>CM051400.1:5496837-5518127 GCA_028052125.1 Melia azedarach | reverse complement strand
TTTGTCACTTTAAAGTTATAATTATTGTAACTTTTTACTTTAAGATAAAAAGAAAAAATATTTCAAATATTAAAAAAAAAATTAACTCTCCTATTTGTATATATATATATATATATATATATATATATATATATATGGTTAAACATGTGTTTATCCCACGTTGATAATTTCTAGCCCGTAAACATTAATTAATCAAACCATGATTAAAAACCTACCTCAACTTTTTCAAAGAAATCGAAAAATAATTATTGCTTTATTTTTCAGTTCCTCCATCGCAATTATCTACCAACACTTGGCATTACCAAATGCCCATTTTAAAGGCGCTTTCATTTTAAGTAAGTTTTTAATACTACTAAATATATTTCTTAATGAAGGATTAGAATAAATAAAGCCTTTTTTATAAAAAAAAAATAAATAAAAGAAGAGCATACAGGATATATACTTTTGCAAGATGTGTTCTCATTAAAAATTTTATCCTAATGAAGGAAATGATTGCGAACCTATCTTACACTTTATTAAAGTATTTTAGACATGCTTTGATTCGTTTAATAATAGTGGATTATAAAAAAATTATCATATACAGTTTAAAAGTATAACAAAATATAAATTTTCTACAAATTAAATGCTTTGAAACATATTATTAATTATTCTAAATTGATGATCACCATAGCTGAATAAAATTAATTGTCTCTGTGTCTGTTAATTCTCCATGTTCATTTATTGTCACTGTCTGTTGGTATTCCTCTCAACTTAAAACTAAAGACAATATGCTCGATTTGCAGATATTTTTCAAATTCTTGACTAATTTCTCGGATACATTTTTCATATTCAACTAGAAGCTGCATGATCTGAACTTATTGCTCCGTTGTGACTCTCTTAACTGACCACTCAGTACAATCCTTTTGAAACTCAATGACCCAATGTATACCACTCCATCAAGACAAATAAAGTAAGACTCATATGACAATCTGATTACAACAATTAATTCATATTGCAACCAGTTTATTCTATATATTCAAGCACAAACTAACACACACCCACATTATTCATTAGGTTGGATTCCTTTTGCGTCAAATTAACGACCTTAATTTATTTGACTTGGCTGATCGGGAGCTTACGTTCGTCAGAGAGTAATTTGGCAAATCGAGTAAGAGCTTCTTCATTTGTACCCTCTCCTTCAATCTTCTCAAACATGCCAGTCTCCTGCAAGTTGGCCCTCGATACTTGCTTCTTCAACACAAGCTTTTCCATTCTCCTTGGTTGCAACGTCAACAGATGCAGCATCACCAGTCAACGTGTCATCCTACGCATATATATAATTATCAGATATAAAGATTAATTGGGTTGGTCTCTATGCAAAGATATCATTACCAGATACTCACGTTTTGGTGATCAATTTAATTAATTAATTAGCTCACCACTTGAATTTAATTGTAAGACCTAGCTAGAACTTGGATTTTAATTAAAAATATATAAAAAAATAAAAATTTGTTTATGCTGTTCTTCTCATATTCATATTTTACAAAACATGATTAAATAATATTGTTTTGCACCAAATTTATAAATTGTAAAATGCAGACTTTGCACTAAATAACTTGTTTTATATATTGAATAATTATTTCTCAAATATTATCTCATTTTTTTAAAATTTCAAATGAAATTGCAAATAATATAATAAGCTATTTCAAATATTATAAAAATCATCATTCAGGTAAATATATTTTAAAATAAAAAAAAATTAGGATATTAATATTTGAGAATCACTCAATAGAGTCCTCTGCAATTACGTCAATCATTAGCACATATTTTATGCTATTTGTGTATTAACATAAATATTTTGTGCAAGCATAATGTCCGGATTATGACAACATTATCTTTTGTTATAATTTTAATCTATTTAATTAATTGATTAATAGAGGATATATTCTGTGAAGTATCATAATTAACTTGAAAATCACCATTATCTGTCTCACGTGTTCTATCTTATTGTATATTGATATTAGCGTCCTTCATATACGTATACATATACATATTGATCATATCGAAGGCGGCTACCATTTTCTTAATTAATGAATCCGTTTTAAATAATTCTTTTAATTATTATTAAAACATTGAATTCAACATCACGTGACGTTCCACCTTGATCTTAAAAATCTTTCACGGGATTTCCTTCCGCTATATCAACTCGAATATTATTGTAAAACTAATAAAATTTTATTTAAAATTTAATTTAAAATTTTTGCAACTATTGTAAAATATAATTTAAATGTGAGATTAAGATTATATTATTTATTACAAAATAAAAAATAAATATAATATAAATATTTTAGATATTTTTAATAATAAAAAGATAAAGTAGTCAAATTAATATGTAAATAGTAATTTTATGGAGTATCTTAGACTTTCACCAAAATTTAGAGGGTATGTTATCTTTTTCAAATATTCAGGGAGTAAAGTACAATATCCCTTTAATTTATACCAAATAATTTGCATGTTTTACTTATATAAAACAATTTTTTTTATCAATTTATGACTTTTATTATTATAAAAATATATATTTTTTAAATCTAAAGTTAAATCAATATTCTTTTATTTTCAAATAAATTTTAATAGTTTTAAGTTGATAAATAATTATTAATAAAATTTAGTGGGAATCAACATGTTATAAATTGAATATATTTCTAAGAAAAACTTTAATTTATCACTTTAAGTAAAAATAAATAAATTTCAAAATACAAAATGGCTCTCATCACGAAAGCCATTTTTTGAATTAGTGAAGTGTTATAAGTTTTTTTTTTTATTTTAATATATTTTAATGAATAAACAAAGAAAAATTAGGGGTATATTATTAGATACCTCCCTTAAGGTATTAAAAATTATTATTTAGATGGGAAGTATTGTTTTTTATCACATACCTTCTCTGTTATTAGAGCAAACTATTAATTGATCGTGAGGATAAAGGGTATGTTCATAAAAGTACAAATTAAGCAACGTAAGTCATACTGAATTAACAATATTTATCCCATATTCTCGCCAAATGACAAATAAACACCTAATATCTCTATCGTACTAATCTCCACTAACCAAGCCAATCAAAAGTAAACATAATCTTTATTAAATTAATAACTACCCATATTTCCACCACATATCATATGAACACCTAATTTTGTTTTACTATATTGTACGAGTCCCTACTAACTAGGCTTGACAAAAACCCAGGGTTCGAGTTGGGTTTTCAAAAACTCGGCTCGGACCCAAGTTTATTTTCTATACATTTTACCCCACCAGAACCCGGATTTAATAAAATCGGATCGGGTCAAAAAATTGAGTTTTAAAAATTCGAAAAAATAAAATTTTTCTCTTATTTTTGTGTTTACAAGCCTAGTTAAAACCCGACCTAATCCGATACGGCTTTAATTTACTTTAAACTCGAAAGACTTAGGATTAACCCGGTTCGATCCAGGTTATAATGAAAAAACTGGGCTTGGATCGGTCTATATTTACGACCGGGTTTAACTCGACCTTAAAAAATCGAGTTCACCCGAGTCGGCCTAGGCCCCGATTTTTTAGCTATCTCTACTATTAAGCAACCCAACTAAAAGCAAACCTGATCCTTTTTACTATTTTTTAATGCACATTAATTGGTTACTAATTTTTCTAATTAAAGTGAACTTGAGCCAATGATGAAAGGTAATACTTCCCAAATTAAAGCTTGCCCAAATTCAACTTTGTTTCAACCACTAACACCTCAATCATAGCCAAGAACAAACCTATTCTAGCTGAGGATAAGCTTATTCTAACTCCAAGTTCAACCAATAATGAAACAAACAACTTTGTAATGAGGACGAGCAAATAACTCTGTTAAAGAAAGGGAAAACATCGTTGTTTCAAGTGCAAATCTTGCACTCTATTGGCTGACCTTTAATTTAGTCAGTTGATGATGATGACGAAGGCAACAATGAAGATGGGGACAACGAAGAGAAGGATCTGGGAATCAAATATCTTGTCCGACCAATAGGTAGAGGTGAAGACAAGGAAGATACTAGTGACTTTAAACCAGGAAAATAGTGAAAAGGAGGAAGATGATGATGAAGATGTAGGGAAGATGGAGGCATGTCAATAAAAGAGATCAAATAGGGATGAATCTAATGATGACGATGATGGTGGAAAGGATGATGAGAGACCATCCAAGTGATAAGAGTGGGTTAGGACAAACTATTTTTACAATTAAATTAATAGACTTAAGGGTATTTTCATAACTCTATATTGGTGTTAGTCAAGTAACAATCAAAGGGAGGTGTGTGATAAAAAGGCAATACTTTTTATCTAAATGATAGTTTTTAATACCTCATGGGAGGTATGTGATAATACCTTTTTATATTATAAATATTGTAATCTTGTATCAACAAAAAAATTTCCATTATAAAACCCTGATTTTATACCTTATGGGATGGTTTGATTATGTTATTTTCATCCATAATTGAATAAGATATTTACAATATAATTGACCCACTCAAAACCCATTAGACTAAACTAAATACATCCTCATTTTATTCATAGGGCAAGCCCTTTAAAATATCAAAGTACTCTCATATTACATTAAAAACTCACATTATGTGGGATCCATCATATTTGAGTGTGGGTGGATCCCTCTTCATGCATGAGGGTAAAATATTATCTAATTTAGATTAAGATATTTAGACAGTGTCATATACGATCTCACTAAAATTTTTGATAAATTTTTAATGTATTATTGATAATTTATATATGTAATATTAAAAAAAATCCAACGCAAATATATCAAAGAAAAGATGCTAATTCACCCGCATCTTATTTTGTCTCCACCAACTTAGTGCGTTGGAAATATTAAATGTGTTAACAAATATTTAATTATATTTCTGAATGGACCCTTTAAAGTATTCAAAACGGTGAATACCCAATTCTATTAGCACACATAGAAATCGAAAAGATTCTAAATGCACCCACACATGATCGCCCACCAAACCATTTAATACACCACACAACCCCTTTAAAATATTCTAAGATCACCGGACACTTTACACTGACTGCACTGACATTTTCTGCTGGAAGATACTAAATACATCAACCTCTCACTCTGGTTACTCCCATAAAGCTAATTTAAAACTATATTCACACCAACTCAACCCATTAAATTAGTTTTTATATTCCCACAATATAAACTGACTACACCCACAATCTCTCATGGAAGATACTAAATACATCCAGTGCTCATCTGGTTACACCTACAGTACACTAAAAACGAATACAATGTTTTTTTTTAATTCCCTTTAAAACTGTTTTTGTAATTTATAATTTTAAGATAAACTAAAATTACATAAGAACAATTTAATTCAAATCAAATATTATAGTTTTCTATTAAATACTTCACTTATTACACTTATAACACATTAATACTTTACTAACTTTTCATTTTATTTACTATATATTTTGATTTCTTTTTCAAACCCTACATAAATAAATATATCTTTTATTCTGTAATAAATTTGAAAATTTTTAAATTGATAAAAAATAAAATAATCATGGATGAAGAGAGAGTTGATTGTGAAAAGAATAAGTTCATGATATAAAATTCGATGATAATATATCTATTATAAATTGAGTATTTTGAAGAAAATTTTCAATTAGTCTTTTTTAATAAATAAATAAATTTTTAAAAATATTATTAAATAAATAAGGTAAAAAGAGTTAGTTTTTAAATTAATGAGGTGCTATAAAAAAATTATTTTAATATATTTATGAGAAAAAAAAATATATTTTATAAGAATTTTATAAATGCAACAATATAATCACTCTATAGCTAATCCTTAAAGAATGGTAATAGAGCGGGATAGAGTGGGAATGCATTTTTTATTCCCTACCACGTTTTAATTTGAATACTTATTCTCTATTTCATTCCCTAAAATTTTATGAGACGGGAATGGAAATTCTCATATGGAAAATAATGCGCCAGCCCGATTAGGGGTTCGATGTGGCAGAGGTATGATACTAAAGGCGAACATGAAAAAAGAGCAGGAAGAGAGGAGAAGGGGAGGCAGAGAGAAGAAGGAGAGGGAAAAAGAGAAAAGGCACGACTGATAAGATAAAAAAATTATAAATTATAAAATTTTTTAATTAAATATTATTCGCATATATATATTTATTTTAAAAATAATATATTATTGTATATTTTTTTAGAATAGGACATAAATGAGTTAGAAAGTAATAAATCGTTCCTCGCCCCATTAAAAATTATAGAGATTAATCTCCTTCCATTGGTCTCATTTTTCATTATATCATTCAAATTTTATTTCATTTAAGACGAATCCCTGTAGCCCCCAAAACTGTAAGGAATTTTGTCATCCCCACTAATCCCACACAAATAAAATAAATAAACTCAAATTCTAAATAAAACTGAAATAAAATATAAGAAAACTAAAAAAGAATTCCACAAATATTCTAGACCACCACATCAAATCCTGTCCACAATCACCAACCTTACTAAACCACACTTTTGGAGGCACCCACAAAACCTAATTAAAGATGCTAAATGCACCCATAAGTTACTCTTGTCTCCACTAACGCAGCCCACTGGATTTATTCAATGTATCGACATATATGTCTGAATACACCCTTCTAAACCTTCTAAAGTATTCAAGGCCGCAATACTTAAAGATGCTAAACAAGTAAACATAGGCCACTAGACAACATCTAGTACACCAATACAACCATTTAAAATATTCTAAGTCCACCACATATATATTATACTGACACAACGATATTCCCTCCTGGATGTAACTAAATACAGCCATCACCCATTCTGGATACAGGCACAACACTCATTGAACTTAGAATTTTAATACATCAACCAGTTACACTGAACGCACCCCTATACGCCATTAAAAATTTTCTAAAAACACGTATCTAATACTGAGTGCCCCCACATAACCCACTTAAAAGAATTTACATGCACTGACCTTTCATTCTGGACACACCTACAAAAACCCATTGAAACATATTATATTCACCTACGTTTTACTCTGTTACACCCCAACGGGGTTTACTAGGACAATTCGTAGTACACCCATAATTCACATGAATGCACCTCTACAACCTTTAGTCTAAAACCGCGGCACATATTCACCGTAATTTACTAAATACATCCATACCTTGTTCTGATGGACACAAACTCAGCCGAGTCGGTAGCATTTAATACATCGACCATCTTACTCTGATCCACTGATCACACCCCGACACAGATAATATTAAATACACTACAACATTATGCTCCGTAACACTATTGCGTCGACCCACCGTAGATCCTAAAACTCTCTAAAATATTAATAACCCTATATATATTAGCCTATGGCTCAAACGTCCCATGGATCTGGCCCCCAACTCTGAAAAGCAATCCAATTGTTTCAGCCCACAGAGCCGGCCCATCTATAAAACGATTAGACTTTGAGTTTGACAGTTGAAAACTTTTTCCAGGATATGAGCGCACCGCGCACTTGGCTCTCCGTAAAACAACCCGGCCGTTCCCCATGTTCATTTTCTCAGTCCATCACTGGTAGTATTCTCCTGCACTTAAAATCGCATAAAACTGAAAGCATTTTTGCGGGGAACGGAATCCAAAATTTAATCTTGACTCGCCGGTCGACTCACCCAGTCCAACATGGCCGAGTCAACGGACACTCCACCACTCATCAACCAGTCCGATTCTAGGTTCGATGCTTCGATCCCCATTCATTTTCAGTACGAAACGTTGATCATGACTGTTGTTTACGTTGATACTAAAAGCGTAATTTCGACTACAGCCTTGTTGGGGCCTGATTATTGTGAGATCATTGTGGTGCGTCACGGTGAAACGGCCTGGAATGTGGAGGGAAAAATTCAGGTTTCTTATTTGGTTTTATTAGTTTTTATGTAATAACAAATTGAATTGCTTGAGCCAGTTTGAAGTGAAGTAATTCTTACTTTATTTGTTTATTTAATTGTATATTTGTGAATCTGCTAATTATTTGAATAGGGACATTTAGATGTTGAACTAATGAAGTTGGGAGAGAGCAAGCAGTGTCGGTAAGTTGTAACGTAATTATATATGCTCTTATAGCCTAAGTGAGTGTTTGCCTGTTTGTACGGTTTCTGTATAATTGGTAGTGCAAGCCTGAAGTTGACAAAAATGCTTATTCAGTTCAAAAGAGCTGCTGTTAAAGGAGCACTGGGTAGATGCTGTTCCAGAGGCACTTTTCTGAATTAGAAAAACACTTGAAATGCTTTTTGTATTTTGTCAGAAAGCATTGCTTCAGGCACAAAGCTTTTTTCTTGAAAATGCTTCCAAGTGCTTTGCTGAAATGCTTTTACTTGAAAACTCTTGGACAAAAACAATTCTAAACGTTCTTTATTTTCCTTCTAATGCCTAGCAATTATTTCTTTCCCTAAAGGTGGCTGAGCGGCTGGCTAAGGAATATAAATCTCTGCTATATATTCTTCAGACTTGAAACGAGCACTTGAGACAGCCCAGACAATTGCAGATAGAAGTGGTGTGCTAAATGTATGGTTTAGACTTTGGATGCATTTCAATGAAGCTTTTTTCCTGTGAAATTCAGTTATAGATTCTACAAGATTATGATGTTGAACTTCTTGGAACTGATTATTACTTGTTCATGATTGCCCATGTGAAACCATCTCTCTGTTTTCTTATTTAATTCTATTTATTCTAGCATCTCTCTACACTTTAAATATTGGTGTGACATAATTATCTATCTTTGCCATGGTAATCCTGGTGGATTATACCTGTATGTGTTTTAGTGTAAGAAATGTTTGAGTTACTTTGAACTTTTTGTGTCAAATGTTGAGGGCAATTTGGAACAATTATCGTGCTAGGTACTCAGCCATTTAGTTTGCATCTTATGTTGTTGTATGTGTTTTGAATATGATAAAAGTTCGGTTGAATATTATAAAAGGTCAGGACAATTTTGGTATATTCATGAAATTAAAAAATTGATCTGGGTGAATTATTTTGATATTTTTATTTATGATGGTGGATACAAATTAATTCTAAAAAATTGTGGAAACTATGCCAAATAAATTGGTTTTTATTATGGTAGCATGATATTGTTTTATTAATAACTCAATAAAGTATCTATTGCCAACTATTTTGGTTTTGCTACTGTATAATCTTTGGCATTCCATTTTGTCTTCTCATCCTGTGTATTTTAAGCAATGTTAACACGAACTAATCAGTCATTCTTACTGCTGATGGTTTTTTGTTGCATATGGTTTTTTCCTAGTTTGTTTAAAGTACTTTCCCATTTTGGGTGAGATGACTTCAATTTATGTACAGTTGAATTTCTGATTATTTTTCTTGTATAAAAAAATTTGAAATATTCACATAGTGTATCATTAACTACTTGGGAATTGCCTCAATCAACCAGTTAAATGCAGGCTTGCACTACTGATTTTTTTTCCTTTTTTGGTGATTGGTTTTAAACTTTAGGTCACTAAAGATCCAGAACTAAGGGAAAGACATCTTGGAGATCTTCAAGGTCTCGTTTTTCGGAAGCAGCCAGAGTTAATCCTATTGCATATAAAGCATTTTTATCTCACAAGACGAATCAAGATATCCCTGTGAGTTGGTTCAAATTTGAAGTTTGTTAGCATAGTATACATTATTTTCACATGAATTCAGGAATTCAAACCTTAAGGGAAAAGTGGTTCGATGGGTTCCCTCTGAGTTGGGCTTGCTCACCAGAGTCATAGGGAATCTGTTGTTCGGATGTGGAGGCATATGGAAATTGGCAGAATTTTAAGTCCGTATGGTTCGCATTAAATGGTTTGGACAATTGTGGTAATTGTCATAACCTTGTGAATTGTCTCAGACTAATTTTTCATTAATAATGACTTCAAATCCGGAGGATTAAAATCTTAATTTATTGTCAAGCAATGTTAGATTTTTATTTCAATGTGCTGTTTGGGTTTGCGTTATCTCAGCTTCAGTTTCACATATACCTTAATTAAATGCTTGGCTGTTGGGACTTAAGCCAGGGTTTTCTTATCCTAACTTATTGTCGTCCTCCCTAGCTCAAACCTTTGCTTTTTGGAGAGTATAAAGTTTATCTAATACAGGGTTTATGCAGTTGCACGTTGATTGTAAGTTCTCACTTTCAATAAAGCATAGAAATTATGAGATTTATAGCTTTCAATACATGCAGGCAAGGTTTGGATGCAGGTCTTCTCTCCCTTGCATAGTTAATTGTGGTTGAACCACGTGGGCCTTCTAGAATGGAAAAAGCAAATCAGGCTTTAGGCTAAAGTTTCAGTTTGTTCCCCTGCCCTCCAGTTTGTTATGAACTAGCTCAGAAAGTAACTTCAGTTGGCACTATTGACTAAACTAAACTTTGGTTATATATTTGGGCCTCAAACTTGCTTTGACAGAGGGTTTCTTAAAGGTGATCCATTAGTTCTGATTCCTCAGAGACCTCCCATTTTTGAGAAGATAGCATAAAAAATGGCCCCTAACAATTCCCTGCTTAGTCGTTGCTACCATTTGATGTTTGGTCAACCTGTTCGTACTTTGAAAAGGATAATATCAAACTAACTAGCTATCCAGTGTGCGTCATCTGGGATAAAATAGGAGTAGATAGAGAGAGAGAGAAGTTATATAACCAGTTTCTACAGCATACGGTCTCTCAGAAACCGCGTGGTGCCTTGGATTTTACCTTCTTGCAGTGAATCCCTTCTTTGAAGACAAAAATATAATCAACATTATGAAAGAAACAAGCATGCATACTGTTGATTGTCATATACCGTGCTTCAGGAAAAACGAAAAGTGCGTTAAAATTTTTCAGGAGAGTAGTTGCTCTTTAAGCATTTGCAGTTATTGGCCCAGCATTTTATCTTCATTGATCATATTTGTTGTAGGGTGGTGGAGAAAGTCTCGATCAACTTTATCAACGCTGCTCGTCTGCATTGCAGAGGATTAGTAGGAAGCACATGGGTCAGTCTCATTTGTGATTTTTGTTTCTGTCACTGCTACACTGATAACAGGATTGAGCTATGTGCTGTTTCTGCGTAACTGTTAAATGACCCTTTAAAACATATTCTCTGCATTTATATTTCTTCTGATACATTGAGATATTACATTCTATAGTGCAAAATGGCCAGCTGCAATATAAATTTGGTTATTGCCATTTGTTTGACAATTGCAGGAGAGCGAATAGTTGTGGTTACTCATGGGGGGTGTCATTAGAACACTCTACAAGCGGGCTTGCCCAAACAAAAAATCTCAAGGAAAGGTGCTCAATACATCTATCAACATTTTTCACTTGACTAACAAAAACAAATGGACAGTAAAAGTCTGGGGTGATGTTAATCATCTCAACCAAACAGGATTTCTGAAATCTGGTTTTGGTGGGGACTCAACTTCTGGTTAGCTCCAGGTGGTGCTTCCGGCATTCTGCTGCCACTTATTTCAGCCACTGGCACGAAGAAATCCTGATGGAGGGAAAGCATACTTTGGTATATTTAAGGTCGTTGTGATGATTATTCGGCTGTAACAGCTTTTTTTATTTTTATTTTTTCATATTTAAAAAGCACATTCTTGATATAAGGTTAAGATTATTCCAAACTTCTGCTTCATGCCATAATGATGATTAAGCGATTTGAAGTGATACTCTAATTTGTGTAACAAGCCATAATTTGTAATGTTATATGGGATTTTCCAATAAGTAGTGCTGAGATAATTGCTATTGTTGATAATGAAAATCTTATAGTTATTAAGTTATATCTATCCAGATCCGTAAGCAACCTTATTATAGTACCATGTTTGTTGCACGCATCAAATGCAAGAGCAAGAGATACAGTTTTAAGCTTAAATATAGTCATAATTGTTGAAGTTGATATGACATGGATGCATTACCTGCACCATGTGGTATTAATGGATAGAGTTTCTTTCAAGCTTTAAGATATGGCCTATTTACTGATATATCACTTAATAAAGAGGGTGAATGGTACAAGCTTCAGACTGTTATTAGTCATATCCAATGCCTGCTTGGGTTTAGGCTTCAATTTGACAATAAGTTTCACTCAGTGGGCAAATTCTTTTCGTTCTCGTTATGATTTCTTTTCCTGTTTGTACTTGTAAAGCTGATGTAATGGAACTGTCTTGCAGATCGTTCCAATGCCCTGTCTCATTCACCAATTAATTGGATTCTCCTACCCAAAACCTCTTTTTCAGACTCACAAATACTGGTCCAAAGTTTTTAAATTTATGAACGGAATTTAAATTCAATAACACGCTAAGAAATTATACCGATTTAATCATTTAACCCCCACCCTAAAACACAAATTTTGATTATTGGGAACAGGATATAATTCACTTCAAGAAGAGTGATAATTGATAAATTTGAGTGTTTTTGCAAGGATTAATTCCACGAAAGAGGAAAAATGGATATGAATATGAAATCAGCACTTTTAACTAATTATTAATGAAAGAATTGGGGCCCCTATTTTCAAGGGGAAAAAAAGACAGCATGCGCATCGAATGTGGGACTTTCACGTACAAAAAATAGGGAAATATGCAAAATGCAAATGCAAAGGCAAAGGCTAAGGCTAAGGCAGTGCAGTTGTCATCGAGTGGATAGCTTTGCTTTTGTTTCGTTGGTAGTGATTGTTCAGATTTGTTAAGCTTTCCCTTTTCTTCTTTCTTCAACAATCTTTCGACTTGTTTCTATTCGATTATCCCTTTTGACTTTGGGTTATTTTTATTATATATTGTTTTGTGCTTAATCATGGGTTTTTTTAGTGGTCAAATTAAGTGTTCTGCAGTGGTTTTATAATACGAAATTTCTTTCCTTTTTCTTTTCTTTTTTTTCCCTCAATTATATGTAGAAGGATATTGTCAAACAAGTTAAATCTAAAACTTTAATTTTAAATACAAGTCCCTTTCTACGTACATATAAAAAATTATAGTATACAATATCAAAATCATCTTAAACTTGATTCATAAGCAAAAGTTGCCTTGCTATATGTTTAGCTTAGCTTAGCATGTTAAAATTAATTATCTATGGTAAAAATTATCGCTCAATACATAGAATTATTCGTATCAAATCATCAAGAATAAATCAACATAAAAATGAAAGCGTACTTAAATCTATAGTCTGAAATTGCTCTTTAGAATCCAACGGTTAGCCTTTCAGATTAACACGTTCTGCTTGAGAGCTCTTTGTTTCTATCTGAATATTTTTTTATGATGGAATATCAGAAAAATAATATTACGTATAATCTGAAGACTATGACTCTTTTATATATAAGATAACTTTCTTATTATTTTAAAGTATTTTTATTTTAGCCTATCATAAAAATAAAAATTATCCTTTAGTCTCTACATGTTAAAAGTTCATATTCTGTTAAATACATCAAAGTTCAATTACCTAAAATTTTAGTATATTATTTTTAATTAGAGCTTAATTTTATTTGACAGTTCACAAAATATAGTTATTTATATATAAATTCAATATTGAATTAAGGATCCGACGTAACATAGCAATGCCCTTTTAAAGTCGCATACATAATATATTATTAAGAATTTCTTTTTAAAAAAGAAAAAGTTATCATTGGCCCAACAGTGCTTTTCGGTTTGGCGCCAAATTTGGAAAAAGCAAGCATCATAATCACGATCATCATTATAATACTCCCAAGTCAAACCTCCAACTTACATGTTGATCACACTGGACAAACAATATATTATTATTTTTTAATGTCATTATATTTGTGTTTAATTATAAATTACCAGTATATAAATATAAGTAGCTGATTATGCATTACTCTTTAATGTAATGATACAATCCATTCAAATTTCGAACCTTCTCCTATGTCTCTTTGTAGATTAAAAGTCGTTATCTTGAACTCCAAAAAATCAGATTCAAACCCGTGACTAAAAAGCTGGAAGACTCCAATCCAAGTCTTCGTTAAGCTTCTCGCTAATTAAACAAAACGATCCAAAATTTTAAGGGATGTACATTTAATACAAATGGACAATCTAACGTTTCAACTTGAGAAATTATCAAACATGAGGGACTCGATTGTTATTATCCCACGAAAGCGTCTTCTTCCTTGCTGTACCATATTTTAGTGGGGAGGTGAATTATATATATAATATGATTATGAGATTTGAGTGGGCAGCAAGATCATAGACGAAGAAGGAAAACCTCCCACTATCTTTTTTTTTTTCCTGAAAAGGTAATTTTTAATGTGAAAAATGGCTGAGAGTTATCCAAAATAAATTTAGTAGTTGGTAGCTGTTGCTTTTATGTGGACTAATATTATGGCCGTGGGATAGGTGCAACATTTGGCACCAATTGCATCATCATTAATGATCCCATGCGACGATGCTATCAACCACTTGGCAACAGTTTCGCACGCTTTGTTTTTTTAAAAAAAACATGTCATCCATTTTATAGAATATCATTCACATCTAACTAGCTTCTGTTATGTGTTTTTAACACCGTTAGAATTGCTTTTATTTTACCCCCGGTTTAAACGTTTTCGTTTTAAACTTATTTTCAATGTTTTAATTATTGTCTTTTCCTTTCGAATTTTAATTTTTAAAATAAAAAATATCAATTTAATCCTTAATTTATTAATATTTTATTAATTACATTCTTATTATATCAAAACTATCATTTATCTCTCTGATTTTTTAATTATTATCAAAAAGATAAATGATAGTTTTAATATGATAGTTTTTGATATAATAAGAATGTAACTGGTAAAATTATAATAAATTAGAGACTAAATAGATATTTTTTTTTAAAAAAAATCAAAAAACTCTTTTGAAAATGCTGGCCACATAATATATTTTCACAAGGTGGTTGACTTATGCATGCACTGCTTACACAACATGGGCAAGAAATTAAAAATATTAATGTCCGAAAATGAAGCGGTATCGTGAATAGATATCAATATATCGATCGACTATTGTGTCTAGTCTTTACAACCCTTTCAGCTAAAACAAAAACCTTGTCAAGTTCAATGTTTCAAGGCCAAATCTCAGACCAAAATCTTGTTGCTGTGTCGTTGTCCCATTAATTAATGTCATCGCCTTTTTTTTTTTTTCTTTTTTTCACAATTGAAATCAAGTGTTTTCATATTATATGAAAATAGGATGTTATAATTTTATGCATTTTAGAAATTAGAATTATTAATGGTGAAATAATATAAATGAGTGAGTAGTTAATAAGTAATAAAATTAAAGTAAATTATATAATATATCAATAAATGAGTAGATAAATTATATTTTTGAGACTTTTCTTCTTACTTTTCATAAGTCTTTTTAAATCTAAATTTAATACCATTTAAAGCAATCAAAATTTAGTGAAGAGAAATTTGTTTTTAAATAAAAGTTAGAGCAATTCGTTTGAGCGTATGAGAATTTTAATTGAAGATTTTTTTAATCGGTATATAACTTTTAAAATTTGATTATAATATCAAAATATGTCAAAATCTTAATGGTAACAAATTTTGATATTTAATCAATCTTATACAGAGTCATAAATCCTGATCTTATTACATTGGTGTGTATAAAAAATTATATCCCTCAACTTTGACTTCCATTAGTTAACCATAAAGTTTTGGATTTTATTGATAGTGCTAATTGCAAACATCCTTGTCCAAGAAGCAAGGTGATAAACGGCGCAGTTTTGACTTTTTTATTTCGAAATAATTTTTTAAACCGCGCAGAATGCCCATTACGCCCCTGAATGCAGAGCAGAACAAAGAAATAAAACGGAAATTTAATTTCTGTTACTTCCCATAAGCATCACGAATTAAGCAACGGAAGCCATGCTAAATTAACAACAACTACCGCAGATTCGCGCCACGTGGCAAATGAACACCCGGCGTTACTCTACTGTACTGGCCCCCACTAACCAACCTAACCAAAAGCAAACCCAATCCCTTTCGCTAATTTTTTTATTAGTACTCATTGTTTACTAAATTTTCTAATTAATTTTGTTTAGTTCTTCGATAACAAAAAGTGAACTCACCGTCGTTTCCTTTTTATCGTCTTCCGTAGATCCCCATCCCCCATTCTAAATTCCAAAACTACAATCACCCGAGACAAATTTTATTGCCCATTTAAATTATTATATTTTTTTTGAAAAGTAAAGAAAAAAGTCATTTAATTGTCAGTTTAAATTTAAGATTATTTGATTATCCACTCGATGATTTAGCCGTAGGATTTAAATTCAGTTTACTCTCTGTGTTTGGGGAGGAACTTACTTTGAAATGGGTCTCTGCAACTCTAAACCCTCCCCAAATTTAAGCTCGCCCAAATCCGACACTGTTCCGGCCACCAACACCTCAATCACAGCCAAGACCCAAACCTATTCCAGCTGAGGATAAGCCTATTTCCACTCCAAGTTCAGCCAACGGTTGTGGAAACCAACAACCCTAGCAATGAGGACGAACAGAACAAGGGATAACTCCGTCAACGAAGGGAAAAAATCGCCGTTTTTTCCCGTTCTACAGTCCCAGTCCAGCTCACTACTTCTTCTCCAAAAAGTCGTCTCCGGCGAGATCTTCGGCGAACTCAACGCCGAAGCGGTTCTTCAAGAGACCGTTCCCGCCGCCGTCTCCGGCCAAGCACATAAAGGCTGTCTTGGCGCGACGACATGGCTCGGTTAAGCCTAACGAACGGCGATTCCGGAGGGAAGTGAAGCCGAGGCCGGCCGCGGGGCTGGACAAGAGTTTCGGATTCTCGAAGCATTTTGGAAACAAGTATGAACTCGGGGAGGAGGTCGGGCGCGGACATTTCGGGTACACCTGTTCCGCCAAGTTTAAAAAGGGGGAGCTTAAAGGACAGCAGGTTGCTGTGAAAGTTATACCCAAAGCCAAGGTGTGTACATTGCTGTTAATGATGTTAATTCTTTTAGTAGTTATTTTGTGCAGTTTACATTGTAAAGTTTAGATCTGTAGGTTGGTATATGTTAAGGCTCCTAACACACAAACAAAGTTCTCTGGTTTTGGTACTGTATCTGTGTTTTCAGTTCTAATGATAATTTTTGGAACATATTAATGGTGCTTATTTTCCTAATTGTGGGTTTTTATTTTTTGTTTACTATTTATTTGTTAGATGACTACAGCAATTGCAATAGAGGATGTGAGAAGGGAGGTGAAGATATTGAGAGCTTTGACTGGACATAACAATTTAGTAAAATTCTATGATGCTTATGAAGACAATGATAATGTCTATATTGTAATGGAGTAAGTCTCGTTAGCTGCATTTTCTATGAATGGCATGCTGCTGCTGCTGTTGTATTATTACTAATGGGGTGTTTCTCTAGATTATATTTGATGGCTATTACCTGGTTTTCTTCTCCGTACCTTTTTAAGTAACTTTTATCTTCCAGGTTATGTGAAGGTGGGGAGCTCTTAGATAGAATACTTTCAAGGTATTTTTTTTTTTCAGTTTTACCTTCATCCAAATTCACTACTCTTTCTACTTTCATGAAGTTTGTTGCTATATATAGTTGTCTATGTGAAGATAATAGTTGGTCAGAAGTTTATTGCTTATGCATAACATTTCTGTTTCTACAGGGGTGGAAAATACACAGAGGATGATGCAAAGGCAGTGATGATACAGATATTGAATGTTGTTGCTTTCTGCCACCTTCAGGGTTGTGGTGCACCGGGATCTTAAACCTGAGGTGAATTATATTCTCAGTTTTCCATCACTTCTTTTCTTTTCTGTTTCCTAATTTCTTTTAGAAGGTTGGTGGGGGGGAATTAAATCTGCCAATTCTGTAATTGAATTGAGTCATTTGATGTGGTGGTTGGATATCCCTACCAGACAGTTGCTGTTACTGGTATCTGTGACCATGACTGCAGCAAGTGCCTTTTTTTTTTTTCCATTATATGCTCTTATCTAAGTGTAGCTACTTGCTGGATCAGAATTTCTTGTTTACAACAAAGGATGAAAGTTCGGAATTGAAGGCTATAGATTTTGGCCTGTCTGATTTGTTAAACCAGGTTTGTCATCTCCCTTTTACATAGGCCTAAACTGTTGGTCATTTCAATAGCTCCGTGAATTGTTAACAGTTCCTATGTTTTAATTCGTTCGCAGATGAAAGACTTAATGACATTGTTGGTAGTGCATACTATGTAGCACCTGAAGTTCTGCATAGATCTTACAGTGCAGAAGCTGATGTCTGGAGTATTGGTGTGATTGCATATATCTTGTTGTGTGGCAGCCGTCCTTTTTGGGCTCGGACTGAGTCGGGGATCTTTCGGGCTGTTCTAAAAGCTGATCCAAGTTTTGATGAAGCACCTTGGCCTTCTCTGTCTTGCGAGGCAAGAGACTTTGTCAAACGTCTGTTAAATAAAGACCCACGAAAAAGATTGACTGCTGCTCAGGCTTTAAGTAAGTGCCTCGTCTGTTATCAGAGTTCCCCTACTCTTATATTCCTAAAGTGATGCTCTTAACAATTCGTATTGCAGGTCATCCCTGGATTAGAAACTCCAATGATATAACAGTGCCTCTGGATATACTGATATTTAAACTCATGAAGGCTTACATGCGCTCTTCATCTCTTCGAAAAGCTGCTTTAAGGGTGTGTATGTGATGCTATTTTTTTTCTTTTTTCTCTCACATTGCTGTACCTACATTAGCATTGGATATATTATTTTTATCTCAGTGCAGATGTTTGAGTTGAGTATTTGTCAAGATGCGTGTTGTCGCAGGGGTGGGGTTAATGCAACCAGCATGGTCTGACCGACCTTTCTAGATCATTTATGTCAAGTTTTAGAATTTATATCCATGAGAAAACTTATTATTGTTTAGAGAAGAAGATTGTTTAGCAAGGTTTATTGGCTTCAATCTATATTGACCTTTGGGCCTTTGGTGTCTGTAGACTTTCTGCTTTTAATGTGGTGTTTTGTCCATGGTCATTTAAGACTGGAGAAGATGAGATATGTGAATGCTGATTTTTTAATACATTTGTGAATCGGAAAGAACAAAGAAAAAGGGAGAGATTTTCAAAGAGGTTTCAAGAAAGAAGGGTCTCAATTAAGTGATGGCTTATCCTTTGTCCTCCTCTCAACCAAATCATCGCCTAATTTTCTCTTCGGTCCAGTGGCAGATGTGGCCAGGAGGAGTACCCTTTGATCAGTGCTATATCATGGCTTAGTTTGATAAAGCTATAGGTTGGATGGTAATAGGCTCAACTTGTAGCCAAATTAAGGAAATGGGTTGTGTTGGCCATTATAGTTAATTTGTAATTCAAGGCTAACTATGTAACCATTTGCCATAATATTTGCATTGAAACCACTGCCAACTTCATTCATGAAAGTGGGTACCTTATGAACTAGGCAGCAGGATGAATTGTATCTTAAGGAGTGGGCAGTAGCATTAGCTTATCTAAAAATAGATCCAACACTCTGTTGCTAAAAGAAATGAGTGCTTCTGAAAAATGTATACCACCAACCACTGAGGACCTTAATTTTTGGCAACATTCTTCCCGCACACACTGTCTTATCAATCTTTAGAATTGCAGACCTTTTTATTGCCTTGAACACTAAAATTTTCTAGCAAACTTATTTCTCATTGTTCATTGGTGCTTGCAGGCTCTGTCTAAGACATTGACTGTGGATGAGTTATTTTATTTGAGGGAGCAGTTTGCATTATTGGAACCGAACAAAAATGGCACTATAAGCTTAGAAAATATCAAAGCGGTTAGTTTCTTTTGGAATGTCTAAATTCTTTACCAATAGTTCTGTAAATAACTCTCTTACACGTTTTGCTTTGATCAGGCCTTGATGAAAACTTCAACCAGATGCTATGAAGGAGTCTCGCATTCCAGATTTCCTATCATCTGTAGGTCCTTTGATTTTTCATGGAGTTGCAGTCGGAAGATTGTGTTGTGTTCTAAATATTTATTATAATTTTATTTTCTTTTGTTTGTGGCAGCTTAATGCACTTCAATACAGAAGAATGGACTTTGAGGAATTCTGTGCAGCTGCTCTAAGTGTTCATCAGCTAGAGGCTCTCGATCGATGGGAACAACATGCTCGTTGCGCCTATGAAACTTTTTGAAAAAGATGGAAACAGAGCAATTGTCATTGAGGAATTGGCTTCGGTATGTTAGTTTTCTTTTATTTTTGACTTAAAAGTACTTTTTTCTAATGTCTGGTTAATTTTGGTTAGTTGTAGTTTTAGCAGAGAGTTGTTCTTGCAATGTGGTTGTCTGTGATGGGTTGCCTGCCTTTGGCTGCCATTTGAATTCTTTCTGCAGTCTTGTCAAGGGAACTTAAATATTTTCTCTTCTCAAAAAGATAATATTTATTAGTATTATTTTTTCAAGCAATAAATGTTGCTGTGTTTATTACATGATGTTGTATCATTTATATATATCCAGAACTGGTTCTCTCTAGTCCTGCTTCTATGACTCAATTGTTAGAGACAATTTTTGCAACTGTCATCAACATTCCTAGTTGGTTTGTTGGAGAGATACTCAACTTGCAAGGAAGAAAACACAGGTTTAGAGACTGATCTAATGGCATTTGTGAATGTTGTTTCAGGAACTGGGCCTTGGCCCTTCAGTGCCTGTTCATGCTGTGCTCCACGATTGGATTAGGCACACTGATGGAAAGCTAAGCTTCCTAGGGTTTGTCAAATTGTTGCATGGTGTGTCTAGCCGAGCCCTTGCAAAAGCTCAATGAAAGTTTTGTGACCAAAATAGAAGCTCCAAGAAGTACTTTCTGCCCTAAAGCTGCTTTGTAAAGTGATGGGTCTTATCTGGCCTGAAATTAAAGTGATCTTCTTCGTTGCAGTCATGGCCCAGTAGATTTTGCTTGGGAGGAGGGACTAGTTGCACCTTCATAGCACAAGCTTTGTAGACTTCCAGCTCCAGGACTGGAGTGGCAACATGACATGCGGAAGCTACTTCAATTCATTCAAGCTGTGAAGTTTAGGCAATTATGTTTTCCACTGTAAATCTGTAGTTAAGTGTTCAACAGCAGGTGAGAATATTTTCTCAACTGGATATCAGATATTTGATGTTCTGACATATTGTTACTGTCCTGACAACAAATCCAAGATTGCATTGAATTCCTCTATACTTTGTAATTAAAAGTTGAATTCACCCTGGATCCAGAAACCTGCTGAGCTTAGGCATTTTTTCTTAAGCAAGGGTTAATGTAAACCGTTATTGTGCCGGTGGTGTGGCACTGTGCAAACTTCTTGGGAAATGGTGTGATTGTCATGAAAAAGATAA
>CM051400.1:5008632-5496737 GCA_028052125.1 Melia azedarach | reverse complement strand
TTTTGAATGATTTCAGTTCATTACCAAGTAGAAGGGAAGAATAATCGTACACTTAAAAGCTGAAACAGAGAATTTGTATTTCAACCAATAACAATATAGAAAATTTTATAATTTGATAGTGAAACAAAGGCCGGGAATTTGGGTTTGACTGTTGACGGAAAACTAAAAAGAGTAATGGTATGGATGTGCAAAAGGATGCGCTCTCTCCCTTCTTTTCTCCTCCATTTCTGCCTATGAAATGTAACTGTTTCACGTGCTTAAAATAATTTACAATATAATTCTTCTTTTACATATTCTTCAAATTTGCATGCAACACAGTCGCTTAAAAAACTGCTTTTAAATACAATAAGATATTTTGGATAATTTATTAAATATTATCAAAAAAAAACCATTTTAAGAAAAAAGAAGAGAAACTTTTGGGTCTAGAGATAATATTTTTTCCACCTTTTTTTTTTCCTAACTATACCCAATTCCTATTATTGGAGGGTAATGAAAGTACAATTGAGAAAGTGTACCAAATCCCTTAATTATTTAAGGTCAAATTGTGCAAGAGGGAGAAGAAAAGGAAAGAAAGTTGACCCTTCAAAAGACAAAGATCCCCTCCCCCCCCTCCCCCCCCCCCCCACCTTCACCAAGTTGTATTTAGAAAGTGAAAAGACATAACATAACACCAGCACCCCTTATACCAAATCTATATTAATTTCATTTCTTTTTCTTTTTTTTTTTTTTTAATATTAATTTCATTTCATTTGAATGAGAGGCAAAAATCCAACTACCATTGTTTTCATTTCAAACATCATCATATTCATGGATCTTAGAGCCTCTGCTTGCCTCTCCGTTAATCTTTCCCCACTAATTACCCTTTAAGCTAGCTCCCTCCCCACAAATCCACCAGCTTAAGGGATGTGTCCCTATAACTTTAAGGGAATCTTCTCCTGCCCAAAAATGCTTAGTCCACGCTCTCAAAGCGCGTGCATCAATGGAACCCAGCAGGTTCCTTGAGTCTGAAATGGAGCGTGAATACACGCTCCGGAGTAAAATAGGAAAAAGATAATAATTGGGGACAAAGTTAGGACATAAGAATCTCAAAGGTCATCTTGTTTATGAGACATTTGGCATATAATCCGATATAGGGGACCTGCATCGAGGGGACCATCCACCTCAATTACACCCCTATTATTATTATTTCCTTTTCCTTTTAATGATTTTCCAAATATCTACCGCTACACTTTTACCCATAATTAACAGAAAAACAAAAAAGTTCCACAACATGTAATGGGTATTATCGTCAGTGTAAAAAATTCGGTGGTAATGGAATGCATATATGTTTGTGTATAGCACATGATATGATAATTTAACTGATCAGAGTCGCAAAAAGAACGAGATGAACATGCATGAAGGGAATGAATGGCATGGGCATGGGCATGATGATAATTTGATGATGATGGGACGTCATGAATAACGACCTGGAAGGGCTTCTGAATTTGTCCTTATCCGCAATGGACTAGCCCCATAGTCCCCATGCTTTCCGTTTCAGTACTTTTTGTCCTCTTCCTTAGCTTTCGATAACGTACAAATAAACGATAATTCATTTAGTTTAAAAGTACACAGGCAGGGCATTCTCTTACATTCCCTAACTTTTATATCTAAATTTCGTTCAAAAAACTTTTTTGAAATTTTAGTAATAACGTTTTGAGTGTTTCTAGATCACGTTGCAACTTGCCAAGCTGATGAACTAATTAGGCTGAATTATGCGTCACCGTTTTCGAATTTGGTTTACTTGAGGCCAAGCTGAAGATGGAAACCAAACCTGCATCAATAGTCCCACCACAAATTGGCTTTACTTGGAATAATGTAAATATATACTTCCAAAAAGTATATATACACACCTTTTGAATAATATTAGTATTAATGTACGTACAAATGTATATGGACGGTTGTGATTTTGTCATCATATGAGTGACCATGCATGGTCAAATGCATGTATATATATATACATCCAGGCGTTTGATTAGAATGATGAATTGAAAGATGATAACAATTATACGAATGGAGAGGCCTAGCTAGGCATGCAGTGGATTATAAAAATGATATATGATGTGATGATAGGATGGATAGGTAATGGGCAAATTGGCACGACGTCGGAGCAGACATGGTGCATAATCTTGGGGATTCGGCCTAGCTAGGGCCGCACCCTGGTGTCGGTCTCTTAGCATACATAATGTAGTAAGATTTCTTACTAAACTGATCAAAGAAATGACAGCTCGATATCCTCAGTCTTTCCCCACCAAATACGTCCCCCCTTCAACTACACAAAACTCTTTTTCACCGATCTTCTGGTAAATCCGCCCTATCTCTGCTCTTTTCATGTCTCCAATCTCTTCTGCCAACCCCCAACATTCTAAGCTGTACTTCATTTCAACAAATATCGGCATCAAATGGGCGATTCTGTCAATCTGTGTATGTGTGTAGCCTGTTAATCTCGGGGTTAATGGATTAATTAAATGAACTAAGTATACACACACACACACACACACACACACATATATATATATATGTAGTTTAGTAGGTAAAATTTTAGGTCATTTGTAGACTTGTAGTGGTAACAAGCTTAATTTCTCTTATATATGTAACCGACCCTTAAAACATGCAACGAGAAGGGAACAAGGGTCTCATTAGAGTTAAAATATGTTCATTTTCTATACCTTTTCTTGACCCGGAAAGAACTTTTTATCAGTTTCTCAGGGTCAATTTGAAGGTCTCGATGCTATAGAACCTAGATGAAACCTGTACAACTAATGACCAACTTTGTATTAATTCTTTATACAAGAAGCACACAGAATCAAACAACGGAAGTTAACTAATCCCATTCTCATATCCCATATCATTCCTCGAGCCACGAATATTAATTCTTATAATTTGGTCTAGTAGTCAACAGAATGAAACCCTAGCAAAAACTTTCCAACTGTCTTAAATAAATTTTTAATCACCTCCATTAACAACCATGTTATAGCTTCGTTCCCATTAAACAAGACAATATGCAAAATGGTAGTGAACATGTTGCCTAGTTGTTAATTTGTTTAGTGTATGATGTTGGTTTGGCCACCATAAGCTCTCTCTGTATCTTAGCTTGCTATGATATCCAAGAAGGAAGAAACAAAGTGTAATTCATAAACTTGTTGTTTCGCATCGGCCCTACAATGCTAGTTGTGCTTCGCAACCAATATTCATTAGTATATGATTATGGGTTAAAAAGTGGTGTACGGCTAATATATTAGATTAAAGAAAAAGGGAACAGGATCTCTTCCAGTAGAGTTTTCGAGGCAATTGTCTTGGCATTTGTCTCTAACTGTTTCTTTCTCCAATTATTTTTTCATCAAGGTGTAGCATGTTAACATGATACGCGTCGAGGACCCATGTTGCTTTTGACTGGCATATTATATAATAATAATTAACGTATAATCTCGGTATTAGCTATCAGATAGCTAGGGTTTGTAGTATTTGTATAGTATGTATTCAAACGACGTGGTGGTCCTGGTCTAAACCCTAGTTTAATTTTTCTTTTAAAGGTTTTACAGTTGATTGGCTAATAAAGAACAACTCATTAAACATGGGGTTTGTTTGATGTTTGATTTTGATCCGTCATCGACCAAATCAATCTGTGAAACTGATGATCGAGAATAAAATTACTGAAACAAAAGCCAGGATCAACGCGAGAATCATGTGTTTATATTATGAATATCGTGCCCGTAAGCCCTTTCGTCATCATCAACCCGACCATCGATCTTTATATTTAGATCAAACCAAAGTATAATTCCTTGCGTAATTAAGTCTTAATTAATTAAGTCAGATTCTGGACAATATATATATATATATCTATATCTTGAACAGGGAGGGCCCTACTTCTCTTAAGAATTATTCTTATAGCCTAACTTAATAGTGAATTAAAATGGAGGGTCTCTTCCTTTTACTTAGCATAGAAATCTTTTCAAATATCTACTTTGATTCCCAATTTGATGGAGACCCGACAACAGTCCATATAAAGAATGATATGGTCAGTAAAATGTTTTTGAATTCGTAGGATCCCCTCGATCGAATAAGGATTAAATAATGATGAGCAAGAATCTCATCTTGACTTATTTATTTCTTGTCACTTTATTCTAATCCTTCCCCATTTTTTTCAATGGAAAAAAAGAAAGAATAATTTTGTAACATGCTATTGCAATATTGCCAACCATATTTTGACCACCAATCATTTTTGATAGAATTTTAGATTTCTTTATGTACCCATTTGACATTTTTTTAAGCTACCAATTCTAAAATTAGCTTCTTGAACTTACTATAATTAGCGTACGATCGATTTTTATGTATTCATACGTATGTATATATGTCTATCCCATACAAGTTTATTACTCATCATCCATGTCATTTTCATATTCTTCCCCATAAAAAATATTACTATCATCATCAATTTCTGTCATCAATTAATTAATTAATTAGTCACCATCAATTATACCAACTTCTTCATTTTTCTTTTCTTTTAATACGGGCTATCTAATGTCATTCAAGTCAATATCATATATGTAAGTACTTTTAATTCTTCCTTTGGCATGCTTTATAATAAGCTATTAATTCTACGTGGTGACAAGGCACAATAACATAATGAATTTCGAATTGTACTAAGACTTGTACATAAATTATACAAACCCAAGATAATCATTGTGCACTATAAATTAACAAATATAAAACAAAAAAAGAATACTCCAATTGAATACCCTTTTGAACCATGATTGTAATTAAATGAAATGGAAAAAATTAACAAAAAGAAAAAAGGTGCTTAGTTATAGAAAAGCACCTTGCTTTGGGTTCATATTTAATAAGGACTTACGATGAAATAGTACATATATTACAGCTATAGCCCAAAAATGGTTAATATTTAAAACTTGAAAGTACATCATTTGTTGATTATTAATAATAAAGCCTTACATCTTCGGTAACGGCCCTCACCACATTATCCACTAAACCAATATTATTAAAACTCTTTAGACACAATTATTGGTAGATAAAATATAATTAAATTGCTACATATGTTTCATCATTTCTTACATCAACATTAGCATCATATTATAAAAAATAAATTAATAATTAAATAATACTTGTAACAAATAATTGCTGATCTCCGATTGGAGGGGAGTCCATATCATTGTCACACCCTAATAATAAAAACAATCCCCTACAACCACCCCACATAGATATTTCAACGGGACCCTTCAAATGTAGGGTCCCACTTCCTAATTTATGATAATCAGATATGTGTGTTTTTTAATTTGTTCACATTGCAATCATGATTTAGTTAGATGCTCTGATCATCGTTGAATAGAAATGTATTTGTGTATGTATTAATATTAATATATTCGTAAGAGAAACTTCAGGTCTAGCTTCTCATGACTTTGTCATTGGCCTTCCTTTCGTTTTCCTTCTTCCAGAGTTCAGTTTAATAAAGCCAATAATTTTGGGTCATTATCGATTAATAATATCAAACGACTGTTATTTAATTTGACGAGGGGGCCCACTGTTCGTGCCTTGAAAATGATAAAGAGTAGTTAATTATTATTAATCATAAAACCAAATTTAATGTGACGTCTCCCTATTTGTTTTAAATTTTAATTAAAGCCTCAATCATTGTCAAAACCGTTTATGGCTTGCAATTAAACACTTCCCCTGTACTACTTAAGAGGGATGAGAATCACATATTGCTCTGGTTTATCATCAATGATGCGGTTCCATCACTTTCTTTACTATTATACCCAATGTCACAGGGGACTTAATTAAGGTCTAACACCCAACCTCAACCTCTCGTCAAATAAGGATCCTTTTAATAATATTTTAATTAAAATTAGTTTAATCTTAGTACTATTTTTTGAAAATAAAATATATACGATAGATTTGTTCCCTCCAAAAAAATATTTTTTAATTAAAAAAATAACTAAACACAACTATATATTGTCAAATAGATTCCTAAATATATGATAAAAAGTTGTAAATTATTTGTGCTTGAATTTTAACATTTAAGTCCATAATAAACTACACCATTTTTATAAAATCAATGAAGTTATTTTATACAAATTCTATATTTAAATTAAGATAAAATATTTATCTTAAATTTGTTACAGTAAATTTTTTTTTTGATATATTCTATTATTTGACACATCAATTAAAATATGGATATTAAATTTCAAGTTTATTATAGTAGAAAATGATAACTAACACTTACCTCTTTGAAATTTGAGAAACTCACACTTAAATATTAAATTTGAAGAAACTCACACATATCTCTCTTAAATCGTTAGTTGACCATCTAATTTTTATAAAAGACCAAAATATCTCAAATATTCCCTTAATTCTTTAACTAAAACATAATTTTTCTATTATCTCATATACTTATATATGTGTAACATGAATTTTATATTGTTTGAGTTTTACTAATTTATACAATGTACTATTTATCTATTATATAATGAAATAACATATTAATTTTAAAAAAAATTATTATCTAATTGATAATATAACATCACTTTATATGAGATATAAAAATTAAAAATTTTAATATTATAATTTTTTTAATTTTTAAAATTTATAATAGAAATATAATTACTATTTTTTAAAGTATAAAAAATTAAAAAATAAAATAATTGATCACTTTTTCATGAATAAATTATATTTATAATACTAAAAATATATATTAATATAATTCTGTAAATTATTTTTAAGATTTTAAACTAAATATCATTAAAAAGTATAAATAAATTAATATTATTAAATATTATTATTTTATTTTTAAATTTTAATTATTAATTTATATAAAATTAAATTATTAAATTAATAAAATGTTTAAAAATATTTTTAATATTAACAATTTTTTAAAAATTAACTAATTATTTATAAAAAGGTAGATGTAAGATTCTTTAAATTTTTAAATTTTAAAGGAGATGTGTTAATTACCTAATAAAAAATATATATTTCTAACTACCTATAAGAGTCAAATTTATTTATTTTTTTAAAAAATTCAGGTTCCATGTCTGATTTCTATGGAAAGAAAAGGAGATCACATGAAAAAACTAGGGTATCGATTCATCAATGATAGGGCTGCTGCACAGCCCTGTCCACTGAAAATGAGAGCGCTGTGCTATCTGCCATGCTATGCTATTGCTGCTACTACGATATGAATACAGGCAAAAATATTCCTTTTTCCCAAGAGCAACATAGACTCCGTTAGCATCACTGATCTGATGCTGAGCCGAAGCAGACCTACTCGCGAGTGAGGCGGCCTGTCCATCCATGATCATCATCATGACCATCCACATCTAGATTTTGGGATAGCGATAACTTATCTACTATGATTGTCATCGGAAAATCCACGCTACTAGTATCCACTAACTGTTTGTAAGGAAAGCCGCTTTTCAAGGCCACTTAATCAAACGGCCGATATTCCTGGGACTTGCCTCCCCTTAAAAAGTAACGGTTTCCCTTTTGCCACGTTGCTATGCTAATTATTCATAAATTTCAATAACAATTATTCTTAATAAAAATGATAATCTAACATAACATCCGTAAGGTAGTATGAATCTCTTATGAAACACATGATCAGGGATGGTGGACCCACTCACGGTATTCATGGGCATGATGTCAAAATGATGATGACCATGGATGGATGGGTGGATGATGATTCATGGAGGAATTGGGAAGGCAGAGAGAGAGAGAGAGAGGTAATGATTACAAATGGGGTCATGATGCCAACGCCTCCTTCCGTAGAAATAAATGATTAAAATCGAACGAGTGAGAGAAAGTGAAGAAACAACGTCCACAAGACTGCGCAGCCACAGCCGCCATTTCCTCTGAGTTTCTTTCTTTTTTCTCTTTTTATTTTTTTTATAATTAATCATTTTTACACATTTACTATTTTATTTAAGTTGTTTTTATAGTTTATTATTGTTATTTATGACCCAGTAACAGTGGTAAGCTAGTGAGAGAAAGAGAAATAAATAGACAGACAGAAGAGAAGAGGAGAGAAGAAGGGATAGGGACTCCAAAAAGCCTTTATTTGAATAAAATAAAAACAGAAAAGAGGAAAAAAATAGTTGAGATTCTGGGGGGAGAGAGAGTGTGTGCTCAGAAATCATGTATTTATAGCCACCATATGATCACTTGAACCTCTGCGATGATGAACTACTTACCACCTAAGAGAGGAAAAGCTTAGAACAAAAAAAAAAGGAAAGCCTCCTTCCAGATTTGCTCTCTCTCTCTCTCTCTCTATATACATACATACATAGATACACACATACATGAGCTGTTCCTCTTCTTTGTTTTCTCTAATTTCGAAGTAGTCCTCGCCGCTTGGGCTTGGCTCGCTGCTTTCTTACTTATATCACACGTTATTCAGGCCATCAGCGGCCTTGAAAAAGCTGCTCTTCCCCTCTATATAAACCTCCTTTCTTCCGGTTCATTTTCATTGAGCAAACAAAGCAAAAACAAATCAAAACCCACTTCTTTCGTAATCTTACTTCACTTTTCTCTCCGCCTCTTCAGTTTGATACGTTTTGCTAATTAATTTTAAAATGGATTTAGAGAACAATACGAGAACAGATATAGTGGTAAGAGAGTTTAATCAAAACAAAGATTGTTTGAGGGTAGAAGACGTGGAGAGAAGATGTGAGGTTGGTCCCAGCGGCGAGCTCTGTCTCTTCACCGACCTCTTGGGTGACCCTATTTGCAGGGTCCGCCACTCTCCTGCTTTTCTCATGCTGGTACTCTACTGTACTATCTCTCTTCTTTTTTAATACACGCTATACATTACATTACATAACATTACCCCTTGTCTTTTCTATTGTCCTTTTCTCCCATCTTCGTAATAATCCCTGATCCTAATTTCCGTCAACTTTTCTATCACCCCCTTCCGAAAACAACTTTTTTTCTAAAAAACACTACGTGGGTTTAAACCCACAACACCAATTAAACAGTTTACCCTCTTGCACCAAACCATTGCTAGATCTTCATCTACATGTTGATATGGTTTCATTAACATGTACGTTTTTATTACTGTGCAGGTTGCCGAGATAGGTGATGAAATCGTGGGCATGATAAGGGGCTGCATCAAAACCGTTACATGCGGCAAGAGAATCTCCAGAAACGGTGATCCCACCAAGCCTCTCCCTATTTACACCAAACTCGCCTACATCTTGGGCCTTCGCGTCTCTCCCTTTCACCGGTATGTTAACTCTCACTCTTTCCTCCTGCTCCTTTGTGTTTTCTTTTTCATTAAATGGAATTTACCCACTTCGTATACGTAAAATACATGTTCTTACGGTATCGTTTTGTGTTATTTTAGGAGGATGGGGATAGGTTTGAAGCTGGTGAAAAAAATGGAAGAATGGTTTAGAGAAAGTGGCGCTGAATATTCTTACATAGCAACGGAAAACGATAATTACGCTTCCGTTAAGCTCTTCACTGACAAATGCGGTTACTCCAAGTTCCGGACGCCGTCCATCCTAGTCAACCCAGTTTTCGCTCACCGAGTTAGCGTTTCAAAACTAGTGACTATCATCAAACTAAGTCCATCTGACGCTGAAGCTCTCTATCGTCGTAAATTATCGACCACCGAGTTCTTTCCCCGCGACATTGACTCAGTACTCGATAATAAACTCAATTTGGGTACTTTCCTGGCAGTGCCACGTGGCAGTTATTCAGCCGAATCGTGGCCCGGTTCGGATTCGTTTTTATCCAACCCACCAGAGTCGTGGGCGTTGTTGAGTATATGGAACTGTCACGACGTGTTTAAACTCGAGGTGCGTGGCGCTTCGCGCGTGAAGAGGACGCTAGCCAAAACTACACGGATTGTGGATCGGGTTTTGCCCTGGTTGAAGATACCGTCCATACCGGAGTTATTCAAGCCGTTCGGATTACATTTCCTGTACGGGCTGGGCGGTGAGGGCGCACGCGCGGTTAAATTTGTGAAGGCGTTATGTAACTACGCGCATAACTTGGCAAAGGATCGTGGGTGCAGTGTGGTGGCTACAGAGGTGTCAAGTTGCGAGCCGCTCAAGTTGGGAATTCCACACTGGAAAATGCTATCTTGCGCTGGGGACTTGTGGTGCATTAAGAGGCTCGGGGAAGACTACAGTGACGGGTCTGTCGGTGACTGGACTAAGTCATCCCCTGGCTTGTCCATTTTTGTTGACCCCAGAGAATTCTGAACATGAAAATGAGAAATTCGTAGAAAAGAGAGAGGGCGTTTTTTTTGTGGGGGTGGGTTTAGAATTATAGTAGTTTTTGTTTGAACGGTGTTTTTTTTTTCTTTTGGGGGGTGTTGTAATTTGAAGTTTTTCGGAATATTGGGGGATGAAAAGAGAAGGAATGAGAAGATATGGATTTTTGATGTAAAAGGGAAGAGAATATCCTCCACTTTATAAAATTTTCTTGGGTTACTTTTGTAAATGGAATTTGGCTTTTTAGATCCTCTTGTAGCCAAACATAGCCGTAGTTTTTTTTGGGAAGAATTGATCATTATAATCTTGATAGCTATGGGGCTTTCTCTTTTACTTATATATTCTATGTATCCAATCTATATCCTAAAGTCTAGTCGGTTCTTTGATGGGTATGACAAATCATGTGCAATCCGAATATCCTTTCAAGGTAAATAAATACTTTTCCAAAATGGACCTTTTTTTTGGGCGTATATTTCCCTTAGATTTTATGCCATGGATATGTTTCTATAATGTCCCCAACCCCATTATCGTAAGAGAATAAATTTATTATTGCCCTTAAATGGGGGGAAAGGTGCCTCAAAATAGGGCGAGGTCACTTGGAAATTATAGTGTTCATAAGACAAGATATAGTCCTAATAAATAATGAAGGCCACTTTTATAGATGTAGGGGTTTGCTTTTTTGATAATATGATGATGCAATTGATGGGAGATTTGGCTTTTAGCTGCAGTATTGGCATTGAAAGAGAAATCGAGTATTGTATTCGTGGGTTATTTTTTGTTTGTCTTTTCCTTTGCACATATAGATCTTCTTTTATCTTCCCTGTTTTGGTGGGTTTCCGCTTGGACTATGGACCGTGAACCTCAGGTTCCGGGATTGTGACGTTTTTCATTTATTATTTTTTTAATAACGAACAGAATTCAAACCTAAAATAATTATGAATGTAAATAATATCCTGATATTACAGGATTTTGAAACAGAACTACAAAAAGTAAGGGCACATTTGGTCGGCATGTCTTCCTTTTCCTTTTGACTAGTGTTCTGTATTTTGGCGTTTGCAAAATAGTTTGTGGATAGATCTTTTCTTTGCCCAGTTCAGCAGAAAATTCACCAAATAAAAATATAATTTTATAAAAATATCCGGTAAAGAAATATAGGTAACGCATGCAAGAAACGCCGGACAAAGTGACCGAGTCGATGAGTCAACCAACCAAACCAAGAGGGAATTAGCCAACTGGAGGGGCCTTCACGGGATTTGGCACTAAGAGAATCACATCATTACCATCATATCATATGAATCACGAAGTCATGAAGTGGAAAATAATGTGAATGTGTGTATATATACACACACGCAGTACTGTATAAATAGTGGCTTGGCTCGGCTTGTCTAGGCTAATGTTATGTTAATAATTTCTGACAAAAATTTAATGAGTAGAGTGACTCAGTGACTTCCAGCTGTAAAATTATGAAGGGATTCAGACAGAGCCGCAGGTTCAGGCTTAGGTCAACAATGGTATGGTATGGTATGGTGGTCTGGTATGCGCCTCTGAATTTCATATTTCTGATTCTGAGCTTACCTGAATCGTGAAAATGAACAACCGTTTTTATTGGTTCCTAATCGGATAAATACGACAGCTGTTTTCCACTTGACCGACCCATTTGCCCATGTTACCTTGCTTTTTAACTGTTTTCTTAAATAATATATATACTACAAATGATGATTTAATATTAATTTACTATATTGTTGATTGTTCTGAGAATAATATCTCTCTTTTCATTTGTCCTAACTTGATGTGACAAATTTGATACGAATTATAATAATTCTTCTTTTCTAATATATGTTTATTCAATTTGTAAATTTATCTATAAAAATTTGATTTGGTTATAAGCTAGTCAAACTCGAATGAGAGGAAAGGAATTCGTGACATTTGAAACAATCTTTATTTGCACTGTGAATTACACCTAACCTATGTCATCAACTGTTTTTACGTGGACGACGCCTTTAGTCGCTATAATTTAGATTTAAAAAAAAAAAAAAAAAGAGTATGTTTATGGTAGGAGTATCATACCTTATAATTACTGTTAAATATAAGCGGGATATTGTTGTATACTCTCCTAAATTTTTGAAAACTCCATAAATATATCATACCTTCTTTTTTCTTTTACTTTATTAATAATAATTTAATGTATAACAATTATAATTTTTTTTTAAGTTTACTCCAACTCATTTAAATATTTCTATACACTCTCCTAACTTTTGAAAAAAATACTAGATTCTTTGTCCAAATTAAAATATTAATAATAAGCTAAAAATATAAATAACTATTTTGCGAGAAAAAATAGGTTAAAAGCATTCATAGAATATTAGAGATAAAAATTTTTTAAATAAAATAAAATAAGTAAATTATGATATATGAATATATTTTTAATATACAATAAATAAAATATTATGATATTTTATCTAAAATTCTTATGATCACTGCATACTAAATCATTATTAAGAAGATATATATATATATATATAAAATAAGGAGAATTTTAGTATATACATTTTTGCAAATTTATTGTTATTATTTTAATTTAAATAAATAATACTTTTTTATTTTTGAATTTTTAAAAATAATAAAATAAAATAAAAACCTTTTTAAATTTAAAATTTTAATTTCTAATATATTAGAAATAGTAGGGACTTCACTATTGATAAGAAAAAATATATTTTAACTCGTTATTTTGATCAAATTTAGAGATTAAAATATATAATAATACCCTAACAGTTCAAACGGATGAAAGGTCATATGTAATGCTGTGTTATTTTTTAAAAAAAAATCATTTTTATCAAAATTGAAATATATTTAGGTTTTTTTTAAAGCTTACTACCATTGTCTTTTAAAAATATTTTTATATAATGAATGTGGGTATCAACATTCAAATGTCAATTTCTAAGATTTTCAGATTTTACTTTTAACAATTCATTACATGCATAAAGCACCAAATGGCAAGATGTAGAAGACGGAAAAGCTTCTATCATTGGTGAGCAAATTATGCCACATTGACTACCATGGTCTTCAAATGGTTGGATATATATATATATATATATATATATATATATATATATATATATATATATATCATTCAACAACTAATTTTGTCACATATATATATAGTTTAAAGTAAAATTATTGGTATGTTCATTTAATAAAATCTTAAGATAAAAATACAAAATTAAATAGATATTAACAAAAGTATTGCGGATGTATTATCTCAAAATTTCCTGCTGTTATAATAACAAAGAATACTAAAAAAATTAAAAATACATAGAGAGATGAAAGTGTTGCATAGGCTTGTGTTAGATTAATGCAATGTTATAAAGCGTAACTGTAATTAATTAAGTTATCGTAATGTAAATTAACAGGTATGAAAGCTCGCTCAAACTCCTATAAATGGGTACAACTCAGAAAAGCTCAATAAAAAAGGCTTGAATTATATATGTCTTTGACTAGCAAATAAGTTGGTGGGTTTAGGTATGATATTGAGGACGGTGGATAAGAAAAAATATTAAGATCGGCAACTCATTTTCAGTCAAATTTAGGCTATTTGCCTGCTTTTTTAGTCTTCCAGTTCCGGCGCTGATGTGCTTTAATTTGTCTTTTTGGGACTAAAATATCTCCTTCCTTCCGTTGAACTGGGCAGCGTTTGTTTGATCATATCTAGGAAAAAGCCTTTGAGGAATTGCTTTTGACTTTTCAATCTTCATGGAGACAACCCACGTTGACTTTAAGCCATTTTTATAATCTAATAATAATCTATCATTCACGCACCATAAACTCATTTGTAGATCAAGTATAATTATAATGTGAATTCTCTTACGGATAAATATGAAGGTGATAAATATTAAATATTAATTAAAAATTTTAATTATTTGAGTGTTCAAACATACATTTGAATTGAAGCCAAGAAGTCAAATAAGAGTGGGTTAGAAAAGTTAATTAGGTCCAAAGAAGGAATTTGAGAGGTGGGTTTGTCAAAAACGGACCTTTACATTACAGGTGTTTCTCTTCCTTCTTTTGAGATATCATTTTAAATTAAAATAGTCAACAAAAACAATCACCCATCCCTATTACACGTGACTTTCCGATAAAGCTTGAATCTCGGACCAGTTATAATTGATTTCCTATATTTTGAATTTGGTTTGCGTCAGAAGTAAGAAAAATTTAAAATTAATTAGTGCAATAATAATTTTCGATGTGCATTCAATTATTAATAATTATTTCTAAATTTGACCTTTATAATTTACTTTTAAAATGGGATACCTCAACATCAGGTAGGCTTGCTTTGATAGATACACGAGGCTTACCTGTCTTATTGAAAGTTTTATTCAATATATACGGCCTTTTCTGGGCCGTTAAATATGTTTTTTAAAAGCCCATGAATAGAAGTCCAAAGAAATTTGGGAGTGTCCAACACTCCAATATACTGTCTCACACTCACCGCTTATCTCCAAGAATTCTTCTATTTTTACTTGCTTTTAACTGTAATTATTTCTATGTTAATTTAATCATCTTATTTTTATTAGTTATTATTATTATCGTTGCAAGAATAATAATATGTTCATAGAATCTCGTAATTATCAGGCCTAAACAATACCATTGAAAAGTAAAGTTAGCACTAAAAATGTGTTATGAAAAAAGTTAAATTGACATAATATAATTAGCACATTTGTATCAGCACACTTGTATATATACTATCTATTAGTTATAGTAATAATATAAATTATTGTTTTTAAAATTTGTAATCAAAATTAAGTTAGTTTATTAAATAAAAATATATTTAATTGTTAATTCCATTAATACATGATGTGAAATTTAATTAACATATTATAATTTATTAATACCATCTCATTTAAAATATATTTTTCATTCTAATAGTTTATAAATACTCCTACCCTTCTTTTGTTTCTTATAAAATAATTATCTAAATTTTCTAATTTGTTATTCTTTTGGATAATAATATATTTATACTATGACTTATAGTAGTATAGACTATAGACTAAAATTGTTATAGTTTAAAATACGAACATAATTTGTTATGAACATATTTTTGCATTTCATTTTTCATTTTCCCTTATTTTTCTGTCTTTCTTACCAAACAATAAGAAAACAGCAGTAATTGGTCACACAACTAGAACTGTATTCATCATTTAGTACTTAGCCTTTAGTAAAGATAATTTCCAGTGAGCTGCTTTAGGCTTTAAGTTTAATGATCATATATAATTTTTCTTGCCTTTTTCTAATAATTGCATGCAAAGAGGACATAAATTTAGCAAATAAACATGAAGAAAGCTTCCTTGCAGCTTTCAGGCTTTTAAGAGAAGCATACCTGCAATACAATCCGGTAGCTCTTTGAAAACTACAATAGACAACCAAAATAGCAATCAGAAACATTGGCATTCTTTCTTCTTGGTTATAGTACAGCAAAACTGGTTCACCAGCATAGCCTATCTCTAACACAGAAATATCAGCACTGAACACTCTAGAACCTCTAATCCCTGACTTTTGAGGAAAAAAATTCACAGTGAACATCTAAGAGAAATTCATTTTCCCCACAATCCCTTCAACATGTTTCTGTTGCTCAAAATATCCCAGTAGAGAATCAGCTGGAGAAAGTCAGTGGTTCCTAATTTCCTAATGGTCAAATAAGTGAGATAAGTTTACAAGCCAAACAAGCATGCTGTGCTTCTGCTGAGCATGCTGGGGCCTAAGATAACGAGTGCCTCCTACTTCTTGATTGGGTGGACTTGGTTTCCTCCGCTGCCACGGATCCAGGAGTCGGGCTCTCTGATGTATCGGAGCTGCTGATTTCAACACTTCTGTCTTTGCTTGACCAGAGCTTTGAAAAGATTTTGGACATGAGAACACTTTTCATTTTACCTGCAGCAACTTTCTCAGCATCAATTTTAACACCATCATTCCCATTTTTATCACTGTTACCAGCAGCTAACCTCAAACTAGCGAGCTCCCCTTTCAATGCCCTGATATCGTCAGCTGTTGGTACCGAGTCCCAGTCCTCTTCGGTATTGGTTGTAGTAGACCTTGAGCTCCCATGAGACCCACCGGGGAGTAAGGACCTAATGGACCCCGGTAAGTCAGGCGTGCTGTTACCAGCAGCTGATGTTGTGGCTCTTACCTGCTCAAAAAAGAGGACTTGCACAACCACCCGCAAAGGAAGCCGCTCATTTTGCACGGCATGCATACAAGCTTCTACTGATAATTTCCTGCAGTCCATCAACCTGCAGATTCTCTTCCTCTCACTTTTGCTGATCCCAGGGTGTTCCTGCATCAAAAGAAGTACATTAGAGCAGTTCATAACCAATAGCCTTGCTCAATGTATGCACAGATGTTCTGGAGTCACATCTGAAATTTACAACTCCACATGTTCAAGTAACAAAGTTAATAATACGTAATGATAATAGTAAGCTGAGTTATGATCACTATGTTTTGTGTACACAGTAGGTACATAGAAAATTGGCAGTTCTTATGGCTGTTACTTGTAGTGCTATGTTGATGTTAAGGAAAATTGTCAAAAAAAAGGGCATCGTGAATGCTATCATTTATAATCTGCATATAAATGCTAATCATCTTCTTTCAGCATGTTTGACTTGGATAGAACAGACTGTACTAAGAAAAAAGGGGGAAAAGCAAGTAAATAAAACAAAATGGATCAGGAGATAAAAGAAAATTGGTTACCTTAAGATACATGTCAATGGCACGGTAAATTCCATCATGAGATGTCCTTGGGAAACTTGACACAACTTCAGCAAGATTAATGAACTTTATAAGAAGTAAATTGGGATCCTGTGCAATTTCAGCAAGGTAGCAATCCACCAGCTTTGCTACCTTCGCCTTGGAAGCATCCGAAGTCATTCGGCTAGGGCTTCTGACCTCCTGGAATTCATGTTCCATGGGAAGATCACTGTGTGCATTCTGCTCATACGTCACAAACTCTTCAACAAGGCTTTGCACTATATCAACATCATACACTGTTGCTTCATCTGCTGGAGCTCGAATCAGAAGATCCGCCACTGTAGCCTCCTCTAGCTGCTGACCAATTTTCCTCATCAACTCTCTCCTTTCTGATTCTCCAGATTCTAATAGAATTACTGCTCTTAACAACTTAAGCAAGAAACCACAGGGAACACTGCCTTTCTCTTTTGGCAGCAGCAACATTATGGTCTCTGCCAATGACCTATACTTTGTTACATCACCATTCTGGATCATTCCCTTGCCAAAACCTGGCAACCTTCGTAGGGCATATGCATGCAAGGCTTCTCCAATTACATCCGCAGAAACTCTTTCCTTTGTTTTGATTGCTGATATCACCCTCTTATACAAATCAATATGAAGTTCACAGAGATCTTCTACCCACCAGTCCTTTGGAACCGATTGGGGCTTTCTCATACCATTCCAGTGAGGATCATTTCCATTTTCAGATGGGAGCTTTTTCCTGTTATAGGTATATGACCACTCCACCTTCGAAGTATCTATTGAGGCCTTGGTAGCAATCGAATCAAGACAGTGGCTGACCACTTTAAGTTCCTCAGACCATGGAAGAAGAGACCTTGTAGTTTGAAGAACAATGATTGAGTCCTTCCAGCTACGGAAGATGCTAGAGTTAAGGAAGACTTCAATTTTGTAAATTAGATTTCCTTTTTCCACTGTTTCATACATCTCCAGGTATTCAGCTGCGCATCGAGCTGCAACCACATTGTAGGCATTGAGAGTGACTGTCATACTGTAACAGAACTTGGCACATATTTCAAAAGCAGCAGGTCCACCAGGAATATCCTGGATCCGAATTTCATCACTGTTATCATCATTTGTGGTTGCGACCAGCTTCTGCAAGCGTGCACTCTTGGATAGAAGGGGGAACTATGTACAGAAATAATGTAATATTAGTAAATGCCAAACAAATAACTACACTTGAGAGTGTGCAAATGCAAGATTATACTAGTGGTTCTAAAACCCAGGGCATGCTGACTCGTAAAGTAGATGAGACTATTAGTTGAATGGTCGGAAACTTGGAACTGCATTGAGCTTTCCATGGCCCAGCCTAGACCAATATGAGAGATAGGATGCTCTAGACAACTTGGCTCAGAGGATCATACTCTAGGTCCCCATGCCTACCACTGAATAAGATTTAACAAAAGGAGAACTCAGAGCAGAACCAGATATTCCCAGCTGGAATGAGCTCTGCGTGGATAGGGAAGAAGAAAGACAGACATCCAAGTTGTACTGCTTTCCTAGTCTGGATCCATGCAACGAGCAGTGTATATATGTTGAAGAATTCAGAAATTACTTTGTCCTTATATTTTTGTCAATTTTAATGCACGGTAAATTTTATTCAAGGTATAGCACCTTTTCAAGGATGCATGAATTTCGTACCTTATGCAAATAGAACTTCACATCCCCAACGTTTACAACTATGTCTGTTGCCAACTCAGTTGCCACATACCTGGACACAAAGATGTTGCTCAAGGTCATATATTTAGTTTACAAATGTTTACTTAAATTGAAATCGAGAAATGAAAGCACAGCTGGAACGAGGAAAAGTACAAACTTATTGGTTCTAGAGAAAGTTAATTATCAAACACAAATACAAAACTTTATCATTGTGGCCTCCTCGTGTATTTGTGTGGTGCTCTTTCTCCAAGGGGGGGAAACCCACACAAAGCAGAGGGAGGAAGGTGCAGTTCAAGTTCCTCAGCATGCAGCTACACAGAAATCAAAATTTGAACCAATGCTTTTTTCTCAAGGCAAATCAATTAAGTAACATCCAAGAATCTCTGTCCCGATAGAAAAGTATATGTGGACACGAGTAATGTCCAGCGAGTAAGAGGAAAGAACATAAGATCAAAAATAGTACTGCTTTCAAGCTTGGGTCCAAACTTCCACAGTAATTATATGTGTATAAATCTTTCACGAGTCATCTAAAATTTTGACACAATCACACCTAAAACCTTACATTATCTAAGATGCTTTTATAGCAATTTCTAGTCAGATCCTGTAAATTCAAAATACTTCTACAATGATAGATGCTTGCTCCCAGTTAAAATAAGAGATTTTTATTGTTAACATTTAGTAGCTTAACATTATCAGTGGAAAGCCAAAGTAGATCAGGACACACATGCAGAGACATGAGAAGTATAACAGACTGACATCCCCTTCTAGGACTATAGCAGAGCAGCAAAATAAATGGAGGAAATGACACAAAATATAAGAACGGCTGTTATATGTGATGCATGATGGTCTACATCAATATGCCTCTACATTTCACTATTTTTCTTAAAAAATATATAAAGAATCAGGCAAAAGACTAGTAAACGATACTGAAGGTAGTGATTGAGTTTAGAACCAGAGTAATGAAATGAGAAACCTATTTCTCCACTTTGAATTACATTTCCTCATTAAAATCAAATTCACGCTTGGAAAGGTAACGTCAATATGTGGGAATTATTGATGATTTGATATGGAAAGGATGATTGCCAGATTTGGTTAGATTAACCTATTAACTCCATTCCTCCCACGATCTTATAATATAAAATATGACTTGTTCCAACCGTTAAGCTTGAAATTTTTTTAAAGGTGCACTGTTAATTTCTCTCCTAGATATTTACAAGCACAAGGAAAAAAAATCTGTATCTGCCAACCCAACAACATATTGCTTGCAATGATTTTAAACGTGCTCTCTCAAAGAAGTCAAGCACTTGAGATAAAACCAGAACCGAGTTCAGTTCCTACTCAAGCAAGCACTCCAGAGGCTTGATCTGGACATGTCTCTAACTTCATCATTTCTCGGAGAAGGTTCTGAATTCTTGACATTGAAGATGTCCATAACATTTGAAGACTAATTATTCACTGAAATTAAAAACTCAGAAACATCCTCTAACAATATGCATGTGGTACAGGAAACCCTACTGGGACAAGAGAAATTCCAGCAGACGGGCTAAGATATGGGTCGTGATAACAAAGCCAAAATATATTTCAGCCTACAGAAAAACAAAATAGAAAAACAAAAATGTAGAAATTAATAGCTGTCCATACAAACAGGATGAATCTTGAACTCACCTAATATTGTCCCCCTCAGTCTGAAATGAATCGGGCTTGGATCCAAGTTTCATAAACTTCATCTTGCCAAATGAAAGATCGGTTCCTCAGTTTCTTGTCAAAAGATTCCAATCTTCAAATTCCACCAAACTTCCACCGCCGATCAGAACCAAAATTACCAGTAAGACTTAAAGTAAAGCCACAGAAGTAGGAATTTTTATCAATTTTTTGGTGCTAGAATAATAATAAAACGCATCAAAGTGAAATCTGATGAATTTACTTAGTATGACCGAATCTTTCCCACAAACCGAGGCGGAAGAAAGAGAGAGAGTATAATTTTTCAAGAAATGGTTCACTTGAACGTGAAGAGACTCAAAGAAGTGTTTGCTTCCTCAATTGGTTACAGAGGCCAAGGACCCCGGACAAAGAGGGTCAGGTTAAGGAGACAATGTCTAAAGAGACTCAAAACATATATAAATTCTCAAACCAGAGACACCCCCACTTGCTCAAAACTGACACCACCGCCCTTAATCTATTTGTTTATCTGATTCTATTCTCTCTTTGTTTTTTGTTTTTTTTTTCAAAAGATTCACACACCACCGAGTGCTTTTTTTGGTCCACAAGGTTTCAAAAACCCAAAACTCCTCTGATACATTCCTTGACAATACAAAATCTTCCTTAGCTCTCCTTTCTTTGACGCTACAACACCTGCAACAAAGAAACAGCATATCTCGTTATGAGTTGAACAAACTACCAAAATGGTTGACAGTAAGCATTAATTTTGGAGATTTGTACAATTGAACATCAATACCAACAGAGTTGTTTCAAGAAAGTGGTGAAAAACTGATGACATCTGTCAACTGTCACACAGAAATGAATTCAAGAACATGCACATCCCCTGCTCTTTACTAAATAAAGCACTATATAACAGCCAACAAGCTAGAACTCGTGCTGAGCTTGAAAAAACAACCCCAGAAAATCTCCCCGTGTCATTACAACATACCAACAACAGGAAATGGTCTCACATAAAAATAAAAATCAGCTCGAGTAGGCTGTCTGCATAGCCATCTCATGCGGAGATATAGACTAATTGAACCATAGAAAACAGAAACACAAACCAAAACTCTCCTCAAATGAAACCATGGGAAGCCGAGATCAGACCCAGATGACAAATTTCAAGACCAAGCAATTTCAATAAACCATTAAAAGAAATGAAGACTAAGGATATTAACTCATTGTAAGAGATATTCAGGCAAGCATACCTGGTAATGCTCTGTGAAATTAATTAGCTAGCGCGCCTCCCCTCTTTATTATGATCGCTTTGTGAAGGTACAAAGGAATCAAATATCCGTATGACAATGTAAATGTTCGACGCATAAGCTTTACAGTGCAAATCTCTGGAGGACGAAAAACGAAGGAGAAAAAAAGAACCCCACAAAACACTAAAACCACCCAACAAAAGAACACACTTTCAGAAAGATGAGTTGTTCTTCATCTTTTGACAGCCACCATTGCTTACACACTCTCACATAAATCCAAACCCCAGAATGTTCCCTCTCTCTCTTTCCTTTGAATCAGCACCACCGCCCCCACCATCACCTCACCACAACAACAACCTACCTATAAACTTAATAACTCTTAAAAGTCCTATTTTTTGGGTCCTAAAAATAAGGCTCCAGGTCACAAGAAAAGAGATTAATGTGAAAATGAGATTGAGAACCTATCAATCTATTACCACCATGCATGACATGACATAAGGCCCCCACAGAGACGAAACAATCTCTCTCTTTCTTTTGTTTTCTTTTTCTTGGTTTGGATCTTTCTTTTTATCTCCTACAAAAACTACAATGTAAATGCACGCCAACTCTGACAAGACACAACTTTGGTGTTTCCCTTATGTATTACAAACTGACTCAGTTACTTTACCTTCGTTGTTAGTGAGAAACAGCCCCTGTGTACCAGAAAACGACCCATCCATGTCCATCCCCCTCGCGTACTTTGATAATAATGGCATCCATCTCATTGTTTTTTTCCAGATTTTTTATATTATTATTAAATTAACCCAAAAAATAAACTAAATGCAAAGTAAAAGATAGGCTATCTCTTGTTTTATATATCGTGATATATTTATTACTCGATAATATCGTGATATCGCGATTAGGGGAACCTTTGGCTAGATTCTGGGTATCACATGGCTTAGTGATGGCTTTTCAGTTCGAACTCGGTCTCTTTTCTCTTGTCCACCTTCTTTTCCTTTCTCCCATTATTTATTTTTATTTTTTAAGTATCTTATGTTAACTATGTTTATGTTGTTACCCTTCTTCGTACGTAATTAAGTTTTAATCTTTGTTGCCGAAAGCAACGTTGACGTCTATCTTTTCCTTATAACAATAATAATAATGAAGTCCAGAATAAAATTATCTACTTTCACATATATTTGTGCTTAATTTTAAAATCATGCTAATTAAAATATTCAAGCATTATTTCATTCTACGTTAATATCTTCGTTTTATATTCTTCGTGTCTCCAAATTTCTTTTCTTTCATTTGGGTGGTTTAAGATTTTTTTTTTTTTTGTTTTTTCATAGTATTATATTTCATAATTTCTAATTTATTATTCTTGCTATACAAGATAAATAAAATTAAGAATTTCATTTGTGATGTTTGAAATTAAGAATTCTTGCTATACAAGATAAAAAAGAGTAATATTAGTCATTATTCATTTGACTTTTGTGGGTTAGGAGAGATGCTATAGAGGTATCCAATGTTTCATTTGTATTTTTTTTATTAATTAAATTAATTAGTCTAATCAAAATAATTATGAAAGTCTAGTGGACAAATTGTGACCACAATACACACTTTCCCTTATCCAAATTCTTAAATATATTTCCTTTCACCTCGCATCACATGCAATGCTCCAATCCCACTCTCTCCAATGTCACTAAACTTCAAAGTAAAAGTAAAATTATATTAATTACTTAATCCAATCGCTTAGAATTTATCATATTCTCCTCCTTTAATAACTTATCCCAATGATAATGCTCATTTAATTATGCTACTATATTACCTATATATCTAACATCAAGAATCTCCTCAGCGTCCTCCTTAATTAATTTTTTTTAAGGTAGCATTCTCACCTGATGATGCAGATGTATTACTGAAAACTGAACCAGTAGAATAGAATAATCTAAGCAAATTGAGATTTGATAATATATATTCTTGAAGAAATGTTGGGACTCCTAATCAAACCCGACAAATATTTGGGGCACACTATTTGGAAAAGATCTCTCTTCTTTTCTAGATATTTTTTCTGTTCCCTGTATGAATTTGACTAGCATATATACTGTTAATCCTATTAATTTACCATTTTACTGGTAAATGTAAACTTAAAAAATAAGATTACAAAAAATATTATTAAAATTTTAACTTTTTTTTTAAAAATAAAACTAGACTTATTACGTCAATCTAAATATTAAATAAACTATAGTTTTAGACAAGTGATAACTTTTTTAGGAATAGGTTTAATCATATAATAATTTCCTATTCATAATGAAGTAGGTGTTTGTATAATATGTAAACTCATGTGATAGCATGTTAAATGAATCTAACTTCCTTGAACATGATTGGGAGTGTTAAAATCAAAATTATGTTGATCACATTCGTATGCAAAGGAGTTTGAATTTGAGAATGTAAAATTGAGACTAATTGGTGTAACTGCTTAGGTCACAAAAGCAATCAATTAGTTCGGAGACCACTGGTGTTGCTCAAGTTGGAGAGACTGAAAGGTCCTACGTGTGTGTGTATATGATATTCGTTCTTCACAAGGTTTGTAGATATGCAGCCACTTGATACAATTATGTATGTCACTTTGTGTTTGGATTATGTCAAGTACAAATGACCCATGCCCATGTGATATTGCTGCTGCTCTGCTCAATATATATTTGAGGATTTTGCAGTTTGCAATTGCATAACATTATCTTTTTATCCAGTACTTTATTGCCTTTTATCCTTCTGACTTTATGCTAAATTCCTCAATTTGAGGATAGGATTTGCTGACCTATATATTTTTCGGTACATCTTAATTTGGACTCATTACTCCTCCCTCTATCGATCAGAAAATATATATGAATTCTTAAACAATTAAAATTCTTATATGATCCTAAAAAAATTTCATTCATTGAATCATTCAACATTTTATTAAAGGTGTTATGTAGCTAGTGATATGTCCTATTTCTATGAAAACTACTTCTGAAAAATAAGAGAACCCGAATATGAAGAAGAATGGGAGCAGTACTAGTACTAGTGCCTACTGCATCTACAACTCATCCTTTATATAGAGTACTGTAATTAATTTAATTATTCGCATATATAAATGGAGGAAAGAAGAGATGGAGAAGAGGCTAAGGCTTTAATTTATGTGTGTTACTCAAATTTAGGTAATTATGGCAATGCACATGGCCTTAGATTCTGATGTTTAATTATAAATATAAACACACACATGCACACACGCATTGGGAGAAGCTATTGCTATTCTATTCTCATCGAGTGATCAACTCAACTGAGAGGACCATCAACTCATCACGTTAGTCATTTTTTTTTGAAGTGATAACTTCTAAAGCAAAAGATCTTCCTGACAACCTTCAGTAAGGATTTTTTAATATTTACAATGCTTACTTTACTTACTTTCCTTTCAGCCATTGATTCAATAAATCACGGGATATCATTTCATTTTAATTTGTATTTATCTTACCCAAGAACAGTACAAGAGCTGGCTGCTGCAGTTAGCTAGCTAGGGTTATATTTACATGCTTATATATATATATATATATATATATATATATATATATATATATATATATATGATAGTTACATGAAACCTAATCATATGTATATATGTATATATGTATATAGTTGTTTGACAATGGCTTAATTATTATTTCATTGCAAACAGTGTGGTCCTCGCTTGATTATGGACCATTTTCCGGAGAGTTAGGCTTTTCTTTTTCTCCGAACTTGCATTCTTTTAAGCTTTAGTTTCTTCAAAGTGACAAAGGACCAAACCAGAATATTAATTTCCATTGTTTTGCTACATCTCTCTCTCTCTCTCCTTCTTTTAACAAAGTATTCTCATCATGCCCTCCATTCATTCACATGCAACTGTCATAGCCCAATCCAGAGAAAGCGAAAAGCTGATAGCTAAAGAGAACATGTATGTCTTAGTATAATATCAGATGTTTGTATCAAATTTTGATTCGATTTTAACGTGTTATAATCCAAGTGTGAAAGAGAAGAAATGTGTAAAATATGCATAGTTGTAAAAACATTTTTTTAGAGGAAAATGAGAGAGTTACGTATGGAAGTGTGCGTTCAAATTAATTTAACTGGGAAAGAGAAGAACATTATAAGCAGACAAGAGGGATCGCACGGAAGAATCTACTGATACGCGCCATAATGACAAACAGTATCGATAGAGTATATGAGGGGAGGGGGGGCCAGGGGCAGGCAGGCCATGCGGTAGCTGCTGAATGAATTATGATATGATCAGATGAGATCATGGATTATCAATGGAGTACTGTTGATGATGGCAATTCTGAGCTGAACATTTGAAGTTGAATACCTTAGTTATAGGCTTTAATTTGTTTGCCTGCAGACAACTGTCTGAACCATCATTCATTTCACTCTTCTCTTGCCCTTGATCTCTTTAGACAATTAGTGATGGAGATTCCTGCCAATTCCAATGGGATTACAGTAAGCTGAAGCTGGTGGTGTTTTCTCTGAATTGGAATCTGTTAAAAGATTCAAAGTTAAAGTTGGCCACCTTCTTGTTTAGATTGAGTCATATTCTGGCTGTCAATATGCTATCATGTTCTCGTGGGTAAATACAAAAGTAAAAGAGAGTTAAAGCAACCAAAACTCTTGACATCATGGTCCGCTTCCAACTACATTTTCAATAAATTTTAAACCTTTTCTGTATATAAATTTTTATCTTTGTTAAAAATAAAAAAATAAAAAAACGGGAAAGAAAATTTTAGACAATTTTAAAATGCACTGGAAGTGGAAGTGGGTGTGTTGAAGAATCAATGGTGTGCGTTTAGTATCAGTTACTGGTAATTGGAAAACTGCTTTGTACTTGAGTCCAAGTAATGAAAAGGCCTGAAGGACCTTCTAAGGGGCTAGATATTAATTAGAACATATAATAGTGATGACCATTCTATATTCATTTTCCATTAATAAAATTATGTTATTTTTTTTTTGGCTTTTATTTTTGATGGCTTTAAATTACAACTTGAATGAAATATGTTGGCTATTTAAATACAATACAAAAACTAAATCGAATCAATGTTTTTATTTAAAATTGAATTAAAATATTTCAAATTTATTAGTTAATAAATATATAATATCATGTATATCATTACTTAAAACAATATTAATATTATAGTCAATTATATTTTAGAATTCAATCTTGATATGAACTGCGGATATGATTTAATTCATTCTCAAAATATTTTATATTAAACCCATAATCTTTTTAAGATAAAATATCTTAAAATAATGCCCCATCCAGAATGTATTCCTAAATAGAGTTAGAAAACTTGGGCCGGGTCAGGCCTTTTAATATCCAGACGATTTCGAATATTAAACTTTACCCGAGTTCGAATGTGTACCCGCATGTTTATGCTCGTAGGCCAAGCCATCTGGGCCAAGCCGAACCCAAAAGAAATCATTTGGCAATGGTGTCGAAACCCCTTAAAAGGCCATAGAGTAATATTCTTGCAAAAGTAATTATATTTTATAATCTTCATTCCGAAATTCTTTTTAAATATATGACTCCCTAATTCCTCTTCACTTCTCGACTGTGGGACGGGAGATAAAAGCTGCTGTATTTCCCTTCAATACTTTGTTTCTTACAGTTCACCAATCTTCGACTGTCTCCCTCTCTCCCGATCTATTCCTCTCTACCAGGTATCTTTATTTATTTATTAATTTATTTTTAAAATTTCTGTTAGAGCTTCTGTGTTTTCGGTTTGGTAGTTAACCTTTTTTACTTTGTCCAGTTAAGGGTTTAGTTGAGTTCTTTGCGACTGTGTTAATTGTTTTGATTTATGAGTGCTCATTGAAACTTTCAGAACTTCGCTTTTCAATCGCTACAAGTCGTATCATTCCATTAGGTTTAGAATTTTTATATGTTTATCTATATTATACTACAAGTTTCCAGGTTATTTTTAAATATTGAAATTTAATTCAAATTGGTACTCTGCTTAGTCCGTGAAGCCTATTTTTCATAGGTTAGATTGAGTTTCTCCTTTTAGTTGGTCCAGGTTTAAAATTTTTTGAAGCAGACGTTAGTCCGAAACAGCAAAAATTTGTGCCCACAAACCAGCTCTCTAAGTTCATAAAATAATATAATACCCTAAGGAAAATTTCCTCTACTATAAATGGTTGAAAATCTAATAAAGAAGCTCCTGCTATTGCACATCCCTGCAACAGAATTTTCTATGTTGGTTTGATGTTGAGTACTGGTTTTACTTGTCTTCCCCCCTGGCGTCCAGGAAGCAAATTCAATTCTCATATTCTCTTATAGCATAGTGCTTGTTGTGTTTCTTATTCGGTGCATAAACAAATCTATCGTTGGAATTTTATGCTGTACAATGTTTTAGAACCAATTGGTTTTGTTAGCTATGTGAGTCAAATTTGGATACTTGTGAGAAGGAGTTCTGTTTTCTTGCGGCTTCAGGGAAATTGGGAGAACACGTTTGTTAATTATATCTGATTATGAGCTGCTATATTAAAATTATATTTTTTATTTATATTCAGTTGGAGCTTTAGTGATTGTTGATTACAAACATTGTTGCTTTTAGCTGCTGATGCTTTGAATTCTATGACACTCTCATTCAATTGTGAGTTTTATATGCACATAACAAACAATATCATTAATTGCTAGGGCTGATATCAGAAGCATCTGGGATACTTCTAACTAAGTTTTGTGAATTTTGGTGCTAATTTATGGTTGTCCTGGAAAATTTATACCTTAATGATTTTGCGGTTCCATTGATTGTAATAAAAATTTTGCTAAAGTTTTTTTATCATGGAATGCTTTTGTGGCAAATTAATTCGTCAAATGAGCAAAGTAATTTCTTTATTTTTATTCATCATCTCTGTTCTTTTTTCCCCCCCTGACAAGACCATTTATTTGCAAACTCTAGTTAACCTTATTAGATTTGGAATCGGTATCTGGATCAAGATGTGGATTTAGCATTAAATCACAATTTTATATGGTCAACATATGCTTATTTCCAAAATCTTATATGCTTTGATTTCTTTGCAGTTTGAATTTGTGACACATTCACACCAAAGCTTTTGGTTCGTTGCATATCAACAGAAAAACTTGAATTACAAAATGGATCCGCGTTATACTGGAGAGATATTGAAGTGCGTCCACTGGAATCATGTTTGTTATGATTGAATTTATTGGATTTGGATTGAATTTGATTTTTGGTTTTGTGTATGCAGGCATTTGGAGAAGCAAAATGAGCTTCTTACAGAGGTCCACAGATCAATGTCTTATGAATTACACAAACTTCAGGTTCTTTCTATTATTCTTTTTTTCTTTTTTTCTTTTTTCGTCTTGTATTGCCTTTTTATGTATGCCTTGCTGACCTTAAGTGGTATTCATGCAATAAGGTCTTGATAGTTGTTATGGAGCTCCTAATTTTCTAGATGACTATTGTCATTTTAAGGTCCTAGTGCAGAAAATAAGTTTGTTTACATGTATTAACACAACTTTTGATTTCAGGACCATAATTATTTGCATTTGCTTTTCCCTTTAAGTTCATTAGTTGGACCAGGCCAATACCAAAATTTTATGTTTTATGATTTGCAGGTTGAGGAAGAGATGCTTATGCGTAAATTTTATGAGCTTATGGCTGCACATGGTCTAACTAAAAAGGTATGCTTGGGCTTGAGATGTTTCCATGTAATGGATTTCAAACTACCATAGCTAGTTTATGTAATTATTGTTTCTGATTTTTACTGGAAAAGCATATTTCCATGTATACTCCCATACTCTGGTGAGAGATGAGAAACAAACAAGTTTGAGTTTTGTTTTCGATACTTTTTTTGATATTTAGATACTTGGCAGGTACTTTTCTTGCTCACTATTGGTCACCATGCATATTTGAGTTAAATTACTCTTAAAATCTGTTCAGTTGGAAGTAATTTTTGGGCTACTTGTATGGTGATGTTGTTACATGCACCTCTTATAACTCTCAGATGTTCAAAATTATTAGCAAGTAAAGAGCTAAAACAACACAAGGAATATTTTTAAACCTATAAAATGAAATTAAGGACCAAGAATTTCATCTACAACAGTAGGATCATCCTTTAACAAGCTTCCGATCGTCATCCGGTGGACAAAAGCTGCTTGTCCTAATTAACTCATGGGTAGACTGGGGTTAGGTTCAGATCATACCAATCTGCAAGACTATTCAGAACTGGACATGATGGTTTCTCATATAATCAAATCGTGGACGAGTTAAATTGATTTCTGCATCTTAATGTGGTCCAGGGTTTTTGGCAATTTGGTGATTAGTTGAATGTTTAAATTTTGGAAGATAATTCATTTTCAGTTTGTATTGTTTGTCTAATGTGATTTTTGTTTTTGCTGCTCATTTTCAGAGTGAAGAAAGCGCTAATGTTTCAGATGATGGTGAAGCTGGAAACCCCACTGCTTTACTTTGTCTGCCCGGCATTGATCAACAGTGAGGATGTAAAGTTGTTCGTTCTTAATCTATTATCTCAAATATCTGTCAAATTGAGTGAATGCTGCCCTTCAGAAAACCCAAGTTCAAATTGAGTGTATAGAGACAATTTTTTCTGAAAGTATAGGAAAGGGTATATAAAATGTAGCTCTGGAAAGTGAGTGAGAAGAGATCTCTAGGTGATCTTGTTAACCTAATGTTTACAAAATTGGGATAATTTTACATGGCAATCCATGTTGCCTCACTAGCCATCATTGTGGAGGTGATATTTTGTGACATAACCCGTATTATTGGTCCATTTACCAAGTTGCTGTTGTTTACAAATGATGCAGTCTGAAGACTTCGTATTCTCAGTGACATTCTTTCATTGTAAAAGCCTTTTCAGAATGAAATAAAAGATGCCATTGCTTTTTCTAGAACATAAACCAGAAAGCGAGATGATTTTTGTTTTCTGAAGAATATGCCTTACCCTCATAATTTGAACGCTATCTAAAGCGTATTCCTTTCTCTCAACACAATATGGGAACAAGTCCTTGCCACCCTAGTGCACATGAATTGCTACCACTTGCACCAAAATCTTCAATAATACAACTTTATTTTTAACCTGTCGTGTTCACTCTGCAGAGGTTCTGGGAAGAACTTCCACCTGTTCTTCCTCGCGATCATCTTCCCTTTTAACACACAAACTAGCCGCCGCGCCGAATTCTGAATTTATAATCAAAATCAACCAGCCACAGCATATTCCATATAGCAACTTTTATTGGGATATCTCATATTTTCTTCTAGGTAAGGACGCCTTTCAAGTCGATCTCAATCTGAATTGATCGGTTGGTAGTTCAAAACAAGATTTCAGAAATCTGATTTCAGACCAATGAGGTCTTTGTTCCATTCTGAAGGATCTGATGAGCTTGGACCAACTGTAGACCCAAAAATTGACATCTCAATGCAGGAATATACCTCAGCATATGATGTATATTATCCACCTACAGGGCTCCTCTATAGTTGGTATCCAATGCAGAAAATTGCTGGGTAAAACTAACGACTTTGTCGTGTTCAATCACATGTTTAGCAAATCACGACTCAAATGTCATCAGCCAAGTCTACTTTCCCTAACTTCCAAAATTCATTTTTGTTATTCTACCCTTGTCGATGATCCTTTCAAATTATCATAACGGAAATGAACGAAAAACCGAAGGAAATTGGTGAATTAATGATGGCTTAAGACGGCCAACGAGTTCAGCCATAGTGGAGCAGAAAATTATATGTTAGTTCACTGGTTAAGCCGTTCAAATACGCCACATCTTCTCAACTTAGAATAATAGTGTATCCAAATTAGTATAGAAAAAGCAAGATCTATTTGAATAAAAAAAGCAAAGGAGCCTACATTACTACACACAAATATATAACATAGAGTCAAAAGAGTCTTTCCCTATGTGCCCGGAATACCCCATTAGTACAGTAGAAATGCAAGAAGCAAAATCACCGAACGCTGCTTCATATATGCAATATACTAAATTAATCGCTTTATGTAAAGAAAAAGTAGTCAAATTCAGCTTGGAATCAGACCCTACTAATCCTACTTGAACCAACACAACCCAACATTCTCCATAACCGTTTGCATTACTTCAGCTCAGAACAAATCGACAGTGAAGATAACCTGAAACAACCAATTTACAAAGGATTAGTAAAACTATTAAGGAGTAAGATTTTTAAACTCTGAAGCTGATTAAAACAACGATAAAATCGAAAGACAATAACACGCTAAGCAATTCATTTTGTTTAAATCTTACTTGGATCAGAGTTGATAAGCATAGCAGTTCCTCCAAAGCCACAAGTCCCTCCATTTCTCTTAGTCTTCTGCCAATAACTATTGAAAGCATAAGAAGCATGGGCAACAACAGTGTCAGGGTAGAAACAGCTCCCATGAGGCTTGATCCCTTCACAATCAGCACCACCTTCACCACAAGCATAGTCCATTGCCTGCTGCAATGTATCAGCAGGAACATTCGGCTTAGCTACACACCACAGCGTTTGCACCACCCCTACGGCCTCTGGTGCAGGCGCCACATTATTATCTACTGGATTGCAGGGAGGTAATGAAAACCCGTAAGGTGGTGTGGTTGGAGGCAGTTCTGGTGCCACAGAGAAGGGCATTGGTGGTGTAGAACCTGAAGGAAAAGAAAATGGCGGTGGAGAATTTGAAGGGAAAGAAAATGGTGGTGGAGAATTTGAAGGGAAAGAAAATGGCGGTGGAGAATCTGAAGGGAAAGAAAATGGCGGTGGGGCAGCAGAAGGGAGAGACAATGGTGGTGGATAACTGGAGTGAGATTGCGAGGGTTGTGGCGTTTTGGCTGCATGGGCAGGGATGGAGAAGCCGATAGAGGAATGAATCGGGGAGATTTCTGGTAATGGTGTTGGTCTAGCTGGATATGGGTTAATAATCTTGGATTCAATGTCTGAAAGTTTTCTACTCATGGGTTTTGCTTGTTTTGGGCTTTGGATTAGCAAATTGATTTTGTTGTGCGTTGAAAATCCAAGCTTTTTCAGAGATTCTAAGTGAGAAGACACAAAGATGGTATTTTTATCAGATAAAGTAGAGAACTTTGGAGGTGGGTTTATGGAGTAAGTGGAGTTCGTAGTGTGAATAAAATGTAACAATGGTTTGATAACTTTCTCAGTTAAATCATCTCTAAAGAATGTGAAATCTGGGTTTAAACAGTTGGAAGAGAAAGCAGGGGAGACTTTGATTTCCTTCTCCAAACCCCACCTTGTAAGAGAGTGATATATGTTCTTGAGAGATGGCAGAATAAGATCCAAGTTCTGTTCTTGCTCCTTTTGGCACAGAAGATTATTACCCACAACAATGGTAGTGACTTTAGTAGCAGGATAGTGAGCCAGAACGTTGTTCCTGAGCCAAGTCTCAGCCTTTAAAACACTGCTAGAGACTTCATTGAGGTTTTTTTCACTCACAGAAACTGCTACAGGCAGCCCAGAGTGAGACGCTGCTTGAATAACCTCTGGAGTTGTATCATATAGCTTAAGACGTTCAACATATTCTTGACCTGCACCTGCAACCAACAGAGAAAACACGCATTAAAGAACTTCCTCCCTTAGCAAAACAAAGGAAGAAACCCACATTCATACTAACTTACCAGCAAGACCCAGTGAACAGAGTAATAAAAGATGAAAAAGCCACACCATCTTCAGCATTACAGTTGTACAAGAGAAGATGTAAAATCTGTAAGAGAGGAAACTTGGACACCAACTATTAACTACATAATAAATAATAAAAAAAAAAACTCCCTCAACCTTTTTATCTATCTGCTTTTTTCTCTGAAGCCGTTTATAAGTGCAGTTTTAGAGTGCAAGAGAAGCCATTAGATTTAGCTCACACTAAAAAACCTATTAGCATCATATTTCATTAACGAGCTACAGCCTTGGCCCCCAAGAACACTCTGGAGTATCTCATCTGGGTATCGGGACGCGTGGAGGAACAACAAAAATACTGTACATTGGCGTGGGAACTGTGAATTTTGAAGAACCCAAGACCCCTACATACACATACACACTGTATAAACGAGAGAAAGACGTGTCGTTCTGTTGTGTAATCGAGGTCCTTTCCCCTTTTCATGAAATCAGACAACACAATCACGAGTGGTCCGTTATATCTAAAACGATGTCGCTTAGGCAATAGAACGTTATTTATGGGCCTATTGGCTTTTCCTTTTCTGCGAATTGCCGTTTTGGTCTGGCCTTGTTGTTGGCATCTTAGAAAGTTAGAGAGAGACTGCCGTACGAAAGGAACAGGTTTTGGGGGGGGGGGGGGGGGGGGGGGGGGGGGGGGTTGTGGGTGGTGGGGGATGTACAGAAGATTGCAAAAAGGGTATGAGCTTTGCGGGGCCCACTAGGACAATGAACTGGCACGCATTTTGGATCGGGACCAGATGATCGGACGATGGTTATCGAATCCCATCTCCGTCATTGTTGCAAATCTCTCTGATTATCGTTGACCTTCCAGGATGAACTCGACCGTCCTTGACCTTAATCCACTTAAGTTCCCTGCAGTGCAGTGCAGTGCAGTGCGGCTACCACGCAAGCTGGCCGTCCGGGGGATGATGATGGTACACTAGTGGTACTTTCACCATACACCCATATTTTACTTTTTTAAAAAAAAAAATAATATCACAAGAACATTAACTCGTTCGTTTTCTTTAAGCCCATGATTTGTTAATTTATTCTGTCGTAGATTGCTCATTATATGACCTTACTATTATGTTGATTGTCAATAAGGTTGAGCCAAGTCGCATAACTCGTACTTATCGATTCCGGTCGGTTGGATTCATTATGTAGTATTTTATTTATATTTAATTTGAAATTTAAAATAAAAATAAATTAAAATTTAATGTTATAGATTAGTTTTTTTTATTTATTTATAAAAGTTAAAGTTTTATTATTTATTTTTTCATCGATTCAATTTGTGTGAGAATTTGGTTTATTTCAAATTTAAACCGAAATAAATTGAATTTATTTCACCTTTAACTGTAAAAAAGAGGTATTAAAAAATAATTTACAATAAAAAATAGGTAGACGTGGTATATATTAATAAAGATAAACTGGAGCGGAAATAACTTAAAAAAATTTATTGTAGTTACTTTTTAATTTTATCCACATAATGCAATTCATTGGATTCCAACCTCTCAGCATGAAAAGGATGAAAGAAGCTTAACGCCCTTCGAATGGGTGGTAAAATAGCACACTCTTTGAGGTAAAAAAATGCAAAAGTGAAATCAACATTATTAAATGGTATTATTGTTACGTACAATCACATATAGTTGATTGTCCAACAATAGTGTTAATTGATAACGTTTCAATAAGAAATGAAGATTCCACCTCCATGTCAAAATGTGTGATTTATCATTACAAAATTAAATCTCCAGTTATTAAGTAAATTAAGTGAACGTTTGATGAATATTAATATTTAATTTATAGACATAAAATTTTTAAATATAATATAGGTGTTTCTTAAAAAAATCTCAATAGCAACTTAAGAAAATCATATTAACTTCATAATAAACAAAGTTACTATAATTTTTAAAATTCAAACCAAAATTAAATTAAAATATAATAGTTACAAATTAGGTCAACCACTAATCATTATAAGTAATATATCTCAAAATTGGATTAGAATTCAATTGTGGTGGTTGTATTGTGATTTTAAAACATATTTAATAACACCAATTTATAATAAATTTTATTTTTTTAAAGAATTAATGCATACCTCCTCTAAAATTTAAAAAATCTATAAATAAATAAAATATTTAAGAAAATGTACATATCCTTCTCTTAAATCATCAATTAATTTGTTTTATTAATTAAAATGGTTAGAATATCTTTAACACTTTAATTTTGGACAAAAAATTAAAAATTTAATTTAAATTAATTTAATATTAAAAAATAATAAAATAATTAGAAAATATTATAATTGTTTATCCAAATTTTAATTCAAGTATTACCAAATTCCTAACCCTAATTTCTCCCCTTCTGTAATCCATTATTGCCGTCGCTCTCCCACCCTCCTCCAAATCCCTTATCCATTCCCCCTCTCTGAATCCCTCATTTATCGTCGACACCACCACAACCTTGGTTGTGAAAAAATAAATCAATATGTAGGGACTATCACCATTGCCCCCTTATATTTTTGATCAATTAATTAAATTACCTTTTAATTTTTAAAAATTATTTGTTATGTCCTATCATTTGATTGATTAACGAAAAATTGTTGAATTTATTAAAATAATCTGAACTTTTAACTTTACAAACAAAATGGATCCTAATTTATAAAATGTAAGTTCCACCAATAGTCATTTGAAAATAAAATATAAATTTTAAATAAAATAATATTTTAATAATATTAAATTATACTTATTACAAATTAACATAAATAGTTTTCAAAAAATTAAAAAATCAAGTCCTCAAAATATTTTTTTTAAATTAATTAAATTCATCAAATTACTTATTTGTCCTCAAAACATTAATTTTTTCGTCAGTCAACTAAACGATAGGACGTAACAGATAATTTTTTAAAATTAAGAGGTGATTTGATTAATTGGCTAAAAATATTTGTATTTCTTGTATTTTCAAGTAAACTTAATCGCAAAATTCTTAGGGCATGTGAAAGTTGACACGTTGGTGAAGACAGTGCCTTCAATCAGGTGATAGCTTTTACTCTTTGATGCATGGAACTAGGTCATTAATATAACTAAAACTACTACTGGTGTTGCTGTTGAGAGATTGAAATAGAGAAAAAATTCTTTTAGTTTTATTAATATGGAGTCACAGAGGATGTCTAGTCAATAAAATTATGGTAACCAAATGATAATTCAAGGAAGATAAAAATTAGTAAAGCATACAAAGTAGTTTTTGATATCTAAATTTGCACTGTTTTAGGATTTTCTTGGATGTTTATTTTTGGTTGGAATTATGATAACATCTTTGAATTGGTAGCAAGACGATTGCAACGATAACATTTGATAAGTAATTTTTTATTTTTGGCTTGTGTTCTGTTTCTATGGCTTTCATAAAGTGATTTATAAGAAAATTTCACTTCTTGGGTAAATAGAATTTGGACAAACACTTATAAGAAAATAGATTAATTTTAGTTATATCACTCAATTTATTGACATATATTAAATACACCTACCTTTTATTAAAAGTCAACACTCCGCTTACAAATAGTCATAAAATGACTATATTACCCTTATTTTAATTAAGAGATATTAATATATCTTCTTTAATATTTTAGACGTAACTGGTATTTCTCTAAAATATGAAAAAATAACATATATCTCCCACGAGTTACTGTTCAACCATACGAAATATATATCTTACCATTATATATTTAGAAGGTATATAAATTTATCATTTTAACTTTATTATTATTACATAATGACCAGTATAATCTTATAATTTATTTTTTGATAATTATATTCAATATTTTTTATAATTAATCTCAAATTATTGTTATTATAAACAATTTTATTTTTATTATATTAATGATGTATAATATTTTTTAGAAGTTTTAATTTAAATTAAATAAATTATTTTATTTATAAATTAATAATATGTATAAATTATATAAATATACCCAAAATTAGAAATTATAAAATCAATTATGTATCCTAAATATTTGAATTACATAAATTATATTATTAATATTTTTGATAAATAGACCCTAAATATTTATTGAATATGAATTTATCAAAAATATTTTTTAGATTATAAATAAAATAATTCATATAATTCAAACATTATATGCTAGCTATTATAATTATTTTTGTTATAAATAAATATAATTAGAATAGAATTATTTAAAACATTAACAATATTTTAGATATTAATTATTAAAAATATTAAATATAATTGTCAAAAAATAAATTATAAGGTTATATTGGTTATTATGTGAAAATAATAAGGTTAAAATGATAAATTTATATACCTTTTAAATATATAAAGGTGAGTTATTTATTTTGTATAATTGCATAATAATATAATTTATCGGGTTCACTATTTTTACTTAGTTTAGATTCCTTTTCCATTAATATTTTAGTTTGTGATTATGCCATTTTTATTATTCTTCATTCTTTTCATTTTCATTTATATTTTTTCAATGAGAGAGAAAATATGTGTTTTACTTAATTGGCCTTGAAATTAACATGTAATTGACAGTACAAAGAAAGAACATGTGCAATTCTCCACATATTTTATTTATGTGTAAATTTTTCTAATCTTAAAAGGGACATATATTAATTTTTTTATTAATATTTAATATAAAAGAACTATATTATAAAGGAAATGTGATTTTAAAAGTATAACACTTCAATATCAAATGAAATGAATCTTATGGAATATTCTTCTTAAATTTATAGTTAACATTACTAACCATAATACCTAGAGGCATATGAAAAGAAAGATCCAAGTGATATGAAAGGGAGCATATATATAGATATTATATATGTATGTGTGGCAACAATATCGCATATGGAAGTGACTATGAATTCCATTAAGAGCATGCTTGGAGAAAAAACATTGGATTGCATGTAATTTTGTTGTAGCCTAGTACAAGTTGTCGATAGCTGAGGAGTTGTAAAGCATGAATGCTACGTAAGCCTTACTTTAAAACACACGTAGAAAACCAAAAAAGAATCAGACGTCGATCGAGACTCGAGAGAATAAAGAAAAAAAGTAGATGTTGCCTTGTGAGCTAAAAATGCCTTCCACATTGTACCAAAATTAATCATAATTAAGTATAGGATAACTTTTCTTGTTCTCCACTCCATACCAATACCATAAATAAACCTAAAGCCAAGACTTTACTACATTTTTGTCCATGCACGTCTTAATTACTCACATTGTGTTTTTTGCTTCAATTACCTGTCTTTGCTTGTGAAATGCATTAAGAATATTGGAATCACGACAGGAATTAGAGTATGTTTGGTACCTAGCATGATCCTCAATGCAAATTTATCTCCAGTCAATTGCCTGCGCTTATTATTGAAGCTATGACTTTTGTCAGTATTCTTGTTAAATGCCCAAAAAAACAAAATAAAAAAAACAATGCATAAACAATTTTACAGCAGCCAGCAGGTGTAATTTGACTGAACGTGCATCGTGAAGTTGATGCACATATATATATATATATATATATTTTCTTTCTTTTTGGGTTTATTTTAGTCTATAGAAAACAAAAACGTCTCCATTGCATATGGCCACCAAGGGAAATTTGGCTAGATGCCTTCACGTTCACGTGCTGAATCAGAATAATTTGATTATGCGATTGGCCATGCGATGCAAGTGTAATGCGTAAAACCTGGGTTGATATGAAAACAGAACATTTTATAATTTGACTTTGTTTCCTTAGAAAATTATGGGCAATTCTAGAACATTTAGTCAACAATTAATTCTTTGAAACAACAGTCATGTTAGAAACACTGTTTGGGAAGGTATATACTGTTCCAAGATTTGAGAAAAAGATCTACTGATTTGGCATGAACACCGATTTGAATTACATTAAAGAGAAAGAGAAAACTGTACCTTAGTACAAAATTTGAATTACCACATGATGTAAAAACTTAAATTTAGAAGTAATTAGTAAATGAACTTATGCCATCTCTTATAAAAACTTGTCTAATTCCAAAGAATATTTGATACCAGTACACAAAAGTTTGTGAGCTCGATTTGTTTCTTTCAGCGGTTGACAGTAGGACCAATCTGGAAAGCAAAATGTTGTGCTTTTGCTAATTGCCTATTCTATAGCTTGTAATTTAATAACAATTTTTTTTTTGTTTTAATTAAACAATCTGCTTATGATGACAGCTATAATGTTCATTGTTTGGAAAGCATTTTCTTAATGATTATCCTTCAATAATCGCTAATAGACATAGCTAAAATACAATTTATTTTTTAAATCAACTCCAACAGCTAGCAGCATAAGCCAAGCCCCAATAAGCCCTTAGAATTGTCGGTCAATAGGAAATTCACTCGTAAGAAAGCAGGCAACAAAATTCTAATTTATGTAAGCTTTTTTTTTCTGTTCTTTTGTACTGACAGAGCTTTGATAAAAGAAAACAATTTCTTTTTTTTTTTTTATTGTTTTAGAATTTCTAAAATTTAATTCTAAAGATTTAAACTGTACATGAACACTGCTTCTCCTTCTTTGTTCTGCTATGTGATTAGTAGTTTGATAAACAATATGTGATTAGTAGTTTAAAATTATTCAATTCTGTTTTGCAGCATTGTAGGACCCAAAATGACGACTAGGAATTCCTGTCCTTCGCTTGCTAAGTTTAAACTAATATTTTTAATTCTTTCCTCAAAGTTACTTAAAGCAGAAAATTAATAAGACAAAAAAAAAGTTATTTTATTATTAAATATGGTGGTTTCGTTCACCATTTTCGCATGACAAGTGTGCAGTAAAATGCACAAAATTACATTTTTCTTGTTACTAAGCAGTAAAAGGAAGAAACCCATTTAGCTAAAGGACGCACAAGACAACGTACTCGTCATTCAGTCTACCAGGTAAAAAGTTTGCAGGACTTCGAAAAATAGGGATATTAATTAAATTAAGCATGCATAAATAAAATTATAAAATATTTTAATTTTGAAAGGTACTATTTTGTTCAAAAAGTCATTGTCAAATACTTATATGGGTCAAATCTTGTCGAGTAAAGGTAAGTAATCCCTATAAATACGTTGCCTAGTTCTCAATCCTTTACAGGTGGTGGTAGAAAATGCAGCTCTTCGTTACAATCAATGATAATTGAAATGACTTAATATGAATTTAATATCTGTACTTATTGATTTATTAAAATTAAGTGTCAGTAAAGTAGATATTGAGTGAATAATGAAGGGTATTACTTTACAAAAAGGATGAAATTGTATTTGCAGAAGTGGTGGTGACCCATTTGGGCATAGAAGGATGTCCAGCAAAAGAGGGAAGGGATAAAAGAAAAAGCAAGAATTGCAAATTAAAATGACAATGGAGAGGCGTGCGTATGTGCATGTTCCCCCAACAGCTTCATTTTTAAGAGGGTCGGTGGATCACTCCAAAAGTAGACGATGAAACGAGAGCCAAAAGAGCAAGACGTTAACTTAGCGTTAAATCATCTCTATACCAATTTACATGTATAACCCCCCCACATCGAGTGCCACCCAACACTACATTTTTACGTTAATTTTACACTTACAATTGCATCTTAATTATTGTTATTATTAGTAGTATTATTATATAGTAGGACATAAGTTATGTCGCTACCGTGTTATTATTGTGCATAATTACACGTTCTCACCTCATCCCCACCACCCAATCAGTCAAGCCGACCATATGCAAGCAAGATCCAAAATTTTCAATTCCATACCCATCTAGCACACATAGAAAAGATTATAAATTTTATTTAATATGACCACACTTTTGGATATTGTAGTCGGGGCCTTACAGGATTGTAGCAAGAAGTTATTTGCTAAAATAAAATCAGACCATCGTAGCAAGAAGTTAATATTAAAATTGTTAAAATAAAAGTAGACAATTAATTGGCCACAGGGTGGTTTAAAGGGGAATTAAAGGAAAAGAATATCTAATATATAAAATAAGTGGAACTCTTCTCCGCCTCAGCGAAAGAAGAAACAATTAACAATAGACAAAAAGGGACATGAACGTGGTTCTTTTAATGCCACCACTACATGGTCATCATCGTCTATTTATTTCAAAAAGAACACGAAAGTAGATTCTCACTGTCCACGTGTCATTCTTACGTACCCCGTTTCACGGTAAAAATTAATTAAAAAAAGGGCAAAAAAATGCGGCTACTGCTGACTTCAGCTACTTGGAGCATCCAGATCTTGCAGAAAAAAGAAGCTTCCCTTCACATACTCCCTCCACTCTCTCTCTCTCTCTCTCTTTCTCTTTCTCTCTCTCATTTTTCTCTCTTACCGAACAACATTTTGCAATTTTGAAGAGCCAAAAAAACCGGAGATGAATTTTGTGAAAGGAAAGAACAAGATAACATCAACCCAGAAAAATTCACCATGAAAGCTCATTATTTGAGCCTCTTATTGATCTTTTCGTTGTCCATATCTTGCGTTGCAGAAAGTTCTGTAAGCATTAGCATTAGGAGTTCAATTCAGAGAAGAATTCTCCACCAGCCATTGTTTCCAGCCAGTTCAGCTCCACCGCCGGGAGCTGAAGCAGCGCCGCCGCCTCCACCGCCTTCACCGCCAAGTCCAACTTTTCCAAACCCAGACCAGCCCTTTTTCCCCGAGGACCCAACTGGGCAAAGTCAAGATCAGAATCAGCCACCACCAGCAACAACTGTAACGACAACACCAACAACAAATGGCAGCATACCAATCCCAACGGCAACACAGCCATCAAAGCCGGCTAAAAAAGTGGCAATTGCAATATCAGTTGGAATTGTCACGTTGGGAATGTTATCGGCCCTTGCATTCTTTCTTTATCGACACAGGGCTAAACACCCCGGAGAATCTCAGAAGCTTGTGGGAGCCAATTCCCAGAGGTTTCAAGATGACGCAAGAGTGCCTCCATCAAACTTTTTGTACATAGGAACCGTTGAGCCAAGTAGGAGATCAGTTAGCGAGGCTGCTGCAAATGGTTCACCTTATCATAAGCTGGATTCTGTTAAACCATCAGATCGGTATAGGCCAAGCCCTGAATTGCAACCACTGCCACAATTGACAAGGCCTCCTTCTCAGAATGAGAATTCATCACCAGTTGCCATGTCGTCGTCGGATGAAGAAAGCCATGATACGGCATTTTACACGCCAAATTGCTCTTCTATCAGCAATGATGATTATTGTACACCGGTTGTGGTTTCATCCCGTCCGGCTCATGTTAACAACAATAGCATTGTCAATTCTGTTGCTAGAAGTGATGTTTATGCCAATGGTTCCGCTCCTCATTCGAAAAGAACTTCACCTAAATCAAGGCTTCCAGCAGCTTCTCCGGAAATGAAGCCTGTTATGATACCATCCATTAAGCAACAGCAGCCACCGCCAGAGCCGCCATCAGGGATGCCACAAAGGGTCTCACAGCAGCCTAGAGTGGAGGATGGTTCACAAGCAATTCCATATTCTCCAAAAAGGCCAAAGTTTTCGACCCCTCCACCACCACCGAATATGGAACTTCTTCGATCGTTGAATAGTAGTCCACCCTCACAAACAACAAAAATTTCAATTCCACCGCCGCCACCACCACCTCCTCCTCCTCCACCACCGCCACCGCCACCACTATCAGCTCCAAGAAAAGCGGTATCTTCGGACAAAAGTGTTTTCTCAACGCCTACCCCAGTATTGCCTAAGAGGCAATCCTGGACGCCAAGTCCTAAATCTACTACAGGTAGTGGGATAAGCAAATCTCCCATGGATGAGGTTAATAAAAGTGCAAGTACTGAGAAGACTGAAGGTGATAGTACTGATGGAACAAAGCCAAAGTTAAAGGCTCTGCACTGGGACAAAGTACGGGCAACCTCAGACCGAGCTACAGTGTGGGACCAGCTAAAATCAAGCTCATTTCAGTAAGTGAATTTTGTACTTGTTCCATTATCTGCTAACTCTAACTTACAATTTCTGATGTTTGAAGGCATTTCATTTGCTTGTAGATTGAACGAGGGCATGATGGAGACGCTTTTTGGCTGCAATTCAGTGAATTCAGCGCCTAAAGAACCAACTACAAGAAGATCCGTTCTGCCCCCTGTTGAACAGGAGAACAGGGTGTTGGACCCTAAGAAATCACAGAATATAGCTATTTTGTTAAGAGCACTGAATGTAACGAGGGATGAGGTATCTGAAGCTCTTCTAGATGGTAAGTAATGTTTCTATTTGTAATTTATTATTACTTCTTAAGCTCCATCGATTGCTTGGCAATAGGCAGTGCCAATTGGGGCTATATTTAACAGCTAATCATGCTCTAGTACATTTACTTTCCAGCAGCCTATCTTGACTGCTGATATGTGCTTCAGCTCTAAAAATATGTTTAGGCATACATTGTTAACACATTGTAACATATTAAATGCAAATAGATCTCCAGTAGCACATCTTTGGAATCAGAAAGTACAAGCACTGCATCTCCAGTAATAGGCAAGATATTCTAAAAACATAAATAAGAGTTAAAATGCTTAATTCAGAAGTCATTATCATTACAATTATAGGTTATTATTATTCTATGAAAGTTTAGCAAAATCATAGTACTTGCATAATTTTGTTGATTTTCATTAAGCAAAACACACAAGGATTTTCAAATGGTGAAAGATACTTGAATCACAAGGAAAGATAGTCAGAAGGGATAAACATACTCTACAACAACTTACCAAACATTAATAATGTCAACCTTAAAAGATTGGTCATTGCATTCATTTGCATTGAAATCAGAAACATTACTGAAAAATACTTAATCATCCATCTCATGAAAAATAAATCAGCAAAAGTTCTTCCAACACATATATCTATAGTTGTCTATCCCTTTCTCTTCGATGCAATATGCTGTCTTTCAATTTTTTGCATTAAAACTAAAAGTTTCTTCCCAGTTTTCCTTTTTTCCATATTGCATCTCTTTCACGAAGCAAGAAAAGGTAAACTGGTACTCAATCTCGAATCATTATACTCCGAATGCCTAAACTGATTCTCTTAAACAAAACAAAATTAGATTAATCATGGGAGAATAACAGTAGACTAGTCTGCATACACCATGCCCTCAGAAAAAGCGCACACGCATCAAACAACATATCAAATTTCTTTTTTGTTTTAATAAGAAAGACACAGTGTCTCCTTGTCACTTATTCTCTAAATCATGCCACTCAATGAACTAAATATCAACTGTGAAAGAAACAACAATCTTAGGATAAACTTGTATGTACAAAAAAAATAGCCAAACAAGCCCAAAAAATTTGGCATTGTTCTCAATTTAAGATAACTGAATAGATACGCAGACACTAACCACAAAAACCTCCTGCAGCTCATGTTTTGCTTTTTGTTGCGTAAGTCATAGCAACCGGCATTTCATTTATTCAACTTGGATCTCTGAAAATTTGACTACCATGATAGATTACCCATTCTAGGGCCTAATTTTATCATGTCAAGCATTCTGCATTGAACCTCCAACTGATTGTAGTCAATAAAATTTACAACCCGAAAAACTAATGTGACATATATTGATGGTAGTGCTGCTATAAGCATGCTTTACAATTTCAGTATGGTGCTTGATTAAGCATCGCTATCTAATTTAGATTCTTCATTTCCAACTTTCCATATCACATAATGAGATTTTGTGTAACAGGTAACCCAGAAAGCTTAGGTGCAGAGCTTTTGGAAACGCTCGTCAAGATGGCTCCAACCAAGGAGGAAGAAATAAAACTTCGAGAGTACACTGGCGACATGTCTAAACTAGGATCTGCAGAACGATTTCTCAAGGCAGTACTTGATATACCATTTGCCTTTAAAAGAGTCGAAGCAATGCTGTACAGAGCCAACTTTGATACAGAAGTAAAATACCTAAGAAAGTCATATCAAACCCTAGAGGTATTTTGGATGAAAATTTACTATTAATAAGTTCAATGTTCTCTTTTGATCTCAACAAACTTGGCAGTGCTGACTACAAACTTAAAAATTGTATGTTTTCACTTGTCAGGCTGCAAGTGAGGAATTGAAGAACAGCAGGTTGTTTCTCAAACTCCTTGAAGCTGTTCTTAAGACAGGAAACCGGATGAATGTTGGTACTAATCGCGGTGATGCGAAAGCTTTCAAGCTTGATACACTCTTGAAACTTGTGGATATAAAGGGAACAGATGGGAAGACAACATTGCTTCACTTCGTGGTCCAGGAAATTATTAGAGCTGAAGGTGCAGGAACCAATTCTACAAACGAGAATATTGAAAACAAAAACTCCAGTATGAGGGAGGATGATTTCAAGAAGCAAGGATTGCAGGTTGTGGCCGGGCTGAGTAGAGACCTCAGCAATGTCAAAAAAGCAGCAGGAATGGACTCAGATGTTCTAAGCAGTTATGTGTCGAAGCTTGCAATGGGGCTTGAGAAAGTCAGATTGGTTTTGCAATATGAGAAGCCAGGCATGCAAGGGAAGTTCTTCGACTCAATGAAAGTGTTTCTGAAAGAGGCTGAAGAGGGAATTGCTAGGCTCAAGGCTGATGAAAGAAGGGCTTTATCACTTGTGAAGGAAGTAACAGAATATTTTCATGGGGACACCGCAAAGGAGGAAGCACATCCTTTCAGAATCTTCATGATTGTTAGAGATTTCCTTTCAGTATTGGATCATGTCTGTAAAGAAGTGGGAAGGATCCAGGATCGAACAATGGTGGGTTCAGCAAGATCCTTTCGGATATCTGCAGCAGCTTCATTACCGGTGCTCAACCGATATAACGTGAGACAAGATACAAGTTCGGATGAGGAAAGTTCTTCCCCGTGAAATCATGTGAAAACAATCAAAGCAGCTGATTACTTCCTCATCATTTTCAAATCAATAGCAGCTGATATATCAAGTTTTTTCATGGAAGACATGATAAGGAGTTGGGTGATGGTGAAGTGAAAATACTTATTAAGGATTTTCTCATTATCAAGATCCCAACACAGACAGAGAGAGAGGTAGTTATTAGTTAAAATTACAACTTCCTGAAGGAGAGGTATGTTTTGTATGAAAAAAATCACAGATTAGCAATGTCCACAGGCCTCATACATCATACAAAATAATAAGGGAAAAAAACTGTGGGAAAGTTTTACGAATTATAAGGGCATTGAGGGACATCGTCATTCACACTAGACAGCATACCACTATTAAGTGGCTGAATGAAGACGGTGTCGGTGTAATATTTCTAAAAGGAAAAGAACGATACAGAATACTTTTTGTCTGCTCCCACCCTCACATATATTACAAATTGAAGGTAGGCTTTCCATGTAGGTCAGATTCCCTCCCATACATTTTCTCAGAAGCAGAATGTTTTGTTGATACCTATTAAGCTGTGGTCGGCATTTATTTGATTGTTGTCAATAATAATATCAGCGTTTTAGCATTTCCTAGTGCTTTTGTTTCACATTTTTTGTGGGTCTGTATAATAAATGCGGATCATCTTCCTCAGCAAAACCAACGAATGACAGCGCAAAACTACACTCGGATTGAATGATTTTAAACGTGTTTTTCAAATGAGCACCAAATGGCTGTTAAAATGACTCAGTGAATTGAAGTTATTGCCATAATCTTTATGTGGGAGATATTATTTTTCCCACTTCTGCTTCACTTCTACCAAATAAGAAATGAAACAGCCATCGAGCATTTGAGAATGAAAAAGACAGATTACGCCAAGTTAAAGAGAAAAAAAAAAATTGCAATTTCATAAAATATACCTGATGAAGATGACTGGTCTTCTCTAAAATCTTAAATATTCCCATTCTTCTGCCAACGCCTTTTTGTTTTGTGGAAGATTAGTTGACCCCGTTTTAAGAACAGCATGGGATTTTACGAGCAAAGTCGGTGTTTTGTACACAGAATTTTATAAATGGGGTTTAAATTAAATTAAATTAAAAAACAAAGGTATATTAAAAAATTTGCATGTAATAACCAGATAACACTATTGAACAACGTATCCTCATCGATGTGCTGATAGGACTATTGCTTGCGAGAATAACATCGACTCATACGTGTACTTTTCCCTACAGAACAAACACTAAATAATTGACAACGATCGCTTTGCAACACATCACCATGCTTGCGGTGGCAATTTCAAATCGTGGATCCAGCAAAGCATTTTTGGATACGGATGGATGGGAATGGGATGGATGGAAATGGGATGAATGAATATGACATGATATTTTGCCGACAAAATGCGACAAAAATATGGAATCAAATAAAGCCCCGACCCCACTACCATCTCTTTAAACTTGATTTGTTTTTTAGGCTTCTTGTATCAGCTTGGAGCCTCTTTGGAGGTGTTCCAAAGTGCTTACATAGAGAAAGTGATTCTAAGCATATATTACACAGGACTCCCATTAAAATATTTGGTAGCGGTTATACAAATAGCAAGTATTTATCAAACACTAATTACCCAGTACATCTTTCAATCTTTCTTCAATGAAATATGTTATTAAAAATACTTTTTATACTCTAGAGAAATCCATTCCGAGGGCAGGAAACTACGAAGTGATTATCTGCTCTTCATATTGAGATATAGAGAAACATTAACAACCTTTTGAGTTCTGATTAGTATTACATCATACTAGCTAGAACTCTAGAAGTACTCAATAGCAATAAATTTACAACAATTCAAGCTAACTACAGGACTATAAGACTGGTTCGTTAATTCGTCATGATGGGCTAGCAAGTGCCCATGAAGAAAATGGTGCTCCTCCAATGCTCCTTGTTCTCAATATTTTTTCCACAAGTTTTCTCCACTTTATTTCATCCTTTTTGCTTTGTTTTTTAATCTTGTCCTTGAAATTCCTGAAATGACAGTTTCCGCGAGTTAGTTTAAGTCTCAAGTAGTGTTACATCGATGCTGTGAGAAAATATATTGAACTATCCTTATAAGCTTAGGGTATGCATATTGAATATCTGAAGAATCACCTGCACAAAGGGACCCTGCAAACATCTGAATTGGCGCAGAGTCGGGAGTGTAATTCCAACAGCTGCCACATTCTCTTGCAATGAATGCATTTACCGGGGACTCTCAGCTTGCAACCAGCAAAATGGCGGACAAGCAATTCCAGTCCCTTACAGGCTGCATAAGTACAAGGTGCTTGGTTCTCTTTGAAATCTTTGTCATGTGGGCCAATTGTTCGGCAACCATCTCTACATATATGAACAAGAGCTTCCATAGCCTCATGCAATTGTAAATATATCTTCCTTTCATTTAATTTTCTGATTCTCTCCTTTTGCCTCTGAAAACAGATTTATACTTGGATTAAATAAAAGTAGAACAGAGACTTCACATTGCAGCTTGTACTACAGAGAGAAAAGAATATGCTTACATTATCTTCGTCAATCATGGACTCCAGAAGTTCTTTTTCAAGTACTGGATGGCTCCGCTTCATGACTTTCCATCCTTCAGAAACTGAAACAGTCATAAAGTTTCTGAGGATCATACGATGGCAAATGAGGCTAAGCCGAGGGGCATCACACAACAATGCCAGCTGAAAGATGTCAACTACATTCTCGTTGGTGAGCAAACCATGCTCTAGCTGCAGCTCACACTCTCGTTTTAGCAGGGGAACCACAAACACATGAGATAGAACCAACAGATGCAGGACATAATCCTCCATATCTGCCTTCTCATAACTACAATTGAAAAATGCCAATAACAATTAGCACAGGTTAGAGCAATGTCAAAATATATGAAACAACAATACAGCTACTTGAAAGTTATCTTTATATATGCAAGTCTGCAAGAGCAGGTGTAGTTTGGTCAATCACTTTCTCCATCAAAGACTCAATCTGGAAGAGTTAGTTAGACATAAATTGGTTACTGGTGAAATATTCAATAATTGTAGTTGGTCATTGACGTGAACGTTGCACCTAATCCCTTGATAACATGATCAGATAAAGCTCCACTATTCCCTTATGGCTTCTACATATATGCAAGGTCTTTGTTGTGTCAAGTTAATTACCTACTAGTTCAGCACAAGGTGTGTTTTAAGGAACCCAACAGCAAAGTAAGCACTAATGAGGAGGAAATAGTTACCAGGAAGAGTACAAGAATCGTACGAAAACTCGAACTGCATCCAGTGGAACACCACGAATTGTGAGAGATCGCCTGCGAGCACGAAATTTCGATTGCTTCAACATGCCTTTAATCACAGGAGAAGCCATGCCCTGTTTCCAAACATCCCCAAAATAAAGAATATGATTAGATTACAGTATTTAAGGCAATACACAGATATGCTACAAAATTACTTTTATTTCAGTGTGACAACTAAATATGTAATAATCCAATCCCTGCCCGGTACAGATAAACATCCAGTTGCAGCCAGGGAAGGTTGGCAAACAGATAAAATAGAAGTAATAAACAGAAGAGTTTGCTCATTTAGATCATTGATCTGCAGATAACAACTCTGCTTCTAGTTCTACTAAGTAATAGTAATCTCTCAACAGTTTACTTAATTTCTATGTAACTTTTGATATCCCTCTCCAACAATTCCTGAGTCAGAATCATATTCCACAAAAATGACCGCTGCTGAAACATACAATGCCTTTACTCTAGTCAGAGAAAGATGGAACTCACAAGAACATTTGCATGTGCATAGATGATGCCATCGTAGTCAGTATAAATTATTACATCTGCTTTATAGCCCGAATCAAAGATGCGCTCCCACAAATCCTTTGTGGAAATAGATACACAGCTGTACCCTCTTAAAGGTGATCCATTCGTCACTATCCCCTTTCGGTGATAACTGGTTGCTGGACCAGGTAATGGGGGTGGAGTTGGAGCAACACTCTTGGAATAAAGGGGGCATCCCTCGCAAGTATCATCCATCTTTATAGCCTCTTTGAAAGATTTTTAACTGCAGAATTTAAAGGACAATCAAAAATCAGTTTTCAGCTTTTTAACATTTGTTGAGACAAATTCACACGAACACACATCATCCATACATTGGCAAATTAAGTTCTGTATAATAGTTTAGTAGAAAGCAGGATATAAATATGAGATCTATTGATCAACCTAACTGTGATACTACGTGGCAGAACTATTAGTCCCTGAAGTTTGGCTGACAGGAAAAAACTCGACCATTGTGTTTAAACTCAGAGAGCGTCTGAAAAAGATAACAAACAGAGGACAGGATTTAATATGCTTAAGTTATGCTTCAGTCCATTAATTTGTCCTCTTGGCTGATGATAGGTATAAAACAAAACTCATGCTCATTTCAGACAGGATGAATGTGGTAGATATATAACAGATCCAAAGCATACAAACACTCACAGCGAAAATATTTGAATCATCCGATTGTAATAAAAAACAGTCTAATAACTTGTTTCCAACTTGATAAATCAATAATGGCCTGCTCTTCAGATCCGGCCATTACAGGCATTGGTGTCTGAGGCTACGACCCACCAAGCCTCAAATTTGCCCTTTTAGATATTCTGTACAAATAAAAACGTTAAAGAGAGAAATAATCGAAGATAGTTTTTGAACACAAATGGATTAAATAAAGACCAGCAACATGAAATAAGCAGTATTTGTAGATCAAAATTGCAGGATTTTAGTTTTGCAATCTTCTGGCATTGAAATGCTGTAGATTCTGCTATTACTAATGTAATACAATCAGATCAGACATGGGTCACAACACCGAATACAACACATAGTTGATAAAAAAAACTTTTGGTGGATCCAGAAAAGGACACGCATCTAAAAAACCCATATAGTTTATCATAGAAACATTAGCATTTGTCAAGTTGGTAATCTGATAAATTATATTAATACAAGTTGAGAAACAAACAAAATCCCCTGACAGGGCATCTAAATTGTAAAACATCCCATAATCGTCAGTCTCACAGTTAATTGCTCCTATTATTTCCGGATTCCATTCACAATAGGACATAGGTTTCATTGATAATTGCATTTGCATATAATAATTTACCACCATCATTTCCTAGAATCAATAAGAAAATGATAATATTGTCAATCAAGCTTGCATAATCAGGATCAAACCCAAATAATCTCATTCAAAGAAAAATATTACAAACCCACAAATATTTACCTTGCTTATATTCAACTTTCAGAAGAAAGAAAAAACGTAATGCAGCAGGCCTTCGAATTGGAGCTTGAATGACTTCCTTCCCTGAGAATCCCCGGTTGAAAATGTTGGTTTCTCCGATGAATACGATCAAAAACTTCCAGCCATATACAATTTATTTATCGATTTTCTAAAAAACAATGAGGCCTTGAAAGAATAGCGGTGTCGCTCGTTTTTTTGAGGAACACAGGCACAACTCGTGGAAATTTATTACAGCTTTATAGTAGTTGTAAGAGGTGTCGCTGTCGGTCTAAATTTTGGACTCCAAAAAATCGGAATGTATAACAACGCGCGTGATTTTTCGAGATGTGCGGCGTCGCCACATCAGGACCGTTAATATTATTATTATTATAAGGGGAATTTTCACATACCTCCCCTGAGGTTTGGTGAAATAACACATAGAGGGAAGGTATGACGTAATTTACACATACCTCCCCTCTCATTTAACAAAAATTTGCTTTTTCTTCTCTTAACATCCAATTTTTGTTAAAAAGTCAATTTTACCCTCAATCTATGTCATAATTAGAAGCTATAAATGTGAATATCATGTCTATAAAAATGTTAAAAAATGGAGCAAAAGAAAATGCAATTGTAAAGCTACTTTTTCCTTCCATTTTATTATATATACACACAAGTTACCTTGTACATATACAAATGATGTTCTGTACAAAACCAACATTTCTCCTAAAATTTTCACAATAATGCCATTTTAGCTCCCAAAACACAGCCACTAATCCTAATTTTTATAATTACCCTACAACAAATCAACTAATACTAAAAACACCAGTCATCATAATTTTGTATATTCTCCTCATCCTACAAAAATAACATAATGTCAATGTGATAACAAAAAAAAAATTATAATTGACCTTAATCATGCACACACATAGCAGTTTCAAAGGAAAGATAAAAAAATAAATAAAAAAATTACAAATTGGCATAAACCTTCTCACACACAGTAACATTTTCTTTTGCTCTATTTTTTTAACATTTTTATAAACATAATATTCACATTTACATCTTCTAATTATGACATAGGTTGAGGGTAAAATTGACTTTTTAACAAAAATTGGATGTTAAGAGAAGAAAAAACAAATTTTTGTAAAATGAGAGGGGAGGTATGTGTGAATTACGTCATACCTTCCCTCCATGTGTTATTTCACCAAACCTCAGGGGAGGTATGTGAAAATTCCCCTTATTATAATTATATTATGGTAATGAATAGTTAACTGTCGAAATTGGACAGTCACCCGGTTTCCCGCTTTTTCATCTAAAATTCAACGACCCTAACGATTTCAACTGTCTCTATCAAAGTAATAGGCGAGATGCGCGCCAGTACGGACATTAGGATTTTTTCTTAGAGCCACAGAAGTTGACGGAAACATTTGTTTGTTGGTTTGTTATTTTGCTACAATAGATGAGTAGTCCAGCTAATTTCTCTCTGGCGGTGCTTTGCTTTCTTTGTTTCTCTTACAATTGTTCGTCAATGATGAAAACGTGCATCTTGCCTTTTCTCCTAAATAAATTCGCATTAACTGTAAATCAATAAAACAAAAATTATAAATTTTAATTATATCTATAAAAACTTTATTTGATTTTAGTAAATTTTAATTAAAAAAATAGTAGTATGTGGGGATGAAGGTGTATGCATGGTGGGTGGAGAAAAATAAAAGAATCTACCCGAGGTCTTTCTTTAGAACACTAGAATATTTAATATCTTATTGGAACTAGTGTTGTGAATTATTATTGCATATATAAAACATAATGTGGAGTAACCTGCAATCTCTTTATGGCTGGCAGCTCGCTCTTAATTTCTAGTTAGAAATTAGAATTAATTGTTTAGATTATTGGATATCAATGGAGTGTTGTGAATTATTATTATTTATACAAGCACAATATTTTACACTAATTAATGTAATATATTTTAGAGAGAAATTTTTTAAGAAAAATCAAATATAAAGTTATTTTTTATATTTCAATATTTTTGGATGGTCGACGACAATTAAATGAAGGGAACGTTTTATAATTTTTCACAAATTATTTATTTATTATTTTTAGAAGTCTCAGGGAAGATACATAAAAATACCTCTCAGTAGGTTATATGGGTGCAAACAGCATTAATATGAGTGTAATTAGAATATATTAAGTAGGTTGTATGCGTGTATTCAGTATAACTTGTAAGTATATTTAAAGTTATCTAGTGGACAGAGTAACATGGGTGGGCATAGCATGGGTCAATAGGTTTTGTGAGTATGTTCAGAACCAAAATTCTTTTTTTCACTTGTCGCAAATAGCATTCAGTAAATTATGTTGGCTGCTTATTGCAGCTCATTAGTGAAGTAAATACCCTTCCATTTTGTATACAAGATATTCCCGCCTAAATATTTGTCTGACAGTCTCCAGAAAAGTTCATTAAAGTTTTGTGGCTACTTCGGACAATGACACGGCCTTTCCCAAGAATCAAGCTACTCGAGGAGATTTTCCTAATTTTTTGCAAAGAAAAAGAAAAAGTTTTAGAATTGGGTTGAGAGTAGGATTCCTAATTTTCATTTTTCCTATTTTGTTTCGGATTTGCGCTAAATTCTTTTGCTCGTTAGGTTTTTGGGGGATTTTTTATTATTACGTAACAAATATAAATAGTCTCTTTTTTTTTCCTACTGTTTCATATATTCATCAGTCCACTCCTCTGCCGATTGAACTCTCCCTTTTTTTTTCTTCTTTTGTACTCTGCTGCTTAATATCTTTTTAAGAAATTCTATCAATTAGGATGGGAAAGTGCAAGTTCTCTATATTTTTCATCAATACACTGAAGCTTTTGTTATTGTTATTGTTGACATATTTGCTCATTCTAATAAATTATAATGTGATTGGCTTTGATATTGCTATTTGAAGTTAAAAATTAGTGGTGGATTGCTACTTTCGTTAAATACCCATAAATCCCCCTAGGATTTTATAGTAAGAGTACAAGAAACTCTAGCCTTGGAGTAATTAGGGAAGGAATCATTAACTGTGTTTTACTGTGTGGCTGTTACAATTAACATGAGATATAAAATTGTAAATTTAACACCCTAGGTAAATTCTACATCGGTAAAGTACGAGAGAGATATTAGGTATATAAGATAATAAGTTCCAACCTTCAATAGACATGTTTTGGGTTGAAAAATTCGAAAATAAAATCGTGGCAGATTGTGTGTTTAAAGCAAATAATATCTCTTGTGGGCTATACTGTTATAATTGGTATCAGAACCACTTCGCGTTTTGAATGATGGCGGAGCAAACCTCAGCGAGAACCTGAGTCCTTAAAGGGGTGTGTATGTGATACCCTAGGCAAATCTCACATTATTAAAGCACGTGAGAAATGCTGGGTATATAGGTCAACATGCTCCAACTCCTAATAGACGTGACACGGGAAAGATATTGGATATATAAGATAATAAGTTCTAACTTCTAATAAACGCGTTTTAGGTTAAAAAGCTCGAAAATAAACTGTGACAAGCTATGTGCCCAAAGCGAACAATATCTCTTATGGGCTAAGCTGTTATAGTAAACTAGTGATTTTTTGTGGTTAATGATATTTGCCCATGAAAATATAGTAAAAATACTGCATATAATGCTAATTTGTGCAATGGTATCTCAAATTTGGAAATTGCATTAGAGGATGAAAATGACATACCACGGCTCTCACATGTACATGCATTGTTTGAAAAAAGGTATTTATTATGATTATTATTCCTGAACTGAATCATAACTGAGTTCTGTCTTAGTTCAGTTTTCTCCCCTTATTTTCTTTCAAGTTGACCATTAGATGAATCGTTGCTGATATGAATTTTTATAGGTAACAGCGATCAACAATGAAGGAAGGATTTGTTTCACTTATTAGTATTTTCAGATATGATATGCATTATGACTTTCCTAAAAAGAAGTAAGTACTTAGCATATTGTATTTCTTTCTATTGAAGAAATAGTCCATTCTGTAAATGTTGCATCTTTCAGATACATCTCTAATAGATTCTCTTTTACTGAAGATTTGCTAATCAGTTCAATATTTACCCCTACGGTAACCAAAAATAAATTTGCCTTGTCTTGTAGCTTTAATAATTTACTTTATGGCTATCTAAATTCCCTTAAGCATGGAGCACCGAAAGAAATATCACTAGCAGCTCAAGCACTTGGTAAATTTTCCAACTCTGAAAGTGCTTCCTTCAATCATTTTCATTTAATCAAACTAGTAATATGAAATTCTTGTTCATGATCTCAGCACTGCTTGCTTTGACCATTGGGTATAGGGATAATGCATCTGAGTTGTTAAAAGATTCGTCTGCACCAATTTCGAGAGCTCTTACTACTGACTCTGAAGAAGCAAAAGCAAAGGTAAACACATATACATATATATATAAATTTTTCTCCTATAATGCAAACTTGTACATGGTTCTTATCAATTTGGCACTAAGTTGTAGCAATTTAATGCTGAAATCATGTATAAATCAACATATATATGGATGTCCATATATATTATGATGTTCAACTAACTTATTGCTTTAGGTAGTGCTTAGCTACATTACTTTTGTTGGCGCCAATGATCCAGAGGAAATAAAAAGAGCAATGCAAATTATTTGGCAGTTTATACACCAAAAATCAGGGTTAATATATGTATTTAGTTCTTATCTCTATATATTAACACTATATTACTTTTGAATTATCTTTGTCCTAAAGACCAACCGAGTTAATGGTGCTTCAAGTGAATTCTAATTTATGGTTATCTAAACTTTTAGGTGGTCATTTGTTATTACAACTGAAATTGAGTGAAGCTTAATTGATCCTGAAAGTTGGCAAGAGTACTTTGCATTTTAATATGTTATAATTTCTTTTTGGATGCTTATAAGTAATTCATAGATAAAAATAATTTTCTTATTCCCTAATGAGTATAGATTAGCATATCATTTTTCAAATCTTTTGGAAATAGAAGATCGGTCTGTTCGCATGGCAGCTAGTCAAGCACTGGCAGTATTTAAAATTGATGACTTAGAGGATTTTTCTTGTGATGCTATACAAACATTAAAGGAGAAAATCATTGACTAGGTGGAAGCTTTTTCCACTTAATCAAGTGGCAGAGGATCATCAAAGAAAAACTTTAACAATCAGAGGATCTATTTCAAGTTTGTTTATGAATTTATGAAGGTAACCTTTTGTTTCAAGACTGCTGTTTTATATTGTAATTATGTTATAGGAAAATTTACTTTTTATTTTTTTATGATTATTTAGAAAGGTTTTTGTCCCAAGTCATTACAGAAATATAGTCAAAAGTTGCTTACCTTGCTAACATAGTTTGCATTTGTACAAGTATTTTCTTTTTTAGTCATTTGATCTTTTTCTTAACACTACATAAAAGCCCATTTTTATTTTTTCTTTAAACTTTAAACAATTTAATGTCTTGGGGGTTGTTACAGGATATGAATTTTTCAAGCACATACATTTGGTTTTTCTTTAAACCTGAAGGCCTTCTTATTTAGATTAAAGCTAATTGTTATTTTCATAACTGATGTATTTATATTTGTTTAATAACACTACTAGGTCGTGGCTAACTATCTTTGTTTAAAAGAACAATCACTTTTTTTCACAGTGTGTTTGAGATGACATCTCGAAAGATGGAAGCTTTAGATAAAAAGTTAACCCCCACTAAAAGGTTGGCTTCTGTTTTCATTATCAACATTTTTCTTCTATTTTAGAATCTATTAGCGTGGAGTAAATAGAATGTTTGTATCTCTTCTGCCATAACTAGGAAACTCAATGCAGGATATTGGCTTCTCAACGTTGGTACACTAATAAGCTGATGTTTATCGCAGATTTATTGTATTAATAAGAGATGGGTTTAGGAATTATGTTTTAGATTATATTTGAAATAGATTATACAATGTACATCCCACTAAGTTATGAAGTAGGTGAGATAACAAATGGAATAAAAGCATTATATCCAACATCAAATCTCGTTCGATTCTTTAAAGCAGTGGATTAGATAAACGTCCTAATGAACATGATTAGATGTCGTTTTAACCTTAACGGCTCAAAATATGAATATTAAAATAATAATCTCATAAAAGATAAAATTAAAGGAGAATATTTTATTGAATGAAAAATATTTAAAATAATAACATAGACTCTCTATATATAATAGAGAAAATCTAATATTACAAGTTAACTCAAATAAATAAAATAACTATCATTTAAATAAAAAAATTAAGAATTAAATAATAAATTGAATTTGTAAGAATAAAGACTTTATAAATTAATTAAAATTTAAAAATTGTTTTATATCATACTCTCCCTCTTTTAAGAAAATTTGTTCTTGAGTTTTATGTGGCGGATAAAATTTGTAGTGCAACATTAAATTATCTTGTGAAACTCGAAACTTTCTTTAACAAGTTTTCTTGAAACTTGAAAGTACCCAAATTTTATTCTTTTCTTGTACTTATTAATGGCTCTTTTGAAATAAATGTACTTATAATAACAAACTGCTTTCAAGTTTCTCACAAATCTTTCCAAATCTCGTTCGATATACTCACTAACTAAAATTTTTTTCGCAGCTAAATCTTCCTCAAGGATAACCTTTTTGTCTTCAATATGAATAGGTAGATTCATATCGATGATAAGCGGGTCTTCGATTTGAATTTCTTATACATGCTCAATTTTCAAATTAAGATTACACGAGACCTTTTCTTATATAATTTTTGGCACGTCTTCAATTTTCTTTTAAAGCACATCTTCAATATTATCATATAGTCAACTTTAGCCATGTTATCAGATATCTCGTTAGTTGCATTGTTAACAACATCTCTAATAATTCTATCAAAGTCAAGCTTTAGTTGCACTTCGATTTCTTTAGCTAAAAGAATGACATATGGTAATGTATGGATAATATATAACGACATTTGATCTCTTATATCGACACAGAGTTCCTCCAAAATTCTCTCAACTAAAAGTTCCTCATTTTTATCAAAAAATGAATGCCCATAAAAATTTTCAAACTCTATAGCTGTCAGGACCCAACCTGACCCCTCCTGTAGTCCGAGACGAATCCTTTATAAACATGCACTTTTCTTAAACATTTTCATAATCCACACATAACACAATTTCATAATAATATTTATACGGCCTCAGGCCTCCATCATCCACACTCAATGAGGCATCGTGCCTCATCAAAATATATATAAAATAATATTTATATGCATATACATTTGTATATGATGTGATCAAAACGTTTTTATGCAGTTGCGTAGAGTGGTCTCAACCTCAATTATAAAACTTTATCTTACACGATACTCTGTGTACTTGGAGGAGATAAGAAAAATAGGGAGAGGGGAAACTCATAGCTGAGTGAGTGGATATATATTTATGAAAATGAGTTTTACTTATTTCATAAATAATTCCTTAAAACTTTATAATCAAATCATAATCCATATCATAAATATGATCATAATGAAATATTTACACTTGCATGTGTAACTCAGAAATCAGTCTACAGAATTACATGTTAATTATCATTAGCCGTTTATATTGTCAACCATATAGTTGAAAAAAATCATATTATCATACAACTCATAACAAATCAATCATCATTGCACCCAATTAATACCCAAGGGAAAATTATGCTTGACAGAAATCATCATTGCTCAAGCAGGGGAAATACCATACTCAACCCGATGGCCTCGTATCCTCTTCTGAGAAGCCAATATCATATCATACCCATGCTCAACCCGACGACCTTGTATTCTCGTCCGAGGAGCTCATATCATATTATACACGTACATTTTCATGGGCCTCAAGAGCTTATTATCACATCAGGAGATAAGTACTTTGTAGGGTACTTCAAACAATCACAAATCATAATTCCACATTTAATACTTCTTTTCTCATAAATATTATATTCTCACATATAATATTTCTTTTCATTTTTCACGTCACAACTCAACATATCTATAAACAAATCAACTATAAAATAAATAATATACAATTTCACGTAATTCAATAATAACACAACACAAATTAAATATCACGTCAAAATCAGTCCAATTTCACATGTCAAAGTATAATTTATTTATAATCTATTATATTTCCTATATAAAGTAATTAAATCATTTCTCAAACAAATTCCACAATAATATAATTTAATTCAACTATAATAAAATGAATATTTAATTTAATAAAAATATATAATAATTTAAAAATAATATTCACTCACAGTCAGTAATTTAATTTCTAGAGGTTTCAAGATTCCCTGAATTTCCTACAGTAGCTATACTTCTTAAAACACAATAAGTAACCGATTATCATCAAGATTTATTCAAAATTTAATGGTTATTATTAAAATTAATTATATAAATGAATATACTATTCACGCAAATTAATTTTCTAACTAAATAAAATTCTAAAACTCAAATATATATTAATTCTAAAATTAAACTAACACAAATCCATATCTAACCATTTATCTATTTTTTCTCTTTCTCCTTCTTCTTCCTTTTTCTTCTTCTTTCCTGTTTCCTCTTCTTCTTCTTTTCTCTCCTTTCTATTCTCTTTCTTCAAATACAAAAACATAAACCTTCCCCCACATTTATTATTTTAATAAAAATATCTTATATTATTTTATTATTATTATAAATATCTAACTCAATCTTTATCTCTTCTTTTTTTTAATGGACACCTAGCATGCTAGGTGCACAATAGCATAAGAATGAATAAACTTCATACCTTGACGTATCAAATAATAATTAAGAGGAATGAATCATGACCTCATTAATCGCTTCATCTGATCTCATGATCGAACTTTATCTTCTCGACTTGTAATTCGTAATCTTTGTAACATATTCCACCAATATGATGCATTCCCTTTTAACAGAAAACAAGTAACAAATTATACTTGTTTTTCTTTAGGTATCATCTCAATTTTTAAAAATTCTTTAACATCTTTTAACCAACATCATGTCTAACATAATAGAACATGATTTTAAAAGTCTTTTTTTATTTTTTTTTTGTTTTGGTGAAAGAATATATTGATGAATATGGTTGTGTTTAGCTATTTAGAAAAACTTTGTCTAGTACAACAAAGGTAAGCTCTGATACTAATTGATACAGGTGAGATATCGGATGAGATAAAAGTACCTTTTTAAAAATGCCGAATCTCATTCGATTCTTTAAAACAGTAGATTAGATATACATTATAACGAATAAGATTAGATGTTATTCTAATCCTAACGGCTTAAAACACAAGTATTAAAATAATAATCCTATAAGGGATAAAATCAAAAGGGAATATTTTATTGAATGAAAGATTGTTTAAAATAATAACATAAGTTTTTTATATATAATAGAGAAAATCCAATATTACAAGTTAACTCAAATAAGAAAAATAACTCATACCTAAATAAGAAAATTAGGAATTACATAACAAATTGAATTGATAAAAATAAAAGAATTTTTAAATTAATTAAATTTTAAAATTTATCCTACATCATGTTCGAAACAAAATCTATTGTTAATAGCAAAACTTTATGTTGAACCATATGTAGCTAGCTAACACCTCCCCCTCTTGAGTGTGTAATTGACACATAAAAGACTAGTTTTGTTGAGTTTGATTAAGATGATGTAAATGCATAGTGATCTTGGAATCTGTCTTATCTTTTGCGTGCAGACGAATACGGGGAATATTTCCATGTAATTGTGAAGGACGACTTAAGGGAAGTGTTAGAGCCTCCCAACAGCTGGTGAACCGAAGACGTAGAATTGTTGGAAGGCTGTGATCTACTTTTTGCTACTAATAATTTTTTTTAAGGGTTCCTCATTGGTTTATTATTATGTCTGCAGTACTACATTACATTTATTTCACCCATTTGAAGAAGAATATAACAGAAAAGTAAATACCTGGGTATGCTTTATTCATATTATTGTTCTTTAAATAATTTGTTTTGGATTTTGTTTACCGTCGCCAACGGCTGCGTGCAAGAATGGTTACCTAACTTGCGTTAACAATATCGGTGGGTTGAGGAGATGCTGACCCGGCAGTTTATTTAAACCAAACTATACTGAGCCTTCCATAATCAATTTGACCCAAAACTTAACCAAGCCCCAAGTAAAAGGGTCTATTCTGTCTTGACAACTGTATTTGTTGGGCCTGCCTTGTACATCAAGTGTTTTTGGTAGAGATAGGATTGTCTTTCTTTCGAGATGTATTGGGCTGTAGCCCATCATCACGTGATAGATTCTCGCCATTCTTAATTCTCCTGTCACTTAATTTTTATTAAATTCTGATTTATGTGATACATCTAGGACCGAGGTTTATGCCCTGAAATTCTCATGTCTTACCTAATGCAGAAAAGATTAAAAGCAACATACATACTTGTCACCATGATTGGTGAGCCAGTGAAGTCTGCTAATTACACTATTTGTTTTTCCCTAAAAGGAACCATAATAATTCAACTTAATTAGCCAGGACGCTATTTTAAATTATGATTCATCAGCAACGGACATCTTCTTCAGTGTCAATAATCCCACCCACCCTGTGAAGAAAATCATTATTGAAAAATAGCACAATTCGGATTATGGTGGTAAAGATGATGAAGTAATTGCATAAGGCTACAAAATGGTTATTTTGCAGAGAGAGGACCAGGATGGGAACAGACAGGTAGAAGAAACAAAATTAAAGATTTGATTAATGAAAACCAAAGCAATGGTGGTGATCGAAGCATGATTTTGCCCACTTACTATTCTGCAATTGTATACTAAATAGAGCAGAAACCTGATAAAACAGTCAAAGCTACACGCTGACTCAATCTTGGGCTTGTGGAATTCAGAGTCAAAGGTGCTATCCCTAGCAGTAGCACCAACACCTAAGCAAAGCAAACAATGCGCTCTTGTAAACTGTACAGCAATATTTATATATATGTATCTGTTTATTCATAGGCATTTATTAATTAATTAATTAATTAATATATCACACTAAATCATATTATATGATTAAGTGGGGGAGTGGGAATGGGAAAGGCAAAGGGGAAAGGGCAAAGCAAAGGCAACTTTGGGGATAGATAGAAGAGGAGCGTCTTGTATTGTTTGATGAAACAATACCAGACTGGAGTGGTCCAGCCTTTCACACGTGAAGACGCTCCTCCCCTGCCCTGCAATTATAGTCACGTGTATTATCAAATCATGATCGATATACCACCACTGCCTTTCTTTTATTTTTCTTTCTTTTCTTGACTGAGCCCTCTGCCTCAGCCCTACGCTTTCCTCCTCTAATTCTCTTGTATAACAAATTTGTTCTAGTGCCCCTCTGTGGGACTCTCTTTGATTTTCTTGTACATTCACAATCATTGTTCGTTACACTAGTGTTGTTCCTTTTACCGAAAAAACAAAAAATCTATTTATTATTATAACATATTAATTGAGTAACTATTCTTAACCGAGTAATCACTCTTAAATTCATTTCTTCCTTGAATCATCGGTGTAAATTTCTATATTAATATTAATTAGAGTATAAATCATCCAATGTAAATACAAAATTTTCAACGATATCATATTTAAACCATTTAAATTTGTCATACATCCTTAATTAATGTCTTAGTATTATAAAAATAGAATAACATATTACACATATACTATTCTACAATTCATATAAATGAAAAGATTCTATAGGATTCGAAATAAAATCGAATTAAATTAAATTGACTATATTAAGATGCAACATGCTGGGTGAGATTGATTGACCATGTATGCTTGCACATGACAAACCAAGTCTTACTAGACTTTATTATTTCTCGTATATCAAATGTCTAACGTTAAATATGCAAAGATAGCTGATAACACGTGATTAGTTGATGGTTATATGTATGCATATGGCTTTATCCTAGTACTAGAAAAATAGAATTTAATGTAAGCCATTAAAAGTATATGAAGAAAAATGACAACAGAAACATATTGTAAACATAATGTGTCAGTGCAGCAGAATTCACCATTTATTTCTGTGAAAATTAATATTCCTTCTCTGACCATAGGGGACTAAAATGAGATGGCCTTGCACCAATTGTATTGACAGTCCAGTTTTTGGATCTTGCACCCCCCCCACTCTTAATTTCTTAGTTTTTATATTCATTTTCCCAATTAAATAAAAGGACAAAACCCTCTGCCCCTTTAAAAATTAAAAAAAAATGAATTTATAAATTCTACGAGGAGTGTTCTCAATTAAATTATTAAATTTCAAGACATCCAACTGCCTAATAAGTTAGGAACACGAAAGGGTGGACTGGAGAGTCTCGTCTCAATTCTCAAAATTCAAGTTGCCACAGGGGATGGGAATGGGAGACCATCAGACTGTTTTTCATAATTATTGTTTATAATAAAAAATTATGAATGATATTTTATTTTTTTTGGACTATGATTTCAAACATATGTAATTATATATTTTTCATATATGCCCAAAAAGAGAATCATGTTGTCAAGTGCAAGTATACTCAAGAAATTCTATAGGTATGATGTAAATTGCATTTATTTATTCAACAATAACAATGTCCTATTACAAAAATACGTGTATAAATGTAGAATCTTTGTACAACATTATTTTGAGAAATAGGCATCTAGGATTGGGCAATCTTTTGACAAGGGAAGGGTGGAGTAAAGGAAGGAAAGAAGAGTCATGAGTTGTGGCCCATGTTAATGTCAAGAAAACATTTTTGTGCAACACCTGAAAATAGGGAAAACTAGGCCACACCGCTACTACTACTACTACTACTACTAGGGGTTGGGGCAAAGACAATTAAGAAACATCCGTACTGGAAAATGTTTTTACTATTTTAATTTCCATTACAAAAATCTTTGGGAGGATAGCATTTGGGTTCTTGAATTTTTGTATTTTATTGAATATATTTATCTGAGTCAAATGTGTGTAATTTAATATTAAAGAATATCTATTAATCTTGATCGAAGTTAAAAATCAATGGAATATTTATAAATATGTTGTATCCTTATTTGAAAATTATTAAAACTAAAAAATTGGACAAAAAGGAATAAACTAGTATCTTCAAGCTTTGAAGACTTCGTTAAATGCAAGCATATTAACAGCGTTGTGTAGTAAGTCACTGTCACCTATTTGATAGTGTTGACTTCACGTACCATAATTAGTAACCATAATTAGTACAATGAACTTATTATTTTTACGTACTTATAAAATAATGACACGTCAAATGTCACATTATTTTGAATATAAATTAAAATTACTTATTTTATAAGAAAATTGATTTGAAAATAAAATTATTTTCGACGAAAGTATTTGATAGTTGTTTCTAAAAACAGTTATTAAAAGTATTATTAATATTTGAGTATATTTAAATTCCATTCACTATTTTTGATAAAAATATAGATTTTGATTTGATAAATAGGTGGGTAAATCCAATAAAACATGTATGAAAGTGTATGATAATGTTTAAAATACGAGGTTCTAAAATTTTAGCTAGATCAAAATGGGGGTCAAATAAAATTTTCCATTAACAGTAATTCTTCACAATATCTTAAGCTGTTCCATATGTTCCACCGCAGGGCAAACTGTTAGGGTTATCCTTTTACCGACGCCTAAGAAAAAAAAAATTGTGTTGATGGGATTTTAATGCACCCTGAGCCATTGGATCAAATGTGGGGCAACAGTTACTATCTCAACAGCTGTCCTGATTTAAGGAATACCAAAAAATTCTATATACGAAACGTACCAAATAAATACACACAGCCAATTATAATACCAGAGAGAATCTCAGACTCCCATCATATGGAGAAATTTTGGGACTTCTCCTTGTATATTCGTACCATAGAGTTATTTGTTACAGCGTGTAACTGCTAAATAACGCCTTTATATATCTCATCCGCTTATTTTGGCGGCACCAAAACCGCTGCTTGCTTCGTCTGTCATCAGTCATCAGTCATCAGTCATCACCCACCCACTCTTTTACTCACCGTATTCTGCTCTCTCTAGATTTCATCCTTAATCTCATCAACGTGTCTTTAGCAGTTTAATCCTTGAAATACCCATGTCTTGTTTTGTTTTCTGATTCTTCATTTTACATGTCAAGAACAATGGGGGAGTTTGATGGTTCGTTTTCCTTGTCTAGTCTTATGTGTCAAGAAGATGAAGCTTGTTTGATTCAGGAAATACAAGATGACAACACTTACGACTTGAAATGTAACTATGACCCTTCTTTTGTTTTGGCAAACGGAGATGAAGAGTATATGCAGAAGTTGGTTGAAAGAGAGACCGGTTTTGGATCCAAAAGTTGTGGCTTTTCTAATGATTGCTCTGCTAGAACCGAAAGCTGGCTGAAATGTGCTCGCTTGGATGCTATTGAATGGATATTCAATGTTTGTTTTTCTCTTTTTGCTCTTTATTTTGGGTTTCTTATTTTCCCTGTTTTATAGTATTTGGGGTTTGAGTCCTTGGTGATTTGTGGTCTGCTTGATTCAGACAAGAGCTACGTTTGGGTTCCAGCACCGCACGGCATATCTTTCTGTGGATTACTTTGATCGATTTCTTTCAAAACGATGCATCGATGTAAGGAACTCTGTCTTTTATGTATGATTGATAAAAAAGTTTGCTTTTTTTAGTGTGTTTGATTATTTCTGGATGTTATTGATTTTGATATAGGATGGGAAATTATGGGCTATTCGATTGCTATCAGTGGCGTGTTTATCATTGGCAGCAAAGATGGAGGAATGCAAAGTGCCGGCCTTATCAGAATTTCGAGTGGAAGATTTTGATTTTGAGAGCAAGGTGATTCAGAGAATGGAGCTATTAGTTTTGTGTACCCTGGAGTGGAAAATGGGCTCAATCACTCCTTTTGCTTTTCTGCATCACTTCATTAGTAAATTTTGCGGTGAATGTAGACCAAAAGAATTAGTCTCTAGAGCTGTGGAACTTATTATGACCATAACAAAAGGTAACTGCATTAATGATGATTGATTATCAATAGATTTGTGAATTTATTGTATGTTTATTTATAAAGTTTTGATCTTTTGGTACAGAGATTAATTTGATGCATTATCGACCATCTTTCATTGCGGCGGCTGCAGTTTTAGCTGCATTTGATGGTCAACTGACAAGAGAGACAATGGAGGTCAAGATGAATGTGATCTCTGCATTGGGTTCTTTAGAAATTGTGAGCTTTCCTACTTCGAAAAATCCATTTGTTGTCTTATTTAAAATCTTAGGATAAATATTCTACGTAAGTTACAGAATGGAGCAAGTTATGATGCTTTCTGTGTTCTAATTTTCATAATATAATAAACTTCTACAGGAACATGTATATTTTTGTTACAATCTAATGCATGAGATAGAGATGGGAAAACTAAACACACCCAAGTCAGTGGTTTCTCGGAAGTTATCATCAACTAGCTCGATTGATGTTTTAGAGAACTCTGCTTTTGCCTCTGGTGTTGGCACTAAAAGAAGACTCACATACAATGACTGTGCTTGTCCATCAAAGAAACTTTGTCCACCATAATTTGGGAATTCTATATTTTGGTTTATTTGGTTGAACATAGATCGTTTTTCGCTGGATGTTGAATCTTGCTGTTAGATTTAGTTATAGGTCCAACGAGTGTCATATGCCATCTTATGGTATGATTCGGAGTTGATAACTGGGGTTTTTATTTTCCAATACCAAAAAAGTTTCAGCTGATGAAAGCCAAGAAGATAGTGAAAAGAACAGTAAATAAATAAAAAGAGATAGCTTTAGCTACAGTAAGATGCGAGAAGCTGACTGAAGTCGAAAAGCCGTCGAGGGGAAGAGTGGACGAGAGAGTTCAAGGCGGCCATTGAAGACTGTTTGTCAATAGTAATTCTTTATAGTGTTTGCTTGATGAATGCTCTGTTATCTCACCCACCCTTTTTTATCAGTTTGTTGTATTGCTTTTCCCCTCTTTTTCCTTTTTTTTTTTTTACCCTTTTTCCTTTTAATTATGGGACACAGAATATTTATTTATGTATACATCACTTGGAACCCTACATTTTTATGGGGGGTTTGGGATGCTTCCTATGTCTTTCAAAAGGCAGAAAGCCATGAGGAATGAAGAATTGTTTTTGTTTGATTTGATACATCTGTGTTGCATTTGGGCCATTGAAAAGTATTCAAAAGTGAATGTGATTAGATTTGCCCGGAATATTGGAGGCTCCTTTTGCGGAGTGGGAAGCTCCTCTTTTACTGTTATTGTTGCACTGTGTTTGGGAGCATAAAGTCCCAAAAGATCCTTTTGGAAATCAAGGAGTTTCCTACCATGCTGATTATCCTGCGTTTAAGATAATATGAAAAAAGATGTTAAGATGCTTGATTAGATAGTTTACCGGCGGGATTCTGAGAGACTGACTATGATAAATAGGTACTTGCCTGAAGTTCGGTTGCAAGCAACTTCATATATGAAGTTTGTTTCTTAAAGGCTAGACCAGATTACTACAGGTATTTCACTAGTGTGATTATTGATTTTTTTTTTCTCCTGCCAGTTTCAATGATTGTCTAAATTAAGCCATTGCAAACATTCTTGATGTAATTTAAAGTAAAAAATCTACCTGATTCACCCTAGGCCACTGATTTGATCAATGCATGTGAATGTTGAAGATATATGGTTCCTTTCATTGATGTCGTAGGACCCAACCCTATTATCATGGAGGTAAAGACCTTTTGTTTTGGGTTGGAGTAGGAGGATAGAGGGCATGAGATTAATGGCAAGATGGTGTCAGAGGCTCCACCCTTCCACATGCCTTCATGGGGTTCTTAGGATATCCAGTCTGGCATGGCATCGTACAACATTGTATTTTGGTCTCCACTTAAGTTAGTATGTGCTTGTATGGGGGCACAGTCCAATTTCTTGTGGACATATATTGGCCTTTTTCTCCAGCACTCTTATCAAAATGTTCATCTTGGTCCACCTGATTGAACTTGTTTAGCACGTAACGCAGTCCCGGCAGAAAGAAACATTTCAGTAAGAGTGGACATCTCTGCTTTCGTATTCTATCAGAAGAGGATAGCTTTATTGCCATCGTGTATGTCCTGGAATGGATAATGCTTTGGTTTGGAAGTTCAAGAAAACTTTTAAGACAAAGTCTTGTTTCCCCTGGTGAAGTGAAAAGAATTGTTTGTTTAGATTACTGATTCATCACTTAATTTATGTTCGTCTAAGTGGCAGCAGGAGAAGCATCATGTAAGATCCATGAATCATTTAAAAGAAGCTGTAGTTCCATAAAAAACTGCATATCAAAGAATAACTGATGCATGTGTGCTCAGTATGCTAAGCAAACATTTTGTGATACTGGCAGAGTCTCCAGTCTGCAAAATTAGCTGAAAACTTTCTTGAACGTTGATGATGGTCGATATGGTGACTCCAGATAAAATAGTCAATGGTTCTAGACTCAAACTATCTATCATAATGCATAGCATTTATCACTCTGAATACTCAAAGATGTCAATAGATCGCACCCGTACACATTAAATAATAGAGGTTTGTCGGGTTGATTTGAGAAAAAAAAATAAAATTATTACTCTTGTTTGGGGAAGTGAGTTGGATAACAATGCCTTAACTCTTGAGAGCATGCCAAGGAGGGAGGGGCCAAAAGTAAGTTTTATTTTGCTTGGCAACATCACTATCGTTTGAAGATGGTAGGGGTAGGGAAGGACCAAAAGTGATTAACTTCTATTTTTTCTTCTCAATCAAAAGTTACTTTGACTTGGGATCACTTTCTCCTATTGAAGGAAATATGTCCTTGCTACTTCGTAGGTTGTTTTGTTTGCCTATCAAGACTTTGAAATCTTTAGTATTCTGGCATGTAATACTATTCTTTTTACTTTACCCTAAAAAAATAGAAAAATACTACCAATGAATAAATCTCAATTACTTATTTTTACCATGGCAATTTATAGTAAAATTTAGATAAAAATATACCTTATAAAATTTTTTTCAAGAGTTTTGAGTTAATCATTTAATTAAATTAAATCATAGGCCATAGCATGCATGTACTGTGGAAGTTTTAAAGATAGACTGCAGGTCCACTGGGTTGAGCCCAAATGTAGTCCACCTTACTTGGGCTACATATTGGACCAATAAAGCTGGTCCAAAATCTATGACGACAGAAATTCAGCGCCACCACTCTATTTGAAAATTTATAACATTCAAAGTACACACCTGGCTTTAACTTAAGAAGACAAACCAATCAAAGTCGTAGATCCAAAAGTCAGACCTCTTTAACTCATTTTTAATTGGCCCGTCATCTCAACTTCCATAACAGGTAGCCATTTTATTCTCACCAAAATTATAGAAAATAAAAAATAGAACAGAAACGGTTCATTTTCCCTCCCTTGTTCCCAACGGTGTCATCCCCGTTCTCGATTCAAAATTAACAGTAAACACTAGAAAAACATCAAAAACACTCAAAAATCATCAGCAGCACCTTTCTCCTCCAATGGAGAAGCGGCTTCGGTCCTCACTCCACTCTTCAGCGGAAGACTTCTTGAACTCAGCCACAAAACTGAGTTTCAAATCCTCAAAACAAACCCTTAAAACCCTAATTCACTCCGTCACCACCTCATCCAATTTAATTTCCACTCTCCCTCTCTCTTTATACAATTCCATCTCTAACGCCATTCAATCCTTACAAAACCAAACAACTCCGGACCCCGCAAATTCCCCGCCCCCAAAAAGGCTCCGAAGATCTTCTAGAACCGCAAAATCAACGAGTTCTGATGACAATGGCAATGGTAATGATAGTAGTGCACCTGACAAGAAAAAGAATATCCTGGAGGACCTCAATATTTATTCTCACGTCGCGTTATTATGTATTACTCATCCAAAAAAGGTTTTTTCGTCATCAAATTTATTGCCAGCTGTGCAGTTACTGCACGATAATTTGATTATTTTCGAGTCGGATTCGGTTTTATCTTCAGAGATAGTGGGTTTATGTGAGAGCTGGTGGAAAAACGATTTAGCAGGTAAAGAAATGCTAATTTCACAGTTTTTACCGTTGATGGTTTCGCGGTCACTGACCCTGAAGAAGAAAGTTGATGTGCATAGAGTTTATAGTCTCCGTGATGCATTTTCTTTATTTGATTTTGATGATGATAGTATTGAAGATTTAAAATTGTTGTTAATACGTTGTGTGATATCACCACTTTACTTGAAAACTGAGGATGGGAGGAAATTTCTAGCCTTTGTGTTTGGATTAAGTAGGCAAATGTTGAAAGAAGCTCTGGCAATGATAAAGTCACAGATCCCCTTTGGGAGAAAGTCAATGTTGGAGGCATATGGGGATGTGTTGTTCAGAGCTTGGAAAGATGGTGAAGATGGTTTTAGAGAGGAGAGTGAAGGTGGGTTTTTGCAGGTTTTGGTTGAGGGGGCTATATATGCGAGTTCTATGGGTTTTGCAGCTTCTATTAGGAGAGTTTTGGGTGGATTTATTAATCAGAGGACCACTCATGGTGTTGAGAAGATGCTCTTTAAGTTAGCTGAGCCTGTGATGTTTCGGTCACTTCAGGTTAGTGGCTTTTGTGTTAGTAATTTGGTTTTGAATATGAAGTGTTTGCTGAAATGTAATGCTCTTAATGGCATGATATGTTTATAATTCTTATTATTTTTTTGACAATAAGATTTTTTTTTCATTGATTTACTGAGATTGTTTGCTATATCAGAGGTCTAAAATGGGACTAAATTAGTTGTTTGTTATACTAGCCTGCTTTTTGCATTTGTTAAGGAAGGCAAGGCTAGTAGCACGTAGGAAGAGGTTAGCACTGTTGATGAGTTACTGGTACGAGCTATCCAAATTTATGCGTGTAACAAAAAATAGCTTATTGCTAAAATGCTAGTAAGAATAACTTATCGAGTAACAAAGAACCATTTAATAAATTACCTTTTGCTAAAATTCTGTTGATTTAATTGATGTAAGAGGCCAGAATTTTGTTGGTTTGGCAGAGTCTTTCAGCTACAAAATGTTTGAGTTGATTTGTTGATGCCGTCACAAGTATTCTATTTTGATATGCACATAGGTTGTGTAGATGACACCAAGAATACATGGCTGCAGATGTTTCTTTTTTGTTGATTTTCATAACATTAAGCTTACATGTCTATTCCAATTATGTATTTGTTTACTTGTTGAAGAATCACAAGATTGTGAAGTGACAATAGGGAAAATGACTTTGACTTGCAATCTCAGCTTTGGATGAGTTTAATCTGTGCTTTCTGCTTGGTTTTTCTTCAGGCAGCAAATTCAAATGTTCGTGTAAATGCATTGCATTTACTTTTGGACTTGTTCCCTCTTGAAGATCCTGCTTTCACAAAGGAGGTTAAAGATACATTGCTTGATAAACAATTCTTTTTATTGGAAAAGTTACTCATGGATGATTGTCCAGATGTGAGAGTTGTTGCAGTGGAAGGCTGTTGTCGCATCCTTCATTTATTTTGGGAAATTATTCCTTCATCAACAATTACAAAGATAATTACAAAAATTTTTGATGACATTTCACTTGACGTTTGCAATGAGATTAGACTTTCCACAGTGAACGGCATCATTTATTTGCTTGGCAACCCTCTCTCACATGAAGTTCTTAAAGTGCTACTACCTAGACTGGGGCGTCTGATGCAAGATAACATTCTTTCTGTGCGACTTGCTATGGCAGATCTCCTCCTTCTGCTACGTGATATTCGTACTTTCCAGTTTAATAAGGTATCAGATACTTTCAAACCTCTTGTTAGCATCGGAGTTGCTACCTCTGATGACTTCTCATACAAGGGTTTCTTGAAATTTTTATTCTATTTTTCTGCAGGTGGTGGGTTTAGATGTCTTGCTGTCTACACTTGCAAACGATCACTCTCAGGTTGCTCAAAAGCTTACAAAACTGCTGTTGCCATCATACTTTCCTTTGAGAGTTAATGCTGAAGAGGCATGCAATCGTTTTGTGGCACTTATGAAAAGATCTCCTGTGGCTGGTGCAAGATTCTGTGAATTTGCTGCATCAGAAGGTGCACCACTAAAGTCTCTCATGGAACTCGTCACAGTATTAATCAGTTTGGTTTTGTCCCATGATAAGCTGAATGCAGATCAGAGTGAAGGTTTCCTAAGAGCTGTTGCCTACCTCTGCAAGAGCATAACAAGTGGGCCATGTTACAAGAATACTCTTAATGAGTTGTTTACCAGTGCTAAAGTGAAGTGCTTGTTTGCTGCTGCATCAACCGGGTGCGCTCAATCTTCTGTATTTGACATTGTTTCCACCATTTCTCCAGATAATGTGATTGGGCTTCTTGAAGAATGCATGGCTGTAGTCAGTAAATGTGAGGGTTTATCAGAAGATGAGGAGAGGCAAGCCAAAGTGAAGTCTGCTCACAAGTTATTGTTGTCTTCTTATGCCTTTGATGATATGCTTGAAGCTCTTCTGACACTTTTGCAAAAAGCAGCTTATCGTTGCCATGTCAAATTTGGCACTGAAATACCCAAGCATAGTGTTTCTTCTGCAAAAAGAAAGAAATCGAAGTCCTCACTGAAAATTTCAGGTAAGTGGAAATATGCAAGTGGGAGAAAATCATCCAGTTTCAAGGAGGATTATCTGATTGCTGTAGGAATAGCCTGGCAAGTGAAAGACTTGCTAAAATCTGAGGACTCTAGGAAGGCCATATTAGGGTCTCAAAGTCTAGAACAGTTATTTCTTGCTTTAAAGGTCATTTCCGAGTTCAGCATTTTGCAATGCATGTGTTGTGAATACGTGGATGCATATCCTGTTTTAGCTTATACAGCTCTTGCTCTGCAAATGACTCTTCAAAATATTAGCATGAGTAGTGCAAATGGTTCTGGTTTCAAGAAAAATAATAGGACTGAATCTTCAAGATCAATTCCAGAGGCAAGTGATACTTTAAGCTGTTTCATTTTACTTTTTGCTCTATTCTTATTTCTTATGTGACTCAATTTTATTACTTTGAAAAGACTTGCTTTTACTGAAACTGCATGCTTGTTTATTTTTTAATATAGTATTTCAGTTTTGTGTTTTCATAAGGGAAACATTTTGCTAAATTGTAGAGGCAATGCATCAATGAAAATTTATTGTAATACAACATAAGCTTTGCCCTGTGTGAAATGATTAATTTTTGCATAGTATACTGGAATAGGTATCTTCTGTTTGTGGACCATTTGCATAGAAACCTGAAAGTTTGTTTGGACCAGTTCTAGTTAGTTGTCAGTGTGTGGTCTACCTTGTGGTTATGGAGGCTCCAAAGAAGCTGACTGAGCATGAGCTCAGGATGACTCATGGAAAGCTGGTAATCAGTTCAGCATTGGCAAAGACGCTGGTTGCCAGTGATCTACTGGTCTTATGTCTTTCTTGCTTGAAGCTTGAATAGTCAGGTTTGATATAGTACAAGTATATTCTCCTGAAACATTCTTGAGGCTGTCCTTTTCCTTGAGTAAAGCTACAATTTCCAGTTGTTATCACTGGCATGTTTCTAATGAATTAGGGAAAAAGATGTTGCATTGGCATTACAATATTATAGCTGGTCCTTCAGTCCTAGGTATCAAATTCATTTTTGATACTTGAATTTAGGTTCTAGTCCAAATTAGCATTTTAAACTGGAGGAAGCCTTTCCATTCTATATAGGCAACAAAAACATAGTTATGAAATTCGCATTGGGTAATGAGTTTGATCTTTCTAAGAAGCTCTGCCATGAAAACTGCAACTATTCTTTTGTTGTTGTTACTGGTCAAACTTCCTCTTTGAGTTTGGTTATTGAGGAAAGCTGTTACTGAGGACTCTTCATTTTCTTTCTTTTTTCTTTTGCAGACAGTTGTAGACCAGGCAATTGATCACCTGCTTAACTGTACGGACAAGTTGTTTGGAGCAGATGATTTTGTGAACTCTAGCAAATTATCTTCGGAAACTAAACATAAAAAAGGCAAGATAGCTCAAAGTCGTGGGCCAAAGCTCAGAGAACGTCAATTGGAAGCCTCTATCTCCAGTGACAGCGGTAAGTGACTATGGTGTGGAAAAAATTCAAAGATCACCAAAATGCATGCTTATATGCTTATATGCTCTAGCTATCTCATGTCATCTATTGCCTGTTTTAATTGCAACTTAATGCAAAAATGGCAAATCCTTTGTTTCTCTTTCTCTAATGATGGCTAAAGTTTGATTTCCAGATAATTTGTTTTGATATTGAAACACACATAAATTGGTCAATATAGATTGGTCCATTTGTTTTGTATACTTTTAGTTGCATCAAAATCCCATCTCTGTGTGGTATGCCCTACCTTACCACTTTCACTTACATAGGAGTTTGTGTTCCAAACTTCTTGAAAGCACTAGTTGCCTGGCACTCACATCTGAGAGCTAATAAGGAAGCTGCAGATGGAACATAGAAATTTTTATTTTTATTTTCAGGATTGCTAGAATGGTTATGGGAAGATGCTCTAAATTTGTGCTTGCACCTCTAGCATATGTATGGTTTAAGTGTTTGTGGCTGGCCATGATAGTATATTTTTTGTACTTTGTTCATTTGCTTTCACATGAGCCTATGCTTTGGTGTTTCACTACTAGAATGCTAGTCAAGAGAAGTTGCCTATGTCATCAAAATTTTGTTAATGATGTGGAAAATTTTTTTTGTTTAAAATATCCTGTTAACCCACCTGACAGGAGATTAAGACCTAACTATTCTATGAAAAAAGCGAGCTAGAAAAGACCACTTGTTTTGATCTGAAGGCCTTTGTAGTTGTACCACACTGGATTCCCTGGCGGGCATCCCTTGAACAATCCTATTTCTGAGTACTGTATTTAGTGCAATTGTTACTTAAAATTATCGGCTCATAACATCTCATCCAAAATGTTCCATATTTTCTTTCTCTCGAGTCTTTGTATTCTTATGACTGAACCATAATGCATTCCATTATGCAGGATCTGGCATTAGCCAAAAAATAACATCAAATAATGTAAACATACTTACGGCAGTTCTAAAGTTTGTGGTTGATTCAACTGCAATAGGTTTTGTTTCTAATTTCCGAGGAAGGTGTGTTATGTTTACATCAGCATATGTACAGTACATTATTTCTGCTTTAGGGAAACAATCTAAAGATAAGTTGCAGATCAAACATGACGATTTAAAAGAAATCTTTCTGTCTCTGAAGAGCTCCTTCAGCTATGCATCCAAGTTAATCAATCTAGTCCTCATAGATAGCAGCGAAGTTTCTCCACCCCACAAAGAAGCTTTTGATCTTGTGAATGACCTGATTAACCTGATCTGTTCAGTTGAATTGTTCATGGGTTCTGGTTATGCTGCCCGTCTCATTGTAGTGGCAAAGTCTTGGCTGCCTGATCTGATTCTGGCTCTAGGATCTGGGTGCATATTTAATCAGGGTCAAGAAAAAGTAATGCATTCTACGGCATGTGATTTTATCAAATTACATTTCCCATCATGGCTCTTAATTTTAGCAAAGATTGAGTTTGATGAAATAGGTAGAGTTAGTTCGGAAGAGGAAGATGACAGGATTTCTAAATCAGAGGAATTTCCTGAGTTTAAGAGATTTATGGAAATGATAGTTTCATCGTTGAAAGGAAATCCTGGTATATTGGATGCAGTTGGGGTTATTCTCTTGACTGGTTCAATAGTTGGGCTGGAAAGGAAGGATTTTGGGTTGGTATTGGGACTTCTACACTTTGTTTGTGTGAAGTTAGTAGGAATTGATGACAGAGAGTGGAATGGGCTTGATATGATGTTGGTTTGTCTGCCTGACATATATCCTCCAATTGAGAAAGAAATTGAAGAACTAACTCAAGAAGATGAAAGTCAGAAATTACACAGTGCTAGGGTGTTGCTTGAACCCGTTTGGATGTATCATGTTTATGAAACTCAGAGGTTTTCTATGATGGAAGAAGAGACGGAATCTTGAATAGATGGAGCTATTGTTGCAAATTTGATTATTAAATTATGAGGGAATGTAATATGCCTCATTGTAAAGGAAGACTCACAAGGCTTTGTATTTATGTTCATATGCCTCATTGTAAAGGAAAACTCGCAAGGCTTTGTATCTATGTTGCCAGTGACGGCTATTCTCTCCTTCAGGCAACCGAGTTCAGTTAAGCTGGATCCCATCAGAAATCCAATTTGCAGTTTCATTCTGAGAAAGTTTGATCTTGGTCTTTCTTTTGAAAATATTTATTCATCCAAGGTTAATAGAATTTTGAGACTGATTTTGATAATAAATTGAATTAGTTTCCAGGATATGTATGCATCTTCAGTTGCTGAATAATTTGACTAGCAAATAGGTCTGTGTTTTCTGAAGGATAGTGATATAATTACAAGAAGCTTGAAATGGGGGGAAATGATCACCGTTGAATTATTTAATCAAGAAACAATTCAATAGAAATTATTCACTCTACAAACTTTGAATTTAATCCAAAATGAATCGCTCAAAAATCATCAACAGCATTTTCAGCAGATACTTGGTACCAATTTACCTTGTACTGCATGAGGAAAATAAAATACTTTTGAAAAAACAAAAAGAATGGGATCCCACAAGTACTTGGGATTTATGAGGCTCCAGATATCCATCTGCTTGACTCTCCTATAAACATGAAACAATTATGACTTAATACATCACTAAAATCTGGCATTGCAAGTGGAGAGGTTTTCATCAATCTGTGATGGAGCATAGGCTTCTAACTCTAATCTGAAACATAGCAACTGAAGTTCTTCTGGTTTACACGGGGATTTTCTTTAAGCCAGCAGCAATTGGCATGCCTAAGAATCCGATAAATATGCTGACAAACCACTGCGTCAAACTGAGAGGTATTGTATTGGCAAAAGTTCCCAGAAACTCAACAATTATGATTTGGAAGACAACAGTGACACCAAGGACAACTACGAAAACATAGTTGTCCAATATGCCTTTGAAAACATTTATTTCTTCCATTTCGCGTGAGCTTATCTCATTGAAAACCTGCAGAATGAGATCAACAGTTGTTAGAAATGGTAATCTGTCTGTAAGTCAGTCCAAACTATCAGCATTTGAAGATAATAGCATGCAATCTTGTTAGATCTTGAGTGAATGTTACCTGACAGAAGACAAATGAGTTGAAGATAAGTGTGTTCAGAACTAGAGTCGAGTCTGAGTTGTCAAGACCAAATATTGATTTTCCTTTCACCTGAAGCAATGATATCACCATAAACTGATAAATTGATTGCCCTAAGATATTTCTCCACATGACATTACTGATAAAATTCCCTCTCTTTCCAACTGGTGGACGCTTCATCAATTCATCAGTTGGAGGCTCAGTTGCAAGAGCAAGTGCTCCCAGTGTATCCATGATCATGTTGACCCACAATAGCTGAACAGCTGTGAGGGGAGCACTCCCTGCAGCACGGTTCAATAGAAAAGGATGAGCAGGAATCAGAGGTGATTCTTAACATTCAAAGAAGTTGAATATTTAAGTTCAAGGTCAAAGTCAGCAAATGGAACACTTTCTTACCTGTCAAGCAAGCTGAAGAGAAATTAACAATAAGAGCAACTATGTTGACAGTCAGCTGGAATTGTACAAATTTTTGAATGTTTATGTAAACTGAACGTCCCCATTTGGCTACTGTTGCAATTGTAGAGAAATTATCATCCAGAATTATGACATCAGCACTCTCCTTAGCCACCTGAAATTTGGAAATAACATTATTTATTGGCACTAATCACCAGAAATAAAAAACAGACTTCGCCCAAAAAAAGGCCAGAGATATGTTCATTAAAGGCTTTTGTATTTAAGAGTTTGAAGTTCAGATTTATAATTGACCAAAAAAGTCAAAATCTTAGATCCCAATGCGAACTTGCTCAAATCACTCTGTGCTGAATTGTGCAAGATCTAATGGTTATTAAATACACAGGGAAAGATATAAGAAGTTCAACAAAAAAATGAATCTGAACAATTGGAAAGGGAAGAAGATATCAGCAATGAACGTCCAATTGAAAATTAAATAGTTCAGCAATGTGCTGCCTGCCATGCCTCTCCTGTTACATGTTGCACTACAAAAGCATTTTTGGTGTACTAACCTCAGTGCCAGCAATGCCCATTGCTAGTCCAATATCTGCTTCATGAAGTGCTGGAGCATCATTTGTTCCATCACCAGTCACCGCAACCACTTCATCAAAAGTAGTTCGCAAATGCTTTACCAATGTATGCTTATCTATTGGCGAAGAGCGAGCCATCACCTGAAAAAGCAAGTAAAATCATTAAGTCACAGAAGAGCTAGATGAAGTACTGAGCACTCAAATGGAACACTAGGTTTTTAGTAAAGAATGTAGTAAGCACCTGAATTTTGGGAATTAATTCAAGCAATTCCTCTGTACTCTTCTCTCTAAACTCTGGACCTTCAATGGCTATACCATCGTCAGTAAGAATTCCACATTCCCTAGCTATAGCCTTTGCAGTGTTTATATTATCTCCTGTAACCATTCTTACAGTGATACCAGCTGAACGACAAGTTGCAACAGAGTCCTTGACACCAGGACGGACAGGATCCTTAATACCCACAATTCCAATACAAGTACACCCAGAAACTGGAATAGGATTATCAGGCAAGAACCCATTCTCCAATTCGATAAAGGCAAGACATAGAGTTCGAAGAGCCTCATTAGCGAACTGATCGATTGTAACTTTCAGATGGTTAAGGGATTCTTCGTCAAGAGGAATTACTTCACCATTCGAATTAAGTACCTTGTCACAGCCAGCTAAGACTATTTCTGAAGCACCTTTAGTATGGGCTCTTAAGCCTCCTTCGGGGAGCTCCAGCACCACTCCCATCCGTTTCTTTGTAGAGTTGAACGGCTCAACTTTAACAATTTTACATGCTTGTCTCTCTGCCTGGAAATCTCCACCAAGTGACAGACCAAACTCCAATAATGCAGTCTCAGTGGGGGTTCCCAGTATTTCACGTTTTCCATCTTTGTTAATTACAACTTCACCCACAGTGTTGGTAAATATTGATTGTAGCAGGATTTTCACAGCAGAATCAGGGATTTCAGAGCACAAGGAAGAGGCTTTATCTTTACTTACTTCCTTCACATTCATGCATATGCATGATTTCACGACAGTCATGTGATTAGTTGTAAGTGTGCCAGTTTTGTCACTACAAATACTTGAAGCTGATCCCATTGTTTCACAAGCTGCTAGATGTCGAACAAGTGCTTTATCATTCATCATCTTCTTCATTGCAAAGGCTAGGCTCAATGTTACAGCTAATGGAAGCCCCTCAGGAACTGCGACAACAACAATTGTAACAGCAACAGCAAAGTATTCCAACAGTTTCAAAGCGTCATCACCTGACCAACTCCAGATGGTCGCCTCTCCTATTTTGTGGCTAAGCAATCCTTGCACCAAAACTGCAAAAGTCACAACAGCGAAGAAAAGGCCTCCCTTCCCAATAATGGTTGCTACTCCATTCAATTTCACCTGTAATGGAGTTTCATCATCTCCTCCTTCACTGAGAGTAGCCATCAGTTTACCCCATTGGGTTCTCATTCCAACAGTGGTTACCAGCATTTTGCATGAACCATCTTGGAGTTTAGTTCCAGAAAGCATAAAAGGATTTTCAGCATTCACCATTACTGGCTCACTCTCCCCAGTTAAACTGGATTCGTCAATCAACACAGAGAATCCTAAAATAAAAAGTCCGTCAGCCGGGACTTGGTCTCCGATACCAAGATGTACAATATCACCAGGGAGTAAATCATATATTGATAACTTCTGCCTGCATCCATTCCTTGTGACCTGAATTGCAATCTTCTTTTTCTCCTTGTCCAGATCCTTGAACTGTAAAGATTGACGGTAATCACTTGTAGCAGTAACAAGTACAACCAACAAGATACTAGCAACAATTCCAAGGCCATCATGAGCTCCTTTAGGCCATCCTTCCATTGCTATGCCAACTATCAGAGAAACAAAAGCACAAGCCCCAAGTATCATTAGAGTCATATCCTGAAGAGCTTCCCAAACAAACACCCAAAAACTCCGAGCTTTGCTCTCAGCAAATTTATTGAGTCCATAAATCTCTTGTCTGCGACTGAACAGATCAGTATTGGTGGTCAGCCCATCAGTCATTGACGTGGACAGCTTGTCAGCAAGGCCAGTGACCCCACCATGAAATTTCAGTTTCTTCACATCATGGCCTTCCACAATGGATCCCAATTCTTCAGCACACACTTGAAACCCTGCAGCTTTGACTTCCTCAGGTACAGTGTAGTCATTTGGTGTCACACCTGCAGACATTTCATGACGAGGGGGGCGTGAGGAAGAACCTTGTGATGTAACAAAGCTTAAAATTTTATGTAAAATGTGAAGCAGCTAGCTTACCTAAAAGAAATTGAATTGCAGCTTTGGAAACAAGAACTGCAATGCGCAACTTCTCCTGCAATGTTAGGCCAAAAAATGTTGTTAAGGAATTGCTCTTAAAATCTGCTATAATCATGAAATGTTGATGCATGATCAAATGGTAAAAATATACTAATTAAATGGTAGAATCAGAATTCTGTTCTCCAAGTGGCTGTGTCCATTCTGATATGAAAAACTGAAACATACATTCAAGACACTTTCAAAAATTAAGATCATGTCTACACTTTAAATGTCACTCTACCACTGACCATGACTTCTAAATAAACTAAGCCGTAGAAAACGAAGTTCTCTCATTTCAATCTCAGGATAAGTATTACTGAGAATCGATGACAAATTTCTGAAAGCAAAATTATTAAGCACCATTCCACAAAAATATATCTAGCATATACAAATGAATTTCCTTTCGAGGAGTTATCAATCCAGAAAAAAAAAAAAATTAATATATATATATATATATAGAGAGAGAGAGAGAGAGAGAGAGAGAGAGAGATTTGTCACTTTTCGGGCCATCCAATGGTGACATTTTTGGAATCATGAAAACATTCGCATGAAAATAAAATTTTGCACCACACGTGACCAATTTAAAGGATGACTCTTGTTTCTGCAAATCCTCCTTATTCATTATAACATTAACAGCAGCTTATTCGTTGTTCACATACATAAGGAATTTTTTTGACAAACCTGATTGGTTTTTCGCATAGCAGCAGCTTCGTTACGTTTGGAGAGGTTGGCCGTGAACCGAAACCTCCGTTTCGGATTCTTGACAACTCCGCATAGCTGTCTCCATTTCTCCAACGCCTCCGTAGACGAGTGTTTCGGTTTCACCCCAAAGTTCTCTTGCAAATAGCTCTCCATTTAGCTCCTTCCAAATTCCTCTTCTTTTCTTCGAGCAATTAAAGCAGTTTTATATTCAGCCTACACGTGATTACTACTTCATTCATGAAAATATCATGCAAACGTAAGAGAAACTACCAAGAAACACTTGACCGAGTAAAGCCATCGCAAAAGCAAGTGAGAAAGCGTCTTGGTAAAAGTAAGCAAAGTCCGAGGAAGTTTCTACGGTATTTCTCGGATACTGCATGTGAAAAGACAGAGTTGGTGGACGAAGATGTTCGATCCTGTTTTATTTGATTAATACGTTTACGTGTGATATTAACCATGAGTTCGGAATATTTGAGAAAAAATGTGGAGGAGAGGGGAAGGAGTGTGGAGATCCGAATTTTGATGAAATTAATTTGAATAACGGTATTTTCTTGTGTGCTCCTGTTCTTATGGGAGAGAACGGGCAAATAGGAGTCAAACGGATTTATTATTTATTAATTTAGGGAAATTATAGTGACGTGTTAATTGTGGATTAAAGATTTTAATTAAGGATGTTAATAATAATAAAAAGTATTGGTAAGTTTTTTCAGTAATGGCAACACCGTCGTTACGCGATCTCTTTTTGAGAAAAACGCTGATTACTTTACTTCTTACGCGGAAAGGCAGAAAAAGGTCCAATTATATAGAGATGAGTCAGGTGACTGACCAGGTGACATGATTGACTTCTTTGCTTTTTGCTTGTTTAGGGCTATAGGTTGTCTGCTTGCTGAACGTGGTCAAAGGTCAAGACTTCAGATTGCTTAACAAGTAAAATACCTATTGTTTCTTTGATTTAAATATTTATATTTTATAAAATACAACTTTTTTAATACAAATTCATAAATAAAACTTGAGGTCGGCCTTGAGGTTTAAACTTTTCCCCTCCCAATCTCCTTTCTAAAGCCTAATAAATGAAAAAGATCTTCTTTTGGGACATCAAATGAATGATAATCATATAGAAAGAGTAATCAGTTAAAAGTACATATAGCGCTGTAATAACATTATTCATTGCCGGCGACGACCAGAATGCCAACACCGCCCAAAACCAACAAAATTCTCATCAAATAAATTCTTTCTTGCAATGTCATTGTAACCAACCTCCAATGAATTGCTGCTTCTCGCCATGAAACATGAGGGTGATCAACAAATTTCCCATCAATCAAAACAATAAACAATAACCTCCTCAATCCAGGAGAATAGAATGTGTAAAAATTGTCAGCATACCTCCGCAAAACTACAAAGAAAAATGGTGAAATAGCGAAATAGACGACATGTTACCATCTAAGCATCAAAACAATTCATCCACAGACACCAAGAACCTAGAAACAAATATATCTGTGGAACTCCTTATTGACCTCAAGTATAGTCATTGAATTGGAAAACATATCAAATTTCAACAATGCCTATCATTGACTGGTTTAGAATCATCAAGGTTTGAGGGCAATGGCCAACCCAAACCTGGGAGTTTTCTCTAATGCCTTGGTGTCAACCTCGCTAGAAATTGTCAGCACTGACTTTGGTATAACTTCGTGCTGCAGCAAGGCACCAAGATTTCCGTGGTTGTTGAGTTTTGCTTTCACCACTGTCAGGTGATCAACAGCATATGATCCTCCAACCGTAAATGTGTTCTCATTTGTTGAAAACCTTCTTGTGATCTCTCCCACAGCAGCACTCTTCTTCAAATTATCGAGATAATGTACATATGATGCTCTTATTGTGTCTCCCTTGTCACCCCTGAAAGAATAGAAAAGAGCAAGCAAGCATAAAAACCAACCTCCATATAACTAAAATTTACTATCAGTGTGGACTGAAAATGAATCAAAAACTTACAAAATTATTGAAGCACATGAATCTGGTTTGCTCACACTAATTCCAGCAGTGTACTTTGTAAAATTACCAGAAGTAGTATCATAGCCAGCCTCAGCACCAAAAGCAATACTTGGAGTACCAATGGTGGCAGTGACATCAATACAAGGGGATTGGTTCAAAGCAATGGCTGAAGTGAAGGTTGCATGGTCGTGGAAATACTGAACCTCCAACTGCAAAATGACTAGCAGACACAAATTTAAAAGCAGCGTCACCTTTAACAACTTGTCAGGTTAAGAGATGCCAAAACTTCCTACCTTGCCAGAGTTATAATCAGGCACTTTCAGTGAACCAATAGCCTTTGTTGATGGAAGGATCTCATTGACAGTGAAGGTTGTTGAGATCTGCCAGAACACAGTGAAAGCACAAGTTAAGATCAACGAAGGAATTTGCTGATAAAATTTTCAAAAGCACAAAGAGAAGAACAGAGCAGCTCACATTCGACTCTGTGTCTACTTTGACATCAAATACAACGTTCCTATACTTGTATTGTGCAGCAACATCACCGCTAGAGAGTCCTCCTTTTTTCACCGCTGTGGATGTGAGGGCCTAAAAGAAAAGGAGCACAGAAGTTATAATCTACCCAACTTTCCAGCATAGAAGAGAATAATAAAAAGCCCATCAATTGCATTCAAATGAAAAAGCATGACCATAATCCATTTATGTGCAGCTTTAAAGGAGGCAAGTGAGCTCAACAAAAAAGCCAAGTATGGTGATAATTCAACATAGGACATTAAATTTAAGGAGTTGCAGCCCCTTCAACCAGCTGCAGACATCACCTTTCTCAGACTTCAAGACTATGATAGAAGGCACTCAAACTTGTAAACAACAACAATGTTGGCAAAACAAGCCTAGCAGTAAAAATACTGACCCACACAAAAGATTCATCTCATGTAAGAAAACAATGAGAAACAATCATATATGAATTTTCAAACATGGTTCAAATCCAACTGGCCGTGCCTTTATAACAAACTAAAAATTTAATGGGTAAATTTGAATAAATGTTATAAACAATTCAAACTTCAAGGTGGGTTCATCAAGCATTAAAGGAGATTGATTATTTGTTACATGCAACAATTAGTTATTTCAAAGCTATTCCAAGGGGAGCCAATGATCAAACCATCACTTAACAAATGCCACATATTTCTGCCAAAAACTCCACAACGACCACAATCAAGCCATATATGTCTGCCTAAAACTCCACAATGACCACAACAATGAAGAGCGAAAGAAATTTCAAAAAAGTTTAAATAAAATCATTACAAGTTTTTCAAGACAAAACATAGTACATAACATCACACGCTGCTTACAGCTACATTTTTCACTAAATCCAGAAACATGCTTGTAAAATTTGATCATTGAGTTTCCCGATAATAAATGTTAATCCAAAAAGTACAAAATATAATAACAATAACACCAACAATGATCTCAAGGAGAAAACAACTCTGAGCAACGGTAAACCAAAACTTTTACATATTTGGTTTTTGTTTCTGTAACAACAAAAAGTATTGAGTTGAGAAACAAAAATTCAAGACTACGATCTCTTTTGACATAATTAAAAGAACTCTTATATTTTACAGTAGAGAACCTTAAACCAGTGTTAGCTTACCTAACAATCCCATCAAGCAAATTAATATCAATCACAAAATCACAAACGAACTTCTCAACGCCACTAACCAGTACCAACTAAAAGCCAAATTTATAAAATCACACAAATAAGACAACACCACTAGAACACATTCATTCACTAACATCGAACTTTTTTGACATCCAATACTACTTAATTAAATAAAAAAATTAGTAATCAATCAAATAATGTTCATAAATTCAATCATTACTTACAAAGATAGATCAATAAAAGAAGTTTAAATAACATACCACTCCGGCACCGCTGTAAGTGGAAACACTGAGTTTCTGATCCGCGTTGTAGTCCTTCGTCAAAAGATCTACATGTAACATAAACATTCACAACTAAAGTTCCGAAATTCTATTCTTAAAAATAAATTAATAAACATAAGTTCACAGACAGCGAGAAAGAGATCGCGATTATTACCTTTCGCTTTCTTGCCGATGTCGGAGAAAAGTCCCGGGCCCTTACTCATGGTTGACTAGTCGGAGAGAGAGAGATTGATGAAAGTGAAGAATCGATGAAGTAAGGCAGAGAAGTGGTGAGGAGAGATGGAAATTGCAAGGGTTTATTTCATTTTCTTTACAAAATATTTTTTGTACCACGAATGAGGCGAAGGCGAATATGATGATTGGCTGTGACCTTTTCGAGGTGACAGGCACAGTTTAAACCGCTGGATCTGATTTGAATTAAAGGGAACCATTGGTTTTGATGTCCTAACGCCTGGCTACTGTGACAGACACTAAGCTAAAGAAGTCGTTGGTTGTGACAGGCAAGCTTACATGTCTTTCACAATATTTGTTTAATATCTGTTTGTGAAATGTGACGTTTTAATGTTGCGGCGTTGCCTTCAGTTTAATTGAAAATATGGGTTCCGAATCGGAACTCCCGATTAATGTAAAATGACACCTTTAATCATAGGATATAAATTACCACATTATTGTCATTAATATCTTTCTTCCAAGAATGTTGCTTTGTATGTATTTTGATGATGACATAGGTTTTAATTTATTAATTCTATAATGAAAAAAAAAAGGTGTAATTGTTGTGATATTAAAGTTATCAAATTTTTATATAGTATAAAAAATTATTATATACATGTCAAATTTTAATTATAAGATAATAGAACATATTCTCTTATAAATGATGATAAAAAAAAAGGATAGTGTAGAGTATGTAGATTATAAATATTTTAATTAATGTCACTAAAATTTTTCCTTTTCAGGCCACCCCATTGCCATTAAGAATTAGCAAGAGAAAGTCCTATGGCAACAGTGTTCAACTTTGACAGTTGACACCACATCAACAGCTTGAAGAATTTAGCATCTTTTCATTTATTTCTCGAAACTACGAAAACAATGAAGTAATAAACAACGTTGAAATATTAAATTTATCTTACAATAACATTGTTTTAACATGCTTGTGAATTTTTCTTGTTAACATACTGTTTTAAAGTGTTAACTTTATATAAATATAGATGAGACGCCTGTGTTGTAGGTGTCTAAAGAAAAGTAATTAAATAATTAAATAATATATATATACAGAAAAACGGTGAAGCAGTGCATATTTATATTTTGTTTTCATTTTGAAAAGTCAAATTGAGAGGAAACAGAGCATAAGCAAATTAAGGTGAGGAAAGGAAACGAAATCAAGAAGAAAAAAGGGAAAAACGAGAGACGAAAAGAGAAAAATAAGAAGAGTTATTCGCATGAAACAAGAATAGGAATAGAAAAGATATTGAAAAGTTGAATTGATATTCATAAACTTTGTGGATGGTGTACTTATAAAATTAAAATAATTTTATTGTTGTATTTGTGATATATATCAGAATTTGAATCAATTTTAATGGTAAACTATTAAATTATGTATTATTAGGGAGTAGTGCAGTGATATGACACCCAGAAGACCTCGAATTTTACAAGAATTGAGCGATTGAGCTGTAAGTGGATATATATATTTTAAAATATTATATATTTATATTATATTTAACTTGTTAAATATAACATGATTGATCTGTTTACTGATTAGTTAAATTATGTTATATGTTACGTGATATTTAAATTATACGTGTTGTCCAGTGATTATCTTAAAAAGATTGTTTCTGTTTTAATAATGTTTGTGTATGTTTGAAGCTTTTCATATGTACCCATCCCACAATATTATGTAGTAAGATTCTTGGGACCCATAAAGATATATGCATATAAATGTGAGTTTCCCAGGCGATGATATGAGGCTGCCGGATATAGTATGGTTTTTTCCGTTTGGGAATTGGGATCCTACCAAACATGATATCTCTCAGGTATTAATTGGGTGCTATATGAACTATTTGTAATATTATGCATTCTTAATGTGCAAACGATACTCTATTTTGTATGACTTTTGTACGTCTTACAATTGATGTATGAAAATATATTTTCTTTAAAAATTATGTCTACTCACTGAGTCGCAAGTTTCATTACTTTTCTTATTTTTCTCTAAGTCACGCCTTATTTCATGCAGGATGCAATTTTGTAAGTGAGGTTGAAACCACTCTATACATATTGCATGAAACATTTTAAGCATATTATATATGTATGTAAATATATATATATATATATATATATATGTGTGTGTGTACTGAGATATAAAGTCTCAATATATGACAATGATGGAGGCCTGAAGTCATTTTCTTTATCTATGAGTTTTATTACGTGATAATTATGAGAATGACAGGTGACTAATACAAATATTTAACAGGATTTGTCTCATACTCCTAAGAGGGGTCAGGATGGGTTCTATCAACAGAAATCAATCTAGAAATTAAAGAATACAACTTTTTCTTTAAACATTAAAGATTTCCATTATATTCCAAATAAAGTATTGAAAGCAAAGAAAACTGACGAATATATTAAAACAGAAAAATTGGAGGCAAATATTTGGAATTTAAAACAAAATTAACGTGTAAATTTTAAGCAACCAGTGAAGGTAATGAAGAAAAAATATATTAAAAATTTATGAATAAATTGAACACCCTAATGTGTCAAAATTATCAAAATTGTGAATAAATTTAACCCGAACCTAATGCTTTTACTTTGTTTAAAAAAATAACAAATATTTGATAAAATTAAATTTTAATTAAACGCACTCATTTTTTTAGTAACATATAGGATGGATTTGGTGGGTCTCTATTAACACTACGAGTTCTAATTAACACCTGTAAATTACTAAAGCATGTATTTGACAAATTTTAGCAAAACCGTTTATTGAAAAAAAATTAGCATCTGAAATAATTATATAGTTAGTAAAATTTAGTGTTTCCCAAAGGGTAAAATTTGTACGATTAATGAAAATTTTATTTTTTTAAATATCTCTAAACAACTTTAAAAATATTTTTTAAATATTTAATAATCTAAGTTAAATAAATTTTAATTTAAATAATTATATATACAAATATATGATAAATTATATTAAATATTTGAAGATATATTATTTGTTATAATTCCTCTTTTTAGATGAATAATTTATTGAAATTAATATATTATTTGTATTTCCGACATTTAAAAGATGACTAAGAAAAATTGACAGATACCCTCTCAACTATAGAAAAAAGACGAATATAGAAAAAAGACGAATATGTACCTATAGTACCTAGAGTTAGTTTGCTGTTAACTTTCAAGCAGCAATTTTGTAAATTTATTATGATAACATAAATCTCAATCTCCATCTCCTCTCTCTCCTTTCTCCTCTCATCTTCCTGTCAAAATCTCCATTGTCGATTTTTCCTTTTGCAACACCAAATCTCACCCTTCCACCCTCTTTACCACCACTTTCATCTCAGTAACCACGACCCCACCTCATCATCTTCACCATTTTTGAAAAACCCAACAAAAAAAATTAAAAATTTAAGGTATTAAAATCCCCTAAATTCCTAAAATGTTAATTCTACCTTCCTCAAACTCTCCAAAATGTTAAACTCAAGACATAAGAAACTTTGAAATTGGACGAGATTTTTTGTGAAGACTTTTTTAAGCCGAGAGAGAGATAGAGAGGGGGTGCCTTGCAGTGTTTATTTGGACGGGAGGATACTGGGTAAATGAGTTGGGTTATTTGAGCGGGTGAGTTATAGCAAATCAGATTAGGTTTAAAATTTTCGATTAGTGGTTGCCCGCTTTGGGTTATTTGGGCGGGTCGATAGGTGCAAATCACATTAGATTTAGGTTTTTTAATTAATGGTTATCAATAAATCACTCAAAGGCACATGCAAAAACTACATTCAAATAGATACTAGCTGGTAGTATGAAATGATAGTGCGAAGCATATACACATCAGTGTGATAAGCTGGGATATCAAATGTTGTTCATAGATATCCACACATCATTTCAAGATTCAGTTAACAATGTGTAATTAACAATGCACTGCATGACTCAAAAGAACAAAACATACAATCTCACAAAGCTTTTTGGATTCCTTATTCAGTCTATTGTCCTTAGATCATAAACTAACACAAGCAGTCAAGTATATGAGAATTGTTCAAATGCACCAAATACCATCAGCCTGTATCCGTTGCTAAGCTATATTGACATACTTCAGGAATTATGAATCATCGAAACAACCCAGTGACAAAATCCAAATCAAGTATATGAGAATTGTTCAAATGCACCAAATACTATAAGCCTGTATCCGTTGCTAAGCTATATTGACATACTTCAGGAATTATGAATCATCAAAACAACCCAATGACAAAAACCAAGTCAAGTATATGAGAATTGTTCAAATGCACCAAATACTATAAGCCTGTATCCGTTGCTAAGCTATATTGACATACTTCAGGAACTATGAATCAGCTAAACAACCCAATGACAAAAACCAAAAAACACAGAACAGAATATCAAAATGCAATACTACCGTTCATCAACAATAACAAGATATTGCATAAAATCCAGGGCACAATACCACATAAAAAAGAAACAATAATTATGCATATTAAAAGAAATCCAAAACATATGAAAAAAAGACCAAAATAATTACCGAGAACTTTAAATATGGCATTAAAATTAAAACCACAAAATCCAGAGAGGTATCTTAAATCTCCATAATAAATCCCAAAATTCGTCACAGGATCAGGAGCCTCAAAACATAACACAATAATAATAAAAATATGACAGTAGCAGTAACAAAACAAACATTCTAAACCCATAAATCTATGATTAGAAAGAACTTTAGAAACAACCTCTTAACAAAATTAGTCAACGCTCTGCATGATATCCTCTGGCGTGAACTTAGTTCCCTTCTCCTTGTCGGCGGCAGCACGGCCCTTAGCCTTGCGGTCGAGCAAAGATTTACGGTCCTTGTCGAGCCTCAACTTGGTAATGACAACCTTTGATGGGTTGATCCCGACATTCACAGTCGATCCGTTCACCTTCTCGCGAGTGATGCGCTCGATGTGAATAACCCACTTCCTACGGTACACCTGGACAACCTTACCCTCGCGGCCCTTGTAAGTACCACGCACAACCTGAACCTCATCGTCCTTGCGGACCGGCATCGATCGAACATTGTATTTCTGGCGCAGGTCGGTTGATAGAGGAGCGCTCATCAAGATGCGACGAACGCTGGAAGGCGCTGTAAAGTGCGCCTTCCGGTTCTTGCGGCGGGAGGACGAGACTCGGGGATTATACTTCATGGTGGACGTGGAGGAGGGTAGACCTGGAGGAGGAAGAGGCTAGGGTTTTCGAAGTTTGTGGCGATTATATAGTGAATGCAGTTTAGAAGAACGGTGTCGTTTGTAGAAGGGGCTAAGAAATCAGGGTTTATGAATCGACGGGATTTATTTTCAGTTTATAATATTGTCTATTAATGGACTTGGACCTTATTGTTGTAACAATTTATTGGGCTACAAAAAATGTCTATCTTCACCTAGCCAGCCCCAACATTATAACTTACAACTATGATCTTAAAAGTACTTCAAAAATTTTCTTTTTCTTTTTGTAACATAAAGAATATTTTACATAATAATTTATTTTATATATATATATATATATATATATATATATATATATATATTGGGAAATTGAGAGTTGAGATGAGAGGTAGAGTAAACATAAATAACTTCCTAAGTGAACCTATCTAACCATTTGTTTTCCGGCAATACTCAAAATCATAACTTTTTTATTTGATTTTTATTTATCCTTAAACATATACATATATATCTACATACACACACACACATATATATATATATATATAGAAATTGATTTAAAAAATCCAAGTTATAAAGATTACAGAAAAAGTTGGAAAATAAATATATAATAGAAGTTTGCTAAAAAAATCTCTCTAAAATAATAGTAAATTATATTTTTGAGCATAAATATTCAAAATGCAATATAATCAAACTTGGAACGCTGGATGTGAACCAACAAATCCTTTAATATTTTCGTTTGCTTGCTTTAGGTTTCTATAAAAGCTTCATTCCGTTGACAAAACCCAAGGGAAAATGATTCCTAGAATTTGGCTTCGTTACTATTCTTGTTAAAAATAAGGGTTCGGATTAATATAAAATGAGATTTTTTTTTTTGGAGAAAAATATTTTTAAAATTATATTTTAATTTTATGAGTTATATTTTATAAATTTTTATTATTGTATGGTGGTTACAATATTTAATTTATATAATTAATCTTATTAATTATTTAATTTTAATATATTAGTTATATAAAGATATGAATGTTTTTTAATATTTTTTTTAAATCTTAAAATATTTTATTACTATATAAAGAGTATTTGTATGCATTTTGATGAGTTACAAAAAGGAAAAAAGAGAAGAGAAAACTATATATTTATATATTTTAATAAAAGTTATATTAGTAATCGTAACATCGAAAACTGAACGTTTATTTTGTGGTGGTCGTGTTCATCGAGGAGATTGGTTGCAAACATTTAGTTGAATCTTAGAACTATAAAGAACCGTCACTACTCACATGAGGGAATGACTCCTTAGTTTTAGGACAATACTTTTTAGCGTGCCTTTCTATACTTAGGCCAGAATTTTTTTATCTTTTTATTTTAAGTTATTGTTTATTTATTTTAATTACTTTTATTATAATTTATATCTATAATTGTGATTGTGATATTTATATATTTAATAGAATATTAACAAATATACCAAACATTTTCATAGGATATAAATTATCACAAATTATTATTATTAATTTTTTTCTATAATATTATTAGGTTTGTATTTTGATAATGACATAAGTTTTAATTTATTAATTCTATTGTAAGATAAGGTGTGATAGTTATGACATTAAATATTATTTTTAACTTCTAATTGTTGTAAAAATTTTATATAGTATAACAAATTGTTATATGCATGTCAAATTTTAATTATAAGGTAATGAAAAAGAACATATTCTCTTATAAAGGAAAAAGAAATGGAAATATGTTTTCTCAAAGAAAAGGACAAGTGTAGACTATAAATATTTTAATGGGTTATTTTTGGTTTGTATCTTAGATTTAGAATAATGGATTTAAAATGTCTAAGATATATTTTAATGGAAATATGTTGTTGGGAGCTCTTATTAGTCACCCCCTCTCCTCCTTTGATGGGTACCTCATCTTCTCCTATTGATTTCACTATTATTTCTGATGAACGAATCTGCTTTCTATTATTGTTGTTTTGTGAACATTATTATTGTGTTGTGAACACGGATGATGATCATAATAATAATAATAAAAAAATTATATACAATTCTGTAACTATCTGAAAACAAAAAAATTGAAGCAAATATTTAGAATTTGAAACTAAATTAACAAAATTGTGAATAAATTTAACTCTAACCTAATGCTTCTACTTTGTTATAAAAAAATATTTAATCCACTCACTTTTTTAGTAATATTTAATGGGGGTTTTAATACATACCTTCTTAGAAATTTCGAATTCTAACACTAGATAAAAAATTTAGAGAAAGACGCACTTATCTCCCCTCTGACTAATGATGGCAATGGGGCGGGTTTTGCCGTCTCCAATCCCTCCCCTTCCTCGATTTTCTATAAACGGGGCCGAAGCCAGGGCCAACCCATCCCCTTTTTTGCCTGACCTAACCCGTCCCTAACCCATCCCCATTTGACCAACTTTTTTTAACAATATTAATTTAATCTTATTCATTTTAAATCAAATCTTATAATTTTAATCACCACTAATTCTTTATTTATCAATAAATTCATAATTCTAAGTCTTATTAATTCTTCTTTTAAAAAAGTTAAAAATATAAAAAAAATCTTCAATTATATGAAAAACAATTTATATTTTCTGTATTTCAATTCAATCACATTTTAATTTTCTCTTTTTCAATTTAATTTACAAGCAAATAAAACCAATACAAACATAACTAATTTTCACACTAATAATATTAAAATGCATAAAATCAAATTCAAACTTAACAAAATTACCACAAAATCAACACTAGACTAAAACTAAACAATCCAAACTTTCTAGTATTTATACAATTTTTCATAACAAAAAAACACCCACAAGTTTCAATTCCATAACTTTCCAACATTCCAAAACAAAAATACAAATAACTCAAAGCTTTCCACAGTATTTTTAATTTTCTTCATCATCTTACAAAAAAAAAAAAGTTAAAAATTCTATTTAAATCATATCAAAAAACTATTTTTGAAAGTTAATTATTATAAACAATCTTACCTCTTGAAAATCTTCAACATCCCTTTGTATAAATGTGCTAATAGAATCTTTAATAGCAGTTAAAATGTTTTCCATCTACATTTAAAAAAATAAATAAATAATTAAACTAAATAAATAAGAACATTAAAAAATAAATATGAATATAAAAATTCAATACCTTCACGTAACCAACTTTTAGTGCATATCAAGGCTTCTACCGTATCAGGATGTAACCAATTACGATGTGACCTCACAACTCTACCAGCAGTGTTAAAAGGTGACTCAGAAGCAACTGTGCACACCGGGATTGCTAATACATCTCGAGCAATCTTAGACAACAAAAGATACTTATATTGATTTTCCTTCCACCAACTCAAAATGTCAAAATATTCAAGATCAGGCAATACCCCATCTTCTAAATATGATTCAAACTCGATCTTTTTATGTTCATTCACATCAGCCTTAATTTATGTCTAGCTTGTTTCTCAGAAAAAAATAAAGAACAACGAGACAAACCACTTGCACAAATATTGGAAGTACTTTCACGTGACTCAAATTTTATTTCATAATCTTTGATCAAATTAAAGCAAAGATTACAAACTTTCTCAAGGTGGCATAAAAAAGAAGTAGGAGATAACTGAGAAAAACAAAACTCTAACAAGTTCATTTTGTATATTGGATTAAATATAGCTACCAACACTAAAATTTCATAAACATCCTTCTAATATTTATCAAAATTTTCAAACATCTCTTTTACCAACTCTCTAATTATCTGAAAAGAAGATACGTGTCACTCTTTTAATGACAAATTTATCTCATAAATATGCACCAAAACAAATTAATAGTCACATATGTACTTCTACAAAATGATTTCGTGATTTCATAAAAAGGTTTCAAATTAGTTGGTAAAATTTCAGCCAACTCATAATCTTCCTTACTAGGCAAACTTTTATATTGTGATTTAAGAAATATCAATCTGAAAAACATAGTCCTATACTCCAATGCAACAGAAATTGTGAGATAAGTAGAGTTCCACCTAGTCACATAATTAAGTACTAACTATCTGATATATGAAATATCTTATTTACAAGCAACTTCTTCAAACTTTTCCTTTATTTTTGTGGTTGTTAACCAATATGTAACACTATCACGAATTGTACTAATTGCCTTACTAATAACTGACATTCCCTCTCTAACAATTAAATTCAAAATATAAGCAGTACATCGAATATGAAATAATGACCCGTCTAAAATTAAATCACATTTATCAAACTTCTCTAATAATAAATGAATCATACAATCATTGCTAGAAAAAATATCAACAGTTAAAGCAGATATCTTATGATCCAAATTAAGATCTACCAAAGCATTAAATAATGCACTGCACATTACGTTCGCGGTGTATGGAGCTTCCAGAAACATGAACCTATATTTACAAAAATATTCAAATTAATTAAAATTAATAATTAACTACATTATATGTTTGCATATATATAAAAAATAATTACCTTAAAACCTTCTTTGTAAGATCCAAGAATTATTAATAAAATGTCCAATGATGGTCATATACCTCATTGTTTGTGATCCACATGTCCACATATTTATTGTGAGAGCAATTCTATTATTGCTACACTTAAAAATGACTTAAAACTCTAGTTTTCTCTAATTCATACATCGTCATAACATCATTCTTGATTTTGTTACAAGACACACTGTTCCATTTTAGATTAAGAGAACCCATTGCCTTTACAAACCTTTCATTCTCTACACAACTCAAAGGATACTCGTGCACAATAATCATTTAGAAATCAACTTCCTAGTTACAATATGATCGTACTTAAAAACCTTCACTTTTGCATTTCCTTTCTCATTTTTCTCCACTTTCTACTTCTTTGAATATTCTATTATTTCTCTTTGCATGATGCAAGACATATTTATGTGATCATGCAAATATTTTGTACCGACTTTAGATCTTGCCACCAATTTCATTTTACAATACGTGCATACTGCTTTTCTCTCCCCATTAACATTAATTTTATCAAAGCGTTCTCATACTACAAATCTGAACCTTCCCACAATACTTAAAGCTAGCGTATCATATCTAACATCATTACTTTCAGCAATCGTTAATCTCTGAGACTCATTTGATGTCATTTGTTTGAAATAAAAAAAATAATGATAAACTTGTTAATTTAATATTAGTCAACTATTACAGATCATATAGTAAATACTTTTTCGTAAGCATCATTTCCAAAAGCTAGCACTAACAATTATATTTAATTTTCTAAATAACCATCAAGAAAAATATAACATTTATATATTAATATATTTAATAGGAGAGGGGTAGTAAAATATGTTTATTAGTTTGATTTGGTTGAATTAGATATGTCTACGCCAAATGCAATATGTGATCACAAAATAATATTCTATATATATCTCCCTCTCATTAATTTCTTATCTTTTATTATTATTATTATTATTATTATTATTATTATTATTATTATTATATATTCAATTGGATTAGATGCAAATTAAAGGTTACTAAACCTAATTAAGAGCATGTAAGAGAGACTAATTAAGGATTAATTAACATCAAAGAAACCATTAATGATATGACCACGTATATTAATGTTACAACAAATTAAATCATAAAAAATTATAGCATTTATTTATGATTTTTTATTGAAATTTATATTTCAATCAATTAACCAAATTAATATGCATGATATAAAACAAATATGTTATCGGATTGTACATTGATTATTATGTCAATGACTATTGAAAAAATGATCTACATCATGTTTAAAATTTCTAATTTAATTTAATTTATAATTGTTGTAAAATAAAATTATTAATAGTGAGAATAAGTGATTAAAAATAATTATATTAGCTTTAATACTTTCAAAAATAAAACTAGTGAATCACAATTGTTAATTTAATCAAACAGTTACATAATATATATTTAATTCAGTAATTTTTAGGATGCAATTAATTAACCAAATTAAGTAACATATGTATATATAGTGAAAGATGGGAAAATAAAAGTAGTAGTTTGCTCATAATAATATATGAAAAAATATATAATATACGGTTGAAATAATTATATGAAAATTAAATGAAGCATTGCTTCTAAAATCCATACACAAAATGGGTAAAAACAAAGTAGAGCTTGGGTTATCAAAAAAGTAAGAAGACATGGAAAAAAAAAATAAAAGAGGACAACAAATCTGAAGAAAGAAGGGTGATAGATGAGTCATATTAATTTGCTTGAAAGAGCACTATGAAAAGAGTGATCAGCTAGTTAGCAAGCAAATTATCTATACAATGGGGTCTCACACATATACAGGCACAAGATATGATTAAGATACAAAAATATATGGGAGTAAATATTAAGATGCAAATGACTCTACTCAGTATATAACAATTAATAAAAATTTGAATGCAAACAATATCAATCAATTTAAATCCTACATTAATAACTTAACCGAATTGCAAAAGCAACGCATATCCACTTCACCAAATCAATAAAAAATTCAAATCCAAATGTAGACAATAAAAAATCAAACTAATGCACACCCACAAAATATAAGAAATTATTTATGCTATTGGATTAGTTCGTGGTTACCTTGTGATGTGTGTTAATGGCTTAGAGTGGTGGTAAAACGATAAAGGCGAGCAAGTTAGAGATGTAACAACAGTAGGAGCATAAGAAAAACGACTACGTATAGCAAGCAAAGGTAACTATAGTGTTGTTAGTTGACTGAGTTTTTACTGGGTGTGAGAAATGAGAATCGAGAAGTGGCTGTGACTTGTTAATTTGAGGATGAAAAATAAAATTTAAGGTTTTGTTTATATATGCGGGTCAACGGGGCTAGTTGAGACATCAGTAATAATCCTTGAACCCGCCCCAAATTTCAAATGGGTTGGGTTTTATAGCCTTGAACCCGAATCCGAACCCATTTTGACTCTAAAATTAGGCCCTATACCCGACCCAAACGGAGTATGACGGGGCAGAGACCCGCGGGTTCGAAGATCTTCGCCATCGCTACCTTTGACCATCTATCCTAGTTAATCAACTGTTTGTGTCAAGGACAATTTAGAAAATTTAAAGGGCAATTTTATTCTTTCTTTTGTTTTTATGCTTGTCTCTAGTTGCATAGACTTAAATAAAAAAAAATTGAATATGTCCAATTGAAATTTTTCAGAGTTATGTTTCATTACATTCAACTTTGCATTTGTTTTATTACATTTAACTTTGCCTCGCTTTCTCAACTTTAACCAAAAGATATTTTGTTTTTCAATTTGAAGAACTAGTATATTTTGCTTCAAAATTCATTCATTTTCATTATTTATAGCAAAGCTTAACAAAAAGCCGAAACATATTAAATCATTTTCATTATTTTATAAGTTCTTATTTTTTCCTAATTTAAAAATACATCACCAAATTATTAAAACTCATCTAATAACAACAAAAAAAACCCAATATTATGTATAAAGAGAATAAAATTCTCTCAACAAGGCAAAAAATTTCCAACTATTTTGCAAGGTTAAACATCGAATATAAATAAACTTGTAAGAAAACAAAACTAAGACAACACCTCAACACTTGTTCAATGAACAGAAGAATAGATTGTCGAAAAATTGACCTTTAAAGCTTCTCTTTAAATTCTCGATATTCAATTGTTTTCCTTACTTCTATCCTTCAATTCATGAAACAAATTGCTAGAAAAGTTGTTTCTCACTTTCTTATTATTTGTTGTGCGATATTGGCAAAATCATTGCATTAAACCAATCTTTGCTACTTGTAGCAGACTAAAGAGGCGGCAAATTAGGGGAGAAAGAGAAGGTAGGTCGTAAATTAAGTAGTGCCAACAAATTTGGGGAGGCCACAAATTAGAAGAGAAAGGAGAAAGAAGGCCATGATTATCATAAAGGACAACAACAAATTAGTGAATAATGAGAAATAAAGCCATGATGATGGATCAACACAACTGATTAAAGGAGACCATGACGGTAGGAGAGAGTGCAAAAATGGAAGTAGCTTGAATTATTGTTCAAATTTATGGGGTGGTAATTAAGCCATAACAGATGAAGGCAGCATGGTAAAGGTGGAACTCTAAGAGAGGTGGTGGTTATTACTTATGATAAACAAAACTAGGGTTTTACAATTTTAGAGGATATTTTTGTAATTGTAATGAAGGTGTTAATTAATTAACGGTGTAAAGGAGGTATGTATGTCTTTGACTAAACTTTCTATCTAAGTGTTAGAATCTAAAACTTCAAGGAAAACCCCATATATAATATTATGAGACGGATTTAGTACTTTTATCACATGCATCAGTGGCATCAAAGCTACTCAATCTCCTTCAAAACTGTTGAATGACCTACTCTGTAAGACAATTGCAGAAAAATTTCTTATTTATGAGATTCAATAAAGTATAAAAATTTTAAAATCAGGAAACAATAGAAAAAGGACAATTTGCAGTCCCAAGACAAACATTATAACAATTCAGAAAGATCTTCCATTAAGAAAGCAAATAACTTTATACTTTGCATAAAAGTGTATATAGCTATTTAGTCCCAAGATAGACTCATCGTTCATTATAACAATTTAAAGGATATATACAGAGGAATGCAAACAAGAAACAACATATATAATTATTTCTATGCAATGTGCTGCATCAAATTTTGTTAAATCGCCTTACTCCAAAGTATCTTTGCTTTTATTGACAAAATTGTACGGTACGGCGATCGCAATATGATTCAACACATATGGAGTATATGCTATAAAGTTAACAATTGTCATTGTTGCGAGAAAGTGAAAGAAAATGATACTCCAGCTCGAACGCATATTAAAAAATATTTAAAAGATTATCAATAATCCACATAATGGTACATGCAAAAAAAATACGTTCAAACAAATACTAGTTGGTACAATGAAAAGATAGTCTCAAGCATGTACACATCAGTGATGATAAGCTAGAATATCAAATGTTGTTCATAAATATCCACACATCATTTCAAGATTCAGTTAATAATGTGTAATTAACAATGCACTACATGACTCAAAAGAACAAAACATACAATCTCCCAAAGCTTTTTTGGTTCCTTATTCAGTCTATTGTCCTTAGATAGATCATATACTAACATAAGCAGTCAAGTATATGAGAATTGTTCAATATCCACCAAATACTATAAGCCTGTATCTATTACTAAGCTATATTGACATACTTCAGGAATTATAAATCATCAAAACAACTCGATGACTAAAATAAAAAAAACATATAACACAACAATCAAGGAAATCAAAATGCAGCACTACTAATAACCTACAATAACAAGATATTGTACAAACTACAGGGCAAAACAACGTATGAAAAGAAATAATATGAATACTAATATAAATCCAAAACATATGAAAAACAAATAAGGACCAAAATAGTGACCAAGAACTTAAAAATATAGCATTAAACTTAAAATGACAAAATCCAAAGAAGTCCCTTAAATTTCCATAATAAATGCCAAAATCCGTCAACAAGATAAAGAGCCAGTAACAAAACATTCTAAATCCATAATTCTAAATCCATAAATCCATAATCAAAGAAAAACTTTGAAAACGACCTCTTAACAAAATTAGTCAACGCTCTGCATGATATCCTCTGGCGTGAACTTAGTTCCCTTCTCCTTGTCGGCGGCAGCACGGCCCTTAGCCTTGCGGTCGAGCAAAGATTTACGGTCCTTGTCGAGCCTCAACTTGGTAATGACAACCTTTGATGGGTTGATCCCGACATTCACAGTCGACCCGTTCACCTTCTCGCGAGTGATGCGCTCGATGTGAATAACCCACTTCCTACGGTACACCTGGACAACCTTACCCTCGCGGCCCTTGTAAGTACCACGCACAACCTGAACCTCATCGTCCTTGCGGACCGGCATCGATCGAACATTGTACTTCTGGCGCAGGTCGGTTGATAGAGGAGCGCTCATCAAGATGCGACGAACGCTGGAAGGCGCTGTGAAGTGCGCCTTCCGGTTCTTGCGGCGGGAGGACGAGACTCGGGGATTATACTTCATGGTGGACGAGGAGGCGGGTAGACCTGGAGGAGGAGGAGGAGGAGGAGGCTAGGGTTTTGGAAAGTTTGTGGCGATTATATAGTTGAATGCAATTTATAAGAACGGTGTCGTTTTGTAGCAGGGGCTAAGAAATTAGGGCTTATGAATCCACGGGATTTATTTTCAGTTTATAATATTGTCTATTAATGGAGTTGGACCTTATTGTTGTAAAAATTTTATATAGTATAACAAATTGTTATATGCATGTCAAATTTTAATTATAAGGTAATGAAACAAAACATATTCTCTTGCAAAGGAAAAAAGAAATGGAAATATATTTTCTCAAAGAAAAAGACAAGTGTAGAATGTAAATATTTTACTGGGTTATTTTCGATTTTTATCTCAAATTTAAAATAATAGATCTAAAATATCTTAGATATATTTTAATGGAAATATGTTGTTGGGAGCTCTTATTAGTCACCTTATCTCCTCCTTTAATAAATACCTCATCTTCCCCTATCGATTTCACTATTATTTATGAAGAACGAATCTGCTTTATATTATTATTGTTTTGTGAACATTATTGTTGTATTGTGAACACGGATGATGATGATAATGTGTGTATAGAGATTGGATGATGATCATCACAATAATAAAGATTTTTTTCTGTACAATTTTCTAATTATCTAAAAACAAAAAAATTGAGGCAAATATTTGAAATTTGAAACAAAATTAGCAAATATTTGGAATTTGAAACAAAATTAACAAAATTGGGAATAAATTTAACCATAACCTAATACTTCTACTTTGTTATAAAAAAACATTTGATCCACTAATTTTTTTAATGATATTTAATTGGGGTTTTAACATATACCTTTCCTGAAATTTTGAACTCTGATCCTTAAATAAAAAGTTTGGAGAAAAACGCACATATCTCCCTTCTTACTAGTGATGGCAATGGTGTGAGTTTTTTTCCGTTCCCGAACCCGTCCCGTTTAGGAAAAATTCATCCCCGAACCTGCCATTCTCCTGATTTTCTATAAACAGGGTCGGGGCCAATCTGCCATCTTTTTCACCCAACCTAACTGGTCTCCAACCTGTTCCTATTTGATCTCATTTGACTATTTTTTTTAACAATATTAATTCAATCTCATTCATTTAAAATCAAATCCTATAATTCTAATCACCATTAGTTCTTTATTTACCAATAAATTCATAATTCTAAACCTTATTAATTCTTCTTTTAAAAAAAGTTAAAAATATAAAAAAATTCTTCAATTATATGAAAAATAATTTATATTTTATGTATTTCAATTTATATTCTCACGAGTGATGTGTTCGATATGAACAACTCATTTTCTACGGTATACCAGAACAACCTTACCCTCGTGGCTCTTGTAAGTACCACACATAACCTGAACCTCATCATCCTTACAGACCGGCATCAATCGAACATTATACTTCTGGCGCAGGTAGGTTGATAGAGGAGCACTTATCAAGATGCCACGAACACTAAAAGGTGTTGTAAAGTACGCCTTCTGATTCTTGCATCGGGAAGATGAGACTTGAAGATTGTACTTCATGGTAGAGGTGGAGGTGAAGGTGGAGGTGGAGGCTAGGTTTTGGTAGAGCGACAACATAAAAGGGTAAGTGTTGGAGAGTTTGTGGTAATATACTGTTATACCCAAAATTTTGATTATTGAATACTTATATATAATTTTTAGATAATGAGATTGTATTAGAAGTAAAAGGAATAAAATAAAAAATTAAGGGGGTCTAGTGATATTATATTGTGAAGTTAATTATTGAGGAATTGGATATGCGTAAGATTGAGTAAAAGGCTTGACCAAATGGAATTTGTTGAATAGCTAATATGTGGAAAAGTAATAGTTAATCAACATGAGTTGGCAAAGTAATTATGGAAAATGAATTAGATAAGAGAAATTGATTGGTGGATTATTAATGAGCAAATATGTGGCCTTGATTTTCTTTACTTGGGGAGGTGCATGCATGTATATATAAAAAATTGAATTGTTGTAATTAATTTTTTTATAGTAATTTAGAAAACCGAGAAAAGAAAAAAGAAAGAAAAAGAAAAGCAAAACAAAGATTTGGTTAGTATTTTTTTTATAATTAATTTTACATTTTAAATTTAATAGAATATTTACATAATTTAGGTCATACAAAATTAGATTGTTAGAATATAAATATATGTTTATGTGTATATATATATATATATATATATATATACACACACATATATACTTAGACAATTAAATTTGAAGTGTTATTAGTTATTATTTTTGGATTATTATTTATTATTAATTGTTAAATTAATATTAGGAGGTGATTGAAAGGAGGAAGAGAAATCAACAAGAACATAAAATTGTCACGCGTTTATCAAGTAGGTATTTATGTGCATTTGGAATATTTTAGTTTTAAAACTGAAAAGTATGGTGTTTTATTACATTTAATGTTTTCGATAAATATTTATGAAATTTCTGAATTGTTACGTGTTGATTAAATTAATTATTTTCAAATTGGATTTAAATGGTAATTTTTATATGAATGGTATATTTACAAATATAGTGAGAAAATTGTATTAACATGTGTTGTGATTTTATAAATGGATTAATTGTATGAAAATATTGTGAAATAATTTGATAAGTGAAAATGTAATAGCTATGGTTGTTAATGTGACGTGACACCGGTGTTTGGGGCGACGATCCCTTAGAATAATGCCTGTAAAGTACGTTGACTAGTTTTTGGAGCACGGTCATTCGGAATAATGCCCGTAAAGTACTCAAAAATAAAATTAATAGAAATTATATTTTTATGGTGGAATAAATATATTTTTGTCATTTTGATGAATATTAAAATTGAAATATTATTTTGATAATTTTTTAAGCTTGCTGTTCGAAATCAAAAAGTGTTGTATATATGCAAATTTGTTTATTGCAAATTTTTTTAAAGTTGCCTTTGAATATAAATATCTATTGAACATTAACTTACCCCTACTTTTCAGGTTTAAGCACTGCTGAAAATTTTATATGTAGAAGAGAAATAATACTCCAGGACAAGGGTTTACTACTGTTGGAACTATGTGTTTATATACGAGAGTTCGTAAAGTATGATTTTTATGTATTTTATATGTTTGTATATGAATTTTAGAAACTTAGAATTGGTTATGTTTGTTAGGTAATGAAATGACGCAGTTGATGTTGGATTGTATTGGGAGTGTTTAAAATGAAATTTTAAACTTTGCGAGTTTATGTATATTTGTTAGTGAGTAAATTCTGCCAAAATTTTTATAAAACTATGAATGTTTCAGAATGAATTTAGAGTATTAATTTTCTTAAAGAAATGGTTTGTTTTGGAAGTTTGAATATTTTTCGTAATACCCTAGTTCAGCACCACTTTTGTAATACCGGATTCGGAGTGTTACATATACAATGAATACAATTTGTAAGAACGGTGTCGCAGAAGGGGAAAGAGATTAGGGTTTAGAAAAATAAGGGTTGAAAGGATCCAAATCTATAGGTTTTAATAAACCAAATCGAATCGAAAAAAGTTCAATTATTCTTAGAACCATATCAGACCGAATTACATTGAACCATATTGAAATCGGACCGAATGCATATGAAATCATACCAGAGTAGTAGGTCTAATCCGATTTTATTTTTTAAACTTTTAATTCTTTTAATCATAAATTTTTTTTATTTACCTAAGAATGACATAATATTATATTTAACACACGACGTTGTTTTGATCTTAAAGATAAAAAGTTAATTTCGGTCTGGTCTGAAATTTTTTATATCAATAGTAGAATCAATCTGAAAAATTTTAGTTTTTTAAAAAATTAGACCGATCTTTTGCCAAATACCATATAAAACGGAACCAAACTCGTCTATTAAAATTTGTTGCTCAAATTCTTTATATTTTTAGTTCTTTATTTCTTTTATCTACCCTTTACTCCGAATATTTCAAAACTAAAATATTTACATTAGTAGATGAGATTTTGGCAAATATTTAGCATCCCCGATAAAGTTATGCAAATTATAAAGATTTACAAAATAATAATAGTGTCTAAAACTCTTAAATTTGATTAATTTTCTTGAATCCATTAATTTGTTGATTAACTAAAACTCTTAAAGCAAAATCTCTAAACAAATCTAGTCAACCCTTTGGATAATATCTTCTTGTGTGAACTTAGTTCCTTTCTTCTTATCAGCTATAGCGCGTTCCCTGGCTTCGCTGCTGAACAAAGATTTATGATCCTTGTTGAGTCTGAACTTTATAATAACAACCTTTGATGGATTGATCCATACATTAACAGTCAATATGTTCATTTTTGTGTGTGTGATGCTTTCACTGTGAATCATCCATTTTCTTATGGTACACCTGGAGGACCTTACCCTTCTGCTCTGGCCCTTATAGGTCATGTGCATAACCTAAACTCGTCGTCCTTGCGTACATGCATCGATCGGACATTGTACTTCTAGCGCATGTCGGTGGATAAAGGCGCGTTCATCAGAATGCCATGAAAGTTAGAAGGAGTGATAAAGTGCGCCTTCCGATTCTTGCCGCCGGAGGAGGAAACTCGAGGATTGTATTTTATGGTGGAAGAGACTGGTGTATTCCTAGAGCTACTAAATGAAATGAAGAGGAAATGTGTGAAGATGGACTTCATCGTGCTTATATAAAAGAATGCAACGCAGTCTTATATAGAGGAAGGTAATCAAAATAGGATTTTGTCATCAAATCTTTATTGGGCTACAAATAAATCCATCATCGCTTCCCCTGTTGCCCAATCCAACATCGGTCATCTAAAAGCATTTTAAAAAAGTTTTAACTAGTTTATAGTTATAATGCATCTTTGACATGTGTTCATAAGACTTTGAGATATTCTCAAATTGAGAAAATTCCTCCCAAGAGTCTTTCCAAAAGTCTTTAGCAGAATTTGAATTCAAAAGTTCTTTTTGAGAGACGTGAGTACATACCGTTAAGTCGAGGTCTTAGTGGGAGATTGGATATACTTAGAATATAAAGGGATGCATTTAGAATTTCTATTAGAAGACCTACGTGGGATTCAATTTAATTTTGGGCCAACAGCATGCATATCAATGTCAAATTATATCTCCTTGTTGTTGGTCTACTTTACCCACACACACACACACACACACACACACACACACATATATATATATTGCTTTCAAAGAAAATTTGATGATAATGTATTTGGACTGAATTTTGACAAATAATTTACATAATACTAAAAATGAATATGAAAAAAAATTGAATGATAATTGATGACCATAGTGATACAAATCACTTAGTTTGTATATAAAGTCTTTGGCATACTAAGATTTGGTGTTAATCTAAGTTTTTATATGTGATTAGTAGTTAATAAATAAAAATATAATAAAAAATAAGTTTTGAGTTTTTAAAGGGATATTGATAAAAAAATGTACACCTGTCAAAAGTTAGGTAAGTGCCTATCAACATCATGTCCAAATTTATCCTTCACATACATATCAATATTGAAAAAAAAAATACAATTTATCTCTAGAAGAAAATGACAATTATGACCACATTACATTTCAGAATTATGATAAAATAACATATTTACTAAAAAGTTAGGTCGAATTACACATGAAATAAATGATAACATTTCAGCTTGTCGGTTTGTGATATGACCCTGATAAATTTTATAAACGTGAGTTTGACTTTTCATGAACAAATTGTGGTAGAGATATGAATGAAACATGGTCTTGACGTTGAAATTTCACATCATCATTAAGAAATCATGGTTGTCAATACCACAAATTATAGCAAAAATTGTATCCCACGGCCTAACCTCAGTACATTTCTGTAAACAAACACATTTTACCGATACATACGAAGTCTATGAAATCCAACGAAACCTTCTTTGAAGTTTCATGACGTCTATGAAAATCTGCTTGTATATCATCAAATCAAATTTTTTAAACAAAAAACTTAAAAGGGATATAACATTCAAATCTCTAATTTTTTTTTATTTTGTAACTAAAGATATAATTTGTTTATTTGTATTAAATGAATATCTCACACCTCCAGTAAAACATTCAAATTATTTTTGTAATATTAAACTTTGACGGAGTATTTACATATAGCTATTTTAGTAAGGAATAAGGATTTATTTGATACAAATGGAAAAATAATGTCCTAAAATAACAATTAATAAAACTTCAGGACTTAAATGTTATTATCCTATAATTTGTATTTTCTAATTGTAACTAATAAAATATCACCATGTAACCTATAAAGATAATTTAGTGGCACGAAATTTCGTTTAATCTGTCAGAAATGAGGTTTCCCATATCATCAAGCCAAGAGAATTTCGGTCAGAATCCAAAAATAAATTGATTCAAGCAAGGCCATTAAAGGCTAGCATTTATGAGTCATCACATGCACCATAAATACAGCAGGGAGAATTTCTCATCTCTTATGCAAAACAAAAGAGAAGGAAAACCCTAATGGCAATAAAAACAGCATTCAAAAGGCTTAGAAAACTGTGATACCTCTTCACAGATCGAAGACAAGGAGAAAGGAAAAAAAAACAATGAAGAAGGTTTGGGGAAATCTAGGGGTTGTGGATACTATCTACGAAGAAGAATATGAATATGAATACTCTTCTAGCTCTTCTCCTTCTTCTCTCTCCCCAAGTCCCTCTCCTCCTCCTGCAACTCTCCATTCCAGAGTACAAGCATGGTAATTAATTTCAAATTTTCCTAAATGGAGCATTTTATTTGTAAAAAAGCCTCAAATGGTTTAAAATTTCTTCGATATTTTCTCCTGAAACATTTTTTTTTGTTGGATAGGTCACTGGCGAAGGGGCGGAGGCCGGATGTGTTGATACATGTCGAGGGAATATGTTTCCGGCTGCACAAGGTAAGTAATTGATTCACCAATTTTTATGCATTATTGATTTTATTGTTATCTTCTAGTTTTCTTTTCTTTTTTTAAGTACCAAATTATTTCAAATTAGATAGGTTATATAATCGGAGATTGTTGTTTTTGCCGGTGTTTGTGTGGATGTAAAGACTGTGAGTTTGTGTGTGTTCTTGATATTTAAAGGTTTTCAGGGTTTAAAAAGAAAAAGAGCTTCCTCAATTTCTCCAACCATATTTTATTTATGCTTGAAATTGGAAAAAAAAAAATCCTATATATGTTTGACATGATCATGTACAAATCGAGTATAATAATTCCAGCAATTGAGTAATTTAAATAATTATCTCTCTCTTTTTTTTTCGACCTATCACTTATTAAGTAATTTTAGTACTACTGTATTTTTACTTCACTTTTTAATAGATTCTTCCCTTATTAATTTAGAAGCCGATACTCACCTTTAGTAATTTTAGCTTGTAGAACTATAAAATTCCAAATAATTGGATCTCAAATATTTTTAACAGTGACATTCTAATGACATTAATACATAATACCAAAGGAAAGTAATGTTACTTTAAATTATTTTTTTATTTTCATTTAAATATCGACTCAACCTCTGTTCGCTCATAATTATCATCAAAATTTTAATTTTTTTAATTTAAATACACATTATTTTTTTATTTTTCTTTTTATTAAAACTTTTTTTTAAAAAAAATGATCCAGTTAAAAATCATATTTTCTTGGCTCATTCATAAAATAAGAGGTAACGTGCCACGGGAGACCAACCATACCATCTCATAAACTATAAATAGGTGTATTTAATTATTGTCATTTAAAACATGAACCGTACTCTTTAAGAAATTAATAGAAAATTGTGGGCCGTTTGTAATATTTTCCTCTTTACTTCTCTCATAGGATCCTCTGACATCGAGGAGCAGCTATTTAAAACACCAGTTAACGGACCTATCTGACTTAACTCTCTCTCCACCGTTAAACATAACGGCGAAAACGTTCTCTTTAGTGGCAGATTTCTGCTATGGCGCTAATATTGCCATGACGCCGTTCAACGTGGCAGCACTGAGAACGGCAGCTGAGTTACTCCAAATGACGGAGGCTAACGGTGATGGGGAGAAGAACTTAAGACAGATAACGGAAGCATACTTCCGTCGAATTGTCACCGTTAATAGAGAGTATGCATTAATTGTTTTCCGTTCGTGTTTGATCTTGCTCCCCGAAGCGGAAACGACAGCATTTCTTGTAAGCAAATGCATTGAAGCTTTAATTTTGACGGAGGAGAGTTACGGGCCGGTTGACTTTTTGGACGAAGTTGTAACATTGGGCCCCGAGGATTTTAAAATCGTTGCCGAGTCCATGAACGTGCGGTTTACGGGCCACGACGTGATTTACGAAATCGTCGATCTCTATATCAAGGTAGGCACGCATTTGAAGAACATCTATTATTTAATTACGTCATTTTCTTTTTATCTTTTTTTTTATAATTTTATTTTATTTGGTTCAGCAACACAGTGGGGAGATAACTGAGGAACTGAAAGCACAGATATGCAGTTCCATTGACTGTAACAAGCTGTCGTCTGATTTTCTCCTGCACGCGGTGCAAAACCCTAGAATGCCATTAAGATTTATAATACGAGCGATGTTAGCGGAGCAGCTCAACACTCGCAGCTCTATATTTTCTGCGGCTAACCAACATTTTCAGACTCACAATCGCACCAGAGAAGACCCTGTAACTCTTGGTGCAATCCTACAGCGCGACGCAGCTCTGCGCGAGGCGGCTCAACTGAAGGCAGCGATGAATGCTACGAGTCAGCGTATCCAAACCTTGGAGAATGAGTTGAGTGGCATGAAGAAGATATTAGATGAGACTGAAAAGGAAAGAAGTGAACTGATTGACATGAATAGTAGGCTTCTGCATGTGCATGAGAAGGGAAGAAGTGTATTAGAGTCGGGTAGGTCTGCGAGTTTCCATTATGGAAAGGGGAATAAGATTGAACGAGGTGAAAGAGGTTCAGTTTCTTCTTTGAACGTTCGGTCTGGTGGGAGAGAAGAGAGAACAATATTAGCGTCTTCATCCTCGGATGAGAGTCCAAGAATTAAGAAGAATATCGGACAGAGGTTGATAAGTGGATTGAAAAGTGCTTTTCGGGTATCCAAACATGGCGCTGATAAACAAATTTTAAGCAGAGTTGAGGGTGGCAAAGTGGGAAAAGGAGATGGATCAGATGATGATGATGAAGATGAAGGATTTATGGTGATTGGAGATGTTCTACCTTCTCACAAGAGAGTTGCTTTCTCAGCTAACTAATCTTTACTTTGTTTTTTCTGTTTTTGATATTTAATCAGATGTGTAGTTAGTTTTAACTTTTTTTTTTTTTTTCCTCCTAACATTGATGAATCCGAAAAGTAAAGAGTACCTGAGATTTGTGGTGTTAGTGTGAAATTATACATGTGTTATCAAAGAGGATGAAGCCCATATATGTACGTTAATTTAAGTGGAGTGTGAACATTACGATGTTATTCATAACTAATAGAAAACTATATGGTAAGATTTTTAAAGATAGTTACATGACATTAGTATTCTTAATTAATTTGTACCTATTAAATAAGTTAGGATAGAAATTAATTTAGATATTAAACTTTACAAATCAAACATTACTCAAAACTGAAACTCTCCTATATTTACTTTAATTAAATATTGTGTGTGTTTATATATTATTTAAAAAATAATATATTATAATATATCATTATTTATATTTGGGTAATATTAAAACGTTTCCTATTTCATTAGCAATATGAGAATTAAATCTCTTCTTATTTTCTACTTCATTTCTTATTATATCATCTTTATTTTATTTTATTTGATGCAGATTCAGGCTTATAACTCCAAACTCGTTGAGAATTTTATCATTCTTACATTTAGACATAAGAGACAACAATAAAAAAATATTTTTTTTTTCACATGCAATTATATAACTCTTTAAATTGGTGCGTCATCAAGACAATAAGTATAAGATTTTACTTTATTTTAATTAGGAGAAAAAAATCTTGAATAAGTTCATAAAATAATTCTTTTAAAAAAATTTACCAATAAATTCTTTGAATGATGACTAAATATGAATTCATTCTCCCATTCAACCGCGCGCACACACAAAAGAAAAAAAAAAATTAAGTTTGACTTTAACATAAGTCTAGGAGAGACGATTGACCTTTGTCGTATTATATACGTATATTGAATAAATTGATTATAAATAGATAAATCTTTTGAATGATGGGAAACAAAATCAACCCAACTCCATATTGGTACCTATCATCAAGTATAGAATATATTATCTTTCTTTTTCTCTACCAACCAAACTCTTACCACTAAAAGAATGCAGCAAATATTTGTACTTTTTATCATATTTTTCATTTAAAAAAATAATATGCATATCATTTTCTTTTTTCTTTTTTCTTTTTTAATTCAATTCGATGTTACATAGTTTATAATCTGTCACGAGTCTCATGTAAAATCTATGAAATTATCAATTTAACACCTTACCCGAGATAATTTGTCCATGAAGAAATTAAGAAAATAAAAAAGTGATTTAAATTTTGTTAACGCATTTGATTTAATTAATCTTTTACGAATTTTAGGCATCGTAATCGCAACCACCTATTCAAGCTGGGCTTCTGCTTCACCTGCCAAAGGACCGAACGACAAAGTCATAAAATATCAAAGTCAACTACTGATTTTTCTCTGTGGTTTTGATAAATTAAAATATGAAGTTTTAATGCATGGCTCTTTTAAAATCTAAAATTTTAATACTTAAATAAAATATTTGAGAAAAAATATACTTACATTAGTTTACTATTTATTTTTATTTAAATAATTATAAACTCTTAATTACTTTAAAACTAAAATTAAAAAAATTTAATTTTAATCTATTTAATATTTAAAATTATTAAAATAACTAAAAATTTAATTAATAATAATTTTAATTTATATTTATTTAAAATTAAAATTTTAATTTGATAATCGTAGTTTACATTTATTTAGTATTTATTGAAATTAAAAATTTAATTAATGATAATTTAAATTGATAATTTTAATTTATATTTATTCAAATTAGGAATATAATTAATAATAATTTAATTAATTAATATTTATGTGTTATATTTATCCAAATCTCAAACTCTAATATGTAAAGCGGTTACTTTTCTTACTCCATTCTTCCGCAAATCCTCCGGTATTAACTATATTTATTTTAATTTTTTTAACAAACAACTCTATAACCTTATTAACCTGACTATTCCTATAAAAAATCTTTAATATAAGATTCATGTCATAAATATTTACACTAAATTCAAACTTCAACATCAATCCTATAATTCGTAAAGTAAAGTTAGGCTTTCGAGTTGCACAAAAATTTTAATAAAACTATTCAACAATAGAAATTTGAAAAAATATCAACAGAAGTGAATCATTAAATTTAAATACATTAATTAAAATTTAAATTTTAAATAAATATTAAATAAAATAAATCAAATTTATTGTTAATTAAAATTTTAATTATTTTAATTTTTTAAACATTAAATAAATTAAAAATAAATTTCTTAAATTTTACTTTAAAGTAAATACGAGTATTATAATCATTTAAATAAAAATGGATGGTTAACTAATAATTCAGGGGATGTAAGTGTGTCTTAATTTAAAATTTTCATTTAAATGTTAAAGTCTCAAACTTTAAAGGAAGTATGAATTAAAACCTCATTAAAATAATTCAGATTATTTTTCTTTAAATTTATTTAAAATTCTTTATTAATTTACAAATTGGAGGACATGCATATTCAAATAACTTTCTCCTTAAAATAAATAAATAAGCACACAAGTTGCCGAATCAAATCCACAAAACATACTTTCTTTTTTATTGATGCACATTATTTCTTAATTACATATATTAAATTTAATTTTAATATTTTTAAAAAATTACAAATTTTTAAAATTTTATTTATTAAGTTAATTAATTTCAATCATTTTTAAAATATTTATTAAAATATTAATTTATTATAAATAATAATTATAAAAATAAATAAAAATATTATTTTATAACATATTAATAATATAATATTTCTTAATATATTTTATTTTTATTAATTTATTTATATTTTAATTATATACAAATGTATTTTATAAAAATTATAATATAATCATACATGTTAATAAATATGTATGTTATAAAATAAATACGATATTTATTATTGTAGTTATGATTAGTTATTATGTTTAAAATAATTTTCTTTAACTAATTATTATTATACGTAATATAATAATTATTTTTTAATAAGTATTTTTGAAAGTAATATCGCTGATCAATTTAGTATTGTACGAAATTTTAAAGACTTGTATATTTTTTGAAATATGCTAATTAAATTATTAAAATATTATATGAAAAATTTATAATTTTATTAATCATATCTTACCTGTATACAAATGGTAATAAAAAAGTAAGAGATGTTATGATTTTCCTTAATTTTTTATTTGATCTCATGAATTATATTAATTCAAATTATAATAATGAATAATATAAAAAAAATTTCAACAATAACCAAAATTCATTCTCTAAATTCTTAAATAATAAATACTGTTTAAATGATCAATTAAAGTTTTTTTAAATGAAAATATTTTTGTTTAAAAGTGTAATTTCGAAGAAAAGCATTTTCGTCTAAAAAAAAAATTTAGTTGGTTTGAAAGTAAATGATAGACACATGCGAGAATTTTTCTAATATATTTGATACATTTATTGAAAATGAAAATCCTCTTCGTGCTGTAAGTTAAATCTTAAGACACGTGCTTGAGGTGGAAGTCAAATTCCGTTCACATGTACAATATAATTTAAAATTTCGTTGGCAATCAGATTGAAACCTGTTGACGTGGCAATCAAGAGACAGCCAGCTGATACTAACGTCAACGTGAAACCAAGTGTCCTGATTTCATAAGTCCGTTTCAAAATTATAGCTTTGATACGACACCCTCCTGTCTCTACAAAATAAAATAATAGTTTCTATTATTATTATTATTATACCGTTTAACTAATAGGGATCAGATTTATTAGATGTCGTAAATTATTTTTTATAAGAAATAAAAAAGAAAACATAAAAAAATTAGAATGACTGAATTTGTAGATTTTTTTTTTTATGTAAATAAATATCGTAAATTAAATAAAAAATTTATGTATTTCGGATATTGTCCATGTCAAGATTAAAAGGTTCTTTTAAGTTTAAATGCCGGCAATTGAGGTGAAAGAAATAGTATTGAACGTTGTTGGCGTCGAGTGTTCGAGAATATACCCTTCACTTTCATCTGTCCGTGTCCGTGCCGAACAATTGCGAATTACTTTTCAAAATTGTTTTTATTAAAATATTCAAATTTGAAACCACATAAAAAATTAAAATTAATACATATTTGCACGTTCGTCGGTATGTGAGATTTTCTTCTGAGGATCCGAAGTGTGACGAAAAATTAAAAAACTAGCACCGGATGTAGACACTCCATTACTCCACAAAAATATCAGAAATTATGATAGCAACATTTAAGTGTACAATTTTTTTATTTTATGTAAATACTTATATTCAATAAATTTCTAAAATTTATTACAATCACGAAATTATTTCTTATATTATATTTTATTGTTGAAGTTTAAAGACTACGTAATTCATATTAAAAACTATGGAATTAAAAATAAATAATTCGAACCAAGTATTTATTAAAAATTAAAAGATAATGTTACGGACCGTAACTAAAAACTGTAGGATACGACACTCCAACTTTTTTCTTTCAAAATCCTTTCTTTAAACGTGATAATCCATGTAATAATACATCCACGTCAGAACCACGCACTTCATCCCCAACCCACTTACTAAATAAAATCTTCATATCACATATTGCCCAGTTGTCCAATGAATTACTAGAAATCCTCCGCTCTCTCAGAGCACACTCGGCTTTCGAATTCCACTAAATCCCCAAAGGTGAAGCCAAAGCTAACAACCTTTCCCTCCAATAAACTAATCAATTCATTTTGACATTTATATATTTGTGATCAATTTGCTAACAAGTTTATGCTAATCTCATTCCGCTTTTAACAGAATTACAGTTATATAGCCAACCGCTGTCTTTCTCCCATTCCGCCAAACTCGCCGCATTCGTTCGGACTCTTCTATTTTAGTTTACTGTACATTATTTCTCATTTCGGTTGGTGATTGCGTGTTTTTACTAGGTCTATGGAGGAGGTCGTCGTACAAGGAGTGAGACCTCGGCCGTCGATTTGCCGTTCTTGGCCGGCGGAGCTAGACTCTGGATTGACAGTCAAGAAGTTAGGGTTAGTCAACATGGCAAGGATTGGCCGTTTTTGTGGTGGCAAAGTGAGGATGAAGTCTTTGCAGCCGATTAAGGCAACGGAGGAGTCGTCAACTGCGTCGACGGTGGATGAATCTGCTGACATTTCTGGTATTGTTTTCGATTTTCTATTAATAAGAAAATATATGTGCTATTTGATATTTTGATCGTTCTAGAAATTGACTGTTGAATGATATGGTTTTGTTGCTTGTGTTTGATTTCTTTTCTTTTCTCTTGATTTTTTTTAACTTTTTGGATTTTAGTTGTGGTTTTTGTAATTTCAGAAGTTGGTGGGTACTGTTATTGCATATGAATGGTTGTTGCCGATAACTCTTAACCACTGTCTAGACTCTGATGATTCTGGAGAAGTGACTGTTACTATGGATTAATTATGAACCTAAGGAGCTCTTGTGGTAGTATTTTAATGAATCACACAGTAAGAAATCGTTTCTGTTATGCTTTAGAGTTTTTGGAGGTCTACTTTTGTTTTATGCTGTTGATTTATTGCGCAGAAATAAGAAAGAAGAGGGAATGTTATTGTTAGGTTGAAATTCTAAGCACTTCATTTAATTCTTGAACTAATTCCTGTGAGGTTTATGTAGTCAATAGTCTACTACTATTGGAAATCATTAAATTCTTCTGCATTGTAGACCTTATATTCATTTTCAGATGAAATGTATGGCTTCTGTTTTATTGTTCAGAATTTCTAATCCCTGTACATATATGCCACTTTGACTCTCTGCCTTGTAATTTTTTCCTCTTGAACTATGTAGTTTTTCTCTCACGTGGTTCTGTCTGGGGTTCCAATTTCAACCGTCTAACAGGAAAAAATGTCTGTCAGACTTCTACCATTGGAAAGTCAACTAACATCTTGTGGCACAAAAGTTCAGTGGATAAACTTGCTAGGCAACAGTTGCTTCAGCAAAAGGGCTGCGTCATATGGATTACGGGTCTCAGTGGTTCAGGTTTGTGATGAATTGTTTTCTTTATATGAATTGATGACTGGCACCTGCATGTATGCTTTAGTTTCCTGGGCCTCTGGCAGGATGAATGATTGCTCACTTTTTGGGTTTTAAGTAATAATGAATATTTATCTCTTAGATATCCCATAAGATGTAGTATCAGAAATTTGGTACTTAAACTGCATGCTTTTAAGTGGAAGCTGCCTATTGTAGGGAGGTAATATATGCTGAAAGGAGCACTGGCAAAGTTCTGATGAAGATTTAGTGCTGTTTATAAGTATTATGATGGCTTTTCAGAGCTAAATAAAGAGAATATATCATTTTGAATGATCAGAAAATAATCCTCAACTGACTTCAGTGTATATAGTGAGTTAATTCACTGATCCTTTCAAGTGCATTGGAATGTTTTTATTACTGTGGAAAATAAGAACTTTTATATGCATTCTCTTAGTTTCTTGGGTTCATTATCATAGAATTGAATAAAGGTTACACCATTCACTGTGTAGATTAATCTCCCTCCTTCATTAAGTGGGTGGAGATGAGTTCTTAGATGGTAACAGTAATGAAAACTGAAATTTAAGGAAGGTGGCTATAAAAGAAACATTAAATGGAAGATTAGAATTTCATGAACGATGTTATGAATCACAAGTTTGTATTTGTCATGCACAGAGTATGCTCAGCCTCGTAAATATACATTGTGTCACAGGTTTGCGTTTGGTTGGAAACATAATTCCTATTGGTTTTTGAGCTTTAGAATTTAGAGGCTTGCATGCTTAACTGAACTCAGCTATTCATTGGGTTAATTAAGCTTGCCTTTCCATATATATAGATCAGTTAGTCTGCTGCAAGCTTGTTTCTTTCCTTTCATGCTTGGCCAAACCTTGAGCTTGTTCACGATAATAGATGTGAGTGTTAAATGGCATAATCAATGATAATCCTTGTGTCACATTGCTGGAAATGATTTTCTTTTTCTTTTTTATTGGAAATTAGTGAAAGTTGGAATTTAATTTCCATTTGACATCTCCAAAGACATTCCTTGTTACTCTCATACAATCATCTTCTTTCTGCCCCTCCATCCTCAGTCCCATTATGTCAACTTCCTTTATATCTAGGAATCTTTTTATTTACTATGAATTTGTATCATTTCTTTCCTCTCACCCTCTCTCTAATATTTTGATTATAGGGAAAAGTACTTTGGCTTGTGCTTTAAGTCGAGCCTTACACTCAAGAGGAAAGCTAACCTACATTCTTGATGGGGATAACTGCCGGCATGGACTGAACCGTGATCTAAGTTTTAAAGCAGAAGATCGTGTGGAAAACATACGCAGGATTGGTAATGTCTTTGTTTGTTTCATACATTTTTTTCCAAAAATAATTTGTCTTTTCTTACTATTTGCTATTTCGCCTGTTCAGGGGAGGTAGCAAGGCTCTTTGCAGATGCTGGTGTTATTTGCATTGCTAGTTTGATCTCTCCATACAGAAAAGACCGAGATGACTGCCGTTCACTATTGCCTGAAGGAGATTTCATTGAGGTATGTGGTACTCAATGCAAATGTTCAGTTTATGCTTTGCATGGGAACAAAGGAAATAACTTTTGATCCAAGAAAGATTTAGGCTCTATTTGGTACTATTGTACCATGGTTTTGAAGTCACAACTATTGTGAAATAAAATCACCAATTGTCAACTATAACTGTGTGGATGACTGAACATATTTTTTATATTTTTACCAAATACTTTAGTTGTGCTTTCAGAGTACAATAGAAGCATAGCAGTACCAAATGAAGCCTATATGATGTGCTTTCAAAGCACAACAGAAGCATTGCAATCCCAAACTAACCGTAACTTTTGCTGGTTAAAAATTTACAAAACTTACCTTTGACAGGTGTTCATGGATGTGCCGCTCCAATTATGTGAGGAAAGGGACCCCAAGGGACTTTACAAGCTTGCACGAGCAGGGAAGATCAAGGGTACTTTATAATTTGTATATGAAGTGTGCACCTCTGAATTTTGGCTGCTTTTGTCTGGTCAGAGTTATTGTTTCTGAATTTGGAAAATGGTCTTGCAGGTTTTACCGGGATTGATGATCCATATGAACCACCGCTGAACTGTGAGGTGGGTATGCATGTTTGTTGAAGTTTTAGACTTGAACAAATATGAACTCATATCTAAATTGTTGTTTATAGTGTAAAATTGTAATAAAGACTTTTGTCAATAGTAACTTTTAAGGAAACTGCACGCATCTCTACCCTCGGTGACCAAAATTTGACTAAATGGCTATTATGTGGTTAGGAATTGTCTGATCCTGTTGGAAGTGTCTGGTCATTCCTATATTTTCTCCATTTAACCTTATAAATGTGAATCGTCTTTTAGACTGGAATGCCTAGCATTATAAAAATAAATTTCTTCAAGTTCAATCAGTCATGATTTTCCTTTTTCTCGTCTGGATTTAATACATATATGCAGATAATTGAAAGTTAAGCATTACCCTCTGCAGATAGTACTAAAACAGAACGGAAACAACTGTCCTTGCCCAAGTGATATGGCTGAAACTGTTGTATCTTACTTGAATGACAAAGGTTACCTGCAGGGCTAATTTGGAGAAAAGATCTCGGCTCCTGTCAGCCATTACCTTTATTCACCTTCAACATTATATGCTGCAAGCCAGTGGCAATAAAAATTGATTCTTTGGTCCAGTAAGGAAACTTCTCGTTTCCTGCATCTGCAGTTCAATCATATCTTACTCCGCATTGATTAATTGATGTCAGTGCCAAGTTGTTGTATAGCATATTACATCATTAATTCAGGAAGCATTTAAAATGTTTTGTTTCAGAATAAGGTGTATTCACAGGTTGAGGGATAGATGTATATAGCAGCGTCACTTACCAATATGATGTTACTTCAGAATGAAAAGTGTCTCTAAGTTTGACGCGAATGTTGTTTGTGCACAAAACCAACCCTTTTATTTATATTTTTGTATCTCAATAATACTGCAAATTCATTGAGCCAAAAAGCACCTAGACTCTAGCATTTCTCTTTTTATTGTTTGTGCAAAGAAAATGTTATGATTAGTAGGCTGACTATAGTTACCGAGTTTTCGTGTTAAATGCATTTACCAGTGACATGTTGCTTCATTTATCAACATAGTGTGTTATGACTCTTAATTGATAACTACATAATAACAAAATCATCCGGTTATCAAGTAAGGTAAAAGTGAGAGTTTACTGAAAACTTTTAACTGTTGTATTTTTAAAATTAAGTATAAAAATATTGTATTTACGCACATACCCATATATGGAGAATCAATTTTTGCAGTCAGCAGTGCAAACTTTGCTACCGTAATAGAAACAAAGAAACCCGGAAATGAGAAAATGCATAGCTGAAGACGACGTCTCCTCGATGAAGGATAAAGTTAGAATTACATTGTGCCCTCAATAAACATAGCATGTGATAACGGGCCCAACCATGTTCGCAATGACTTCGTTGCCGAAAGAGTACAGAGCCGCTCATTTGAATCCAAATGCAAATACCGCTGCGAGTTTTGTCTATATGCAATCATTATTTGAGGATGACGTATGCTTCTTTCGCCAGAAAAAGAAAGAGATGGAAAAAAAAAAAAAATTTATATGCATTCATTTATGAGCTGGCAAATGTATATGTAAAGAAAGAGCTTGAATCTCTATGCATTTTTCAAGCCTGCCTTCGTGGTAGAGAAAGACAAGCGTATTAGGCACACAGATGAAAGAAGACGTAAAGACTAAAGAGGTTCCCAACAAGGATATATATTACGGTAGCTCCGCTTAGATACTACCAGTTTTAACTAGTTGTTGGTTACAGGTGGCTATTGTTGATTCCTCGTAAGTTGCATCAGCCGAACTACTTATGTTGTGCAATTTATTAACCTTATCTCAACCAAAATCGTACATATATAAACATGTAGGGTCGAAAATCTGATAGGTGGGGTTTTGTTATGCATACGTATATGCTGATACTGCTTTCCAATATCAGTTTTCTTTTCTTAATTGATACTTAAATTTCCTCATTTCATAGCTTGATTAAGGTTTAGTTTAGACTAATTTACTTTGGTGTTTTCAAAATACAGTAGCCAAAATATATTCGATAAACATTCTATTTTATTTTATTTTCAAATTAATGTATATATTCTGTCAGAATAATTAATATTTCTTTTTTGCTAACGACTAAAACTTGAAAATGACAGTACAAGAGTACCAACTACCAAGGGCAAACGAGGCATTTACAGCTGCAGCCCCTGCAGGCAGATTCTTAGGCAATCCAATCTGTCTTTCTGCAAACACTTTCTGCGATAGAGAAAGAACAAATTTATGAACAATTACTACTGTTCACCGCGGCGCAAACATATGAAGAATGTGTAATTTTTTTTTTCCCAGAAACAACATAGTTGTGGCAAATCTGAATAACTATTTATTTTCAAATGCTGTTGGCTAATGACTCCGAAAACCGAAAAGAACTGCACCAGCATCAAATATGACCTCAAAAAAGAAGAGAGTAAGAGATTTCTGAATTTCCATTTACCGGATTATTAACATTGATGTAGAATAATACAAACTAAATACCCTACTCTTCTCTTACTCTGCCGAATCCTACATAAAACAAGGAAGCTGAATATAATTGAGAAAGAAAATATAGTTAAAAATAGAAATCAAATGAAGGCAAGAACCATTTCTCCTCGACTGTGTGTCTGTACGGATAAGAAGCAGACCACAAGCGCCATGGTCATTGAAACCGTTGCCGAGCTCACAGCTTCAAATATAGCTGAGAACCGCCGCTCCTGCAAACCCCAAATTGTTCTAACAAACGAAGCCAAACCATCAACCACCATTGCTAACAGCAGCGCCATCTTCAACAACAATACCCAGCTTTCAGAACTCAATGCCTGTGACGAAGAAAACCCAGAAAGAACCTGAAACTGCAGACCTACTTTACAGACTCAAGAAACCTCTCTTTCAACTATGTAAGAGATGGAGGAAATAAAGTACAGGTGTAATGATTTTGTAGCAGAAGAAAGAGGAGTGGATGTGGGAGACCCGGTTAAGGGGTGATTCTCTGCTGTCTGTTTTGCTTTTACATAACAAAAGTTGACAAATCATTAACCCATCAGAAATATTGCAACTTGTAGCTAAAGGGAAGGGCCGTTGCTTCCGCGTTGCTTCTTATATTTTTAATCTTTCCCTTCGTATTCCTTGTAATACGGTTGTGTCCTAAATATGAAAGCGGTTATCTATCAGCTGATCAGAGTATATTGAGAAAATGGAAGGTTTAGGGTTGCTCTCATGGTGACATATATCTACCCTGGTATTCATTGGAAGCCAATTAAGGTTTGGTGAGTTGGGTTGGATTTTTTTTATACTATTGCAACACAAAGAAAGAAGTTAATAAAAAAAAATCAGAGCAATTCTGGAATCATTCAAGAACAAATGATTAACTGTTGATGATGTTAACTAATTAACTAATCTCACTTGAATCATCACAAACAGAGGATGAACTGTACCATATTATTGCTAACAGATTTTTATGGATATCCCAAGGCCCACCTCATATGATAATAACCAATCCATGCCAAAAGCTAAGGTAATTGGGATCATCCTCGCACTAATAATTTGTAACCACTTTATTTCTAGGTCTTGGACATAGATATCCCTTTATCATCATCCCTTTGATAATTTATCCTGCTGCCTTTTATGTTTTGGGACCTTTAATAGGGGTAATCTTTGTTCCACTCGATTGTTACTTCATTGATACATTATTTGCTTTTGATAAACCCAAGCATGCCTTTTCAAGATATCTGACTGCATGTGGGGCGGCATTATTAAACCTTTGAAGTAAAGCAGAGGTCTCATTTGGCCTTTTATTTATTTTTTCATGCTATTTCACACAGAATATAAAAGGAAAAGTCAACAAGAGAAGGAGATTTGTGATCATCATGTTTATATATTTGAGCAGTTCTATTATTCAATACATTTCTGAAAGTTGCTTCCATACATAAAAAATATGATATAACTAGTATTTGCATGTTTGAGAAAGCAGTAGCAAGTCCAATGATGTATCCGACTATTTGTGGCTGTGCAATCCGTAGATTATACCATGAACAGATCTCTGAATTGCTCCCAATCACTAGCAAACAGCCAGCACTTGAAATGACTTTCATATGTTTGTCTATGCCTATTGTACTGCATTTCTTTTTAACTGGGCAGAAAGTGAAAATGGCAAGGAAAGATTAGCTGATTGAAATTACGCATATTTGCAGTTTTATGGCATATAAATAATAATCAGGAGTAACCAAGTAAACTATTAACGAAAAGAAAAAGAACATTGGACAGGTCACAAAGAGACAACAAAACAAGTCCAGTACTACATAATTTATGAGGCACCAAATTTTAGCCTTATTTTTTACCTGCATTTCTCGGGCAATAGAAGGTAGCCATCTCTCGCCTCTAATCCTTTTCAATTCTGCAACTCTTTCCTCCTCCTTTTTGGCTTTTGCTTTTGCAGCTGCATCTTTAGCTTCTTGTCTAGCTGATGATTTCTGGCATGCATCTCTTGCTGCAGCCAATATATCCGCTCCATCCACAAGAACAGATCGGAGTTGTTGCTTGAACTGGGAAACATTTAGACGATTAATATATAAATAAGAAAGGTTAAATGCTGAGTGCCATAAATTAACAACGAGTAAGGGAGAGCATATACAGAATGGTAGAACCTTTTTCGATTTCATATCAATCTCTTTTCCAGGAAGGATTCTTGGTTTCTTTGTGGGTCCTTTGAGTTCATCTGGTATCATAAATATAACCTTCAGTCTTGTAAGGTATCACAAGCTAAAATGAGCCAAAAGGACAAGGTTAGAAAACAGTAAAATTTCTTCGTGCAAATTTCCCCAACAGCAGGTCAAGAGTCTAGTAAATAAGTCCAGCTCTGAGCAGGATATTTACCAAAAATTAGGTAATTCCACAAATTCAGTTTCACTGAAATTGTTAGAGGCACTAATAAGTCAAAGGTCATTAAAGAGTTTTTCACTCCAGTGTGTTGCTCTTCTGTCCTCCAATTTAAACTACTACTTCAGTCTAGCTACTAAGGACAACAGGGAAAAAAAAGTCAAATCATTGTTGGCTTGCCCTATCTGCTTGAAACGAAGAGAGCAGTCGGTTGAATGCTGCAGAACAATAAACAAGTAAACCAATCTACAGGAACCTGGCATCAATATTCTTTAGCTAATTCAACATAGGGTGAATACTGCAGAACAAAAGACAAGTAAACCAATCTGCAAGAACCTGGCATCAATATTCTTTTGTTAATTTAACATGCCAACATCAATATTCTTCTTGCTGCAGGAAAAAAGTGCCCTTGATAGCATGTAAATACATTCAAAAATTGTGAAAAATATCAATTTACCTATATGATCAAAAACTATCCCAGGGGGAGAATTCTTAAATAATCGAACTATGCCTTCATTTTTCACATGACCATTATCCAGGATATGAACAGCAGGATCTCTCACCATCTCTAAACTCTTCTCTAAAATGCCATCCAAAAGTTTTTGTGCCTGTCAAAAATTTTATTAGTTACTTGCCACGTTGTAAAATAATAGCAACAGGAAGTAAGAAACTGTGAAGAAAGCTATAGGCACGCCAAGCATCTAATTTAACGCCATTTCCCCATTCACTCAACATACATACTTCAGTTTTAGCTTCCTAATGTGTAATATCTTAAATTTCATTGACAGAAACACATTTCCATCACCAAATTTTATGACCTCTTCATTAGAAGGATAAGGTAATAAACCATATACATATGAAGTTCATTTCAAAGGAAAACTTAAAAAAGAAGTTTAAAGAGGATGATAAATGACCTTGATTTGGTAGTGCTTGAGCTTTTGGGGATTGCGTTGCTGCTCCTCGTCAGAATCATACTCTGTGTTTGAAGTTGAATGGCTAACGGGTTTGGCTGATGTCGTAGCATTTGACGTCGAGCCATTAGCGAAACCATTGGAGAAGCCAAAAGTAGTGGTGGCGGCAATGGACTCGACGGCTTCCCTCCACTCGGCGGGCCCATCTTCCTCTCCGCTGCTGCTACTGCTACTGCTACTGCTTGGTCCTCCCATCTATATCTTAACCACCGCCCCCCACCACCTGTTTGATCAAATTTCTCTCACACAAGTAACTGTATATGCGAGACTCTAATCTAAGACACCACCCCAAGGCAGGCAAAACTTCGCTAATACTTGGGATGACGAATCACTTGAGTGGGCTGTATTGAGCTACTTTCCTTACTTGGCCCAATCTCATGCTTCAGCCTTTGACATTATTTAGCATCACTCTTTTTATTTTTGTTTTAATAAGAGAAAAACTTCTACAAAATTGTCCTTTGACGTGGAATAGAATTATTATCAAATATTTCTCGCTTATTTATTATCATTATCATTATAGAGGAAAAGGGACCGAGGTCATTAAAACCATATTCAAAAATTCATTGGTGACATACATATCAATATCACTTGCATAAATATTTTTGATAGAAAATAATATTTTAAAAATTAATATCACACGTGTATAGATAATTATTTATTATACAGTGTGTCGTTGGTGATATTAAAGTACCATACTTTGACTCTAATTATAATTTTTAGGACTTGTCGAGACACACACACAATGTTTGGAGTGTATTTCTAGGGGCTACACGTGTGTATGATATGGGTTATAATTGTATACCGACTGTGTAATGAGACAAGGTGGCAGAGTATGCTTATTATTTTTCCTTATTTTTCTTTTAGTTGGATGATAATATTTTTATCAAGTATAATAGTTTTTCCATGGTACTAGTTTGGTGTGATTTGATATAGTATAAATGTTAAATAGGGTTGATTTAAAGAAGTTAGGGCTGGGTCTTGTCATTAAATTTTAATTAATTTAATAAAAGTTTAATAAATAAATTCATATAAAAGAAACACGTGTTACCATAAATGTAGAATATATAAAAATCAATTTCTTGTTCCAATTTTAAATTTGTTTAAAAACAAATTAACTGGTCGGTTTCATTTTTTTTTCTTCCTTTATATCTACCCCAAACTTTAAATTTTTATCAAGTTAATTAGATTTATCTTTTTTATAGTGAGGATTTTGGCAAAAATATTAGAACCAAACGAGTTTATCCACATCTTCTTAAAATATAGAGAAATTTTTTTTATTTTTATATTTTAGATAAATTTCGATTCCCATTTAATATAGATGGTAACCTTATTTTGTTTGCACTAGAAGAAAGTTTTTTTTTCCACCAAATGTAATATTTATATATATTTCTTTTTTTTTTTTTAAAAATCTAAAAATAATATACAGTGACAAGTATGAGAAATAATTAAACAAATGCATTAGCACAATTACAGTGTTTATAGCATTATTTAAAAATCAAGCTTTTAACAAAATTTGTATGTCTAGCATTAAAAGAAAAATATTTTTTCGCTTATTCAATTAATTCTAAATTTATTTTATTTTTTTATAATAAATTTAATTATAATTGATTATAAGTAAAATTTGATTGCTAATATTAACATTTCAACGATATTTAAATGCCAAATCTCATATACCCACTATTTGATTGATGAGAAGCAAGCCCATTACGTTTGGGTCTAGTTAACCGCAGCGTATGGGTTTCTTAAGTTTCAATAGGCTTTTGTTGGTTTGGGCCGTACTACAGCGATGCAGAATTTCGATTTCCTCCATCGCTGGGTGCAGATAGCCAGAGCCGTCGTCGGCCACTTCACCGCCTCAACGGTCAATCCTTCTCCAAATATAAGCAGCAAAACTCAAAATTAAAAAAAAAAAAAATCGATCAACTTTCTCTCTCTAGTGAAGCCGTGTAGTCGAAACCCTAATTCGATAAAACTAATAACATCAACGGTTTCTAAGCTCGGATAAAGATGGGGAAGAAACAGCACAGCAAGGACCGAATGTTCATAACCAAAACGGAGTGGGCCACCGAGTGGGGCGGCGCCAAATCCAAGGAAGTTCGAACCCCCTTCAAACGCCTTCCCTTCTACTGCTGCGCGTAAGTTTCACTCACTCCGCACCCCCTCTGCCTATATTCCAATCACTATGTTGGATTAATGCTTTATTAATTATTCTTGACGCAGTCTAACATTTACACCATTCGAGGAACCGGTGTGCACCGCTGATGGCAGCGTATTTGATATAATGTGAGTATCTTTTGATAAGTCTAAAAATATAATGAATGTTTTGGGATTCAGGGAATTTGAGTAAGGTATTTTGGTGTGCTTGCAGGCACATTACTCCTTATATTAGAAAATACGGGAAACATCCTGTTGCTGGGAGTACACTGAAGCTTGAGGATTTAATACCACTTACTTTTCACAAGAATGCTGAAGGTTTGGATTTTTTTTTTTTTTTTTTTTTTTACAATTGTTTCTGTTGTTTATAATTATCAGTTAAAAGCTTTAGTTATAACTATGAACACGACATGAGTATATATATGTCCTCTATGTGATAATAAATTGGAATAACATGATCAAACTTGTGATTTTTAGGTTCCACTGAAGGATGTTGATACATAATTCTTAATTTTGAGATAAGCCTGCTTTGTCGAGGGACTTATTACTTACTGAATATTTTTTTAGAGCGAAAACTTTATAGATGCCTAAACTTGGATAAGTTTTGTCTTTTATGCATAGTTTAGGTGGCAGTTAAGGATTTCTGTGTTTTTTTACTTTTGTGAGATGTGTTTGTATGACACACGTGTTTTTTGTTTTGGAACTGTTCATCTTGGTCAAGGATTTTGTTGGAGTGTAATCTGTTTATTTGAGTTGGATTTGAAAAGTTCTGTTTATTTGATTTGGATTTGAAAAATTATGGACTAGCTTATTCTAAATTAATGCTTTTACCAAATGTTGTTTAGATGTACATTGGCTACTGAGTCAGGGTTGACAGTGGTTGCCAACCGCAACACATTTGATAGACTAGAGCATACTATTGTATATGGTTTTGTAGCCAGGGAATCTGTTGGTGAATTTTTTCACTTTCTCTGCAGGAGAGTATCATTGCCCTGTGCTAAATAAAGTTTTTACTGAATTTACACACATTGTTGCTGTGAAGACTACGGGAAATGTGTTTTGCTATGAGGTTTGTTTTTTGGCTCAGCATCTGTTACACTAGTTCATGTCAGTCTCTGCATACAGTGTGTAAACTAATTCTTCATTTGTGTACTCATTTTATAGGCTATTAAAGAATTAAACATCAAGACTAAGAACTGGAAAGAGCTCCTTACAGATGAACCATTCTCCAAGGAAGATATTATAACAATTCAGGTAACTAGTAGCTGAGAACTTATCCTGTTTAGCAATGTTGGTCGTACGGCAGTGGTTTTCTCTAGCATAAATTTTACAGCTGATGAAGATTTTATATCTTTTGTTGGCCTGCTTTGCAGAATCCTAATGCACTTGACAGCAAGGTTACACTTGAGTTTGATCATGTTAAAAAGGGTCTGAAAATTGATGATGAAGGTGAGATTTAATATTTGCCACTCTTAAAAGGTCAGTTGTAGATTGACCTGTCCTTTTCAAGATTGTGACATTTCCAGTTCCGATTGCCCAGAACTAAAGAGAATGAACTCAGATCCAACTTATAACATAAACATAGCTGGGGATATCAAGCAGATGTTGGAGGAGCTAGGAACTGAGAAAGGAAAACAAACTGCTCTGCTTGGGGGTGGAGGCAGCAAGGCTCAAAAAGAAAGAGCTGCAGCCCTTGCTGCCATATTAGCTGCAAGATCACGTGTTAAAGAGGATTCCAAATCAGGTTCAAATGGAGAAGCTAAAGCCACTCAGGCTTATAGTATTGTAGATGCTGCATCAGCTTCAGTTCATGGAAGAAGTGCTGCTGCAGCCAAAGCTGCATCCACTGATAAAACAGCTGCTCGGATAGCCATGCACATGGCTGGTGACAGGGCACCTGTGAATGCAAAACTGGTTTGTAGTTCTTTATAGATATTGAGTTTTTTCTTACACACAACACTCTATGTTCATTGCCAAGCTCAATCATAAAACTGAACTCCGTATTTTGCTCCTGTCCCTAAGGCCTACTTTCAAGAAGTATAATGTTTTAGGAAATCACATTAGATGCATTTACATGCACCAGTTATATTTTAGTCCTTTGTCCTAAGTTATGTATGATTTTTTCGTCTCTAGGTGGTAACTTAGATTGCATAATGATTAGCTTGGGCATATTTGAAATTCATATTGACATGTTGACTTCTGGTTTTGACTGAACCATGGAATGGCTAACAGACGTGTGAAGAATCTGAACCCTCCCTAGGAGAAATTACTAGAGTACTTTACTGATTTCAATCAAGGAAATGCACAAATCCCTTACGAGATTGCAAAAACAAAACACTATTCCTTGTGCCCTCTTGAAGAGAGGGGGAGGGGGGGGTGAGGGGAGGGGAGGGGAAGGGAACTGCTAACCCCACACAAGTCAGTGTGTTTATCAGCACAGTATTCTGTTACTATTACCAGAATATGGCTAATAAAAAAAAGAACTGCCTGACTTAGCCATTCTTGGGACAAGTAAAGCACTGCTCCTTCACAGCCACATCAGCATAGCTTTAACTGACTTTTGAAAAAAAGTTGAATCCTGAAATATTAACACAATGCATCTCCACCTTGGTTCTGAATTCATCACAACTCTGTATTCTCCTTGAAACCTGAATTAGCAGCAGCAAACTTTGACCAAATCCAAGCAATGCTTGAACTTGGTTCCAGGCAATGATTTTTTGAGCACATTGGCTGCATTTTCCGAAGTATGAACTTTCTCCAGCCTTTGGCAATTTCATCCCCAATAAATTTAAATCCTACATCAATGTGTTTTTTTATCTGGTAATATACTTGATTTTTGCTCAAGTGTATTGTGCTTTGACTATCACAAAACATCTTCACAGAATCTTGAACAAGGCTAAGTTCTGCAACTAACCCTTTGAACCACAAAATGTTTTTCTTCATGGCAGCTATTTACACAGGTTCTATAGTTTTTTTTTTTTTTTTTAATGATTTCACATACCCTAAGCTCACCCCATGCCTATACACTAAAAGTAAATTAAAGAATTTCCCCTTCAAGGTTAATATGAGAGGAAATCAATTCCTTGACCTCTTACTTTCACAACAAGAGGCCATCCAACTAGACTTTCCCCTTGTGGGCACACAGCTTTTTTAGTTGATAAAGCAACCATTGATTGGGGTGGTGCATTCCAAGAAACTGTGCAATTGCAGAAAGCTTAGATTTACCTTGTCAAAGATCTTTTCTTATCTCTCTCTTGCAAAATCTGAGTCAACAGAACCCACAACTTCTCTAGACAGTTGATTAGAATCCCTATACATCAAGACTACTGCTAGTTATATTTAAGTACCTAAGAATCATTTGATAGCTCTCCAATTTTCTATGATTGGTTTCTCCATGAATCTACTGATAGTACTTACTGCATATGCAAATTCAGGTCTTGAACAAACCATAGCATACATCAAGCTCCCTACAACACTTGCATAAGGAACTTTAGCAATTTGTTGGCTTTGTAGATCTGAGTTAGGAGACTATAGAGTAGTTAACTTCAGATGAGCACTCAGTTCTTTGTGCAGATATTGAATTTGATATTCCAAATCTGTCAAGCACTTTCCTTGTATACCTTTCCGATCTTAGAAAAAGTGTACTTTGCATTTCTATTTTTTATCGCCATTCTCAGTATCTTCTCGGTACCTCCTTAGTCGTTCATTTCAAAATCTCGACAAAGTTCAGATTTTGAATCTTTTAATCTCAGTACTGTCATGGCATGCAATGGGCATATCATCCACATAAAGAAGTATATACCTTTATCTTAATTTTGGCTTCTATAGTATACGCAACTGCAAACATGCCCTTGGTGTAGCCATTTTTTATTATTGAGCTTTACATCAATATTCTATTTCTGCATCCATTTGTTCTAATTCCATGGTATAGATTGTAGCTAAGGCCAACAAAATTTTTATTGTACTATGCTTTGTCACTGGAGAGAATACTTCTGTCAAGTTTTGGCTACAAGCCTTGCCCGGAATCTTGCTGGTTCAAACCCTGGAACTCCCTCTTTCGGTCTAAATATCCATTTGCAGCCCATTATCTTCTTGTCAGATGATTCTTCACCAGTGCTTATGTATAATTCTTTTTCATTGATTCAATTTCCTCCCCCATTGCTTTATGCCATTGTAAACTATATTCACTTTCTACTGCCTCCTGAAATGTTTTTGGTTCTGTATTGATCAGATCTTCAGCCACTGTCAATGCATATGCTATGCAATCAGCGTAGCCATATCTAATAGGCAGCTTTGTCTCCTGGATCTATCTCTGGCCAAATAATAATCTTTAAAGATGGCTGGGATTCATCTTGATCTGTTTCTGCAGTAGTTGATCTTTATCAATTTCTATAGGCTCTACCTCAGATTGAACTCTTTACATCAGCTTGATCTTGATCTGAAACTGTTATCTCTGGTCGCACATGAGCTATCAGCACTGCAGCCTCATTAAAGATTACATCCCTACTTATCATGCACTTTGGGATCTTAACACTAGTACACCATAGCTTGTCCTTTTATCACCATCAGGGTAACTGATAAACACTTCTTTAAGTGTTCTAACTGCTCTTCACTTAATATGCAGTGCAATTAAAGATGAGATTTTGATAGTTATCAGGTCTGCCTAACCATTCTTCTGGAGTTTTTGAGTCAATGGCAGATGATGGACTTCTGCCCAGTAGGATTTTGTCAACTTAGCATCAAACTCTTACTTTCTCAATCAAAGTCCTATTCATTCCCTCAACAGGGCCATTTTGCTGAGAAGTGAACCTAACTGTCTTATGCCCAGCTACTCCACTCTTGCTATAGAACACCATTTTCGAAAACCCTTTTTTTACAATTTTCAAAAACACCGTTTTAAAAATGTAACCAAACACTTAACCATATTTCTCTTGAGATCTGGGACATGTCTAGCATACTTTAATTCTCGTACAACTCCATCAAATATTCAAAGTTTTATAACGACCTTGCAAGCCACATTTTTAGCTTTACGCTCATCAATGAGTTGATATGAAGAAAATAAGGCTTTATTAGGGCACATGTGGAAAGAGCAACCTAATTCGAGAACCCCCTCCTTCGGTTCTGCCATGTGATGTTATGAGCAAATCACTGACATATACATCCCCTGAAGCAGCTACAGCATCACACGTTGTTTCTTGCATTTCTTTGCCTTTATTCTTTCTTGTTGGACAGTTCCTTTTGAAATGCCCCTCGTGGCAAAAGTAGCATTGAACTTCTTGATTTTAGACTTAGATCTGCCACTGTTCTTCCATTACCATCTTTCTTTTCTGTTCTGCCCCTTGCTGTAATTCCCTCTCCAGTGTCTGTATCTATCACATCTGATCTTTCATTCAATTCCTTTGAATTTAAGGCAACTTTTTACATCATCCATTGTGAGTGTTTCTCTGCCATACAATAAGATTCTATAAAGTGTTCGTATAAATCTTGCAGTAACTCAAAAAGTGTTATAAAACTGGCAGTAACTAGGATGATGCTTTTGTCTTCATCATTGAGCTTTGCATCAATATTCCCTATATCATATTGATTAAAACAATCAATAAGGTCTTCATGTTTTTATTGGATAGAGATGTTGTCATGTCCATAATCTCCACCTTAGTCCAGATTCCAGAAGCTGTAGTTTCCTTGGAAATCTCAAGAAGAATTTCGTTTTCTTTCAAAGAAAGCACTATGGCTATGGGTTTCTCATGAAGATTTCTTTCTTCCCGTTATCGGACGCAGATTCAGGCATCTTACTCTCATCTTCATCAAGTTCTTGATGTACCAACACAGCTCTCATCTTCAATTTCCAGAGATTGAGATCATTATCTTTGACCTCTGTGAACTTTTTGATGTCTAATTCTGTGAGAATTATGATTAACCTTGCTCTGAGACCAATTCATGAAGAATCTGAACCCAAAGAGTCAAAGAAATCCTTTGGAAAATACCTTAGGAACTTGCAGAGAATGAAATAATAAAGAAGCAACAGACTAAAAAAGAATGTGACAATTACTTTGGCTTTCACCTGTGTCTGCGGGAGAAATCAGCAGATTTTTTTACTTATTTTTTAATCAAGAAAATGTACAAATCCTTCACAAAATTACGAAAAAGATCTAAGAATAACACTCTCCCTTGTGCCCTATTGAAAAAAAAAAAACTGATTACCTCACAAGTTAGTGTATTTATCAGCACAGTGTTCTGTTATTACACCAGAATATGGCTGTTCAGAAGATAACTAACCGCCTGAGTTAACCATTCATGATACAGTGACTAACACACTCCACCTAGGCAGCCACATCAGTGTTGCTTTAACTAACTTTTGAAAGAATTGAATTCTAATACATTAATACAGAAAGATGAAATGCAACTTACAGTTTGGGACAGAGGGTGACATCTAAAGAGCCCTTTAAGATTGATCCTCATTGCTACATGTTAGCCAACCTTCCAAGTCAATAGGGTATTGAGCCGATTAGACAGCTATCGCTGCTTGTGCATGTGTTTGACGTGACATACCTGTGTTAATGTCTAATTATGGACTTATAATGTCAGAAATATGTGCATATTTTAATGTTTATGCAATGGTGAATGATGATCAGAATTCTACTGTTATCTTCTCGGTAAATGTTTTTATTTTGTTGATCATAATTATTGATTTAATATTACTACAGTTATAAAATAGGTGAAAGTACAGAAACCAGGATAAGCAATACTGAGATTTAATATGAATTTCCTTTCAGGTTAAAAGTCGTTTTACCACTGGTGCTGCTTCACGATCCTTCACTTCTACCTCATATGATCCTGTCACCAAAAATGACTTTGAATACATCAAAGTTGAGAAGAATCCCAAGAAAAAAGGTTATATTCAGTTGCATACAACACATGGTGATTTAAATATTGAGCTGCATTGTGATATAACTCCCAGAACATGTGAGAATTTCATCACACTCTGTGAACGTGGCTATTATAATGGAGTAGCTTTTCATAGAAACATAAGGTATGGTGACAGCTGCTCGATTCAAGTTCATAGTAAACAACATTATAGTTGGTTTATTGGAAATCACTGATATTGACAAGGCATTATTATCCGCCTCCATAGGAATTTTATGATTCAAGGTGGTGATCCTACTGGTACTGGAAGAGGAGGTGAATCTATATGGGGAAAGCCCTTCAAAGATGAATTGAACTCCAAGTTGCTTCACTCGGGAAGGGGTGTTGTTAGTATGGCAAACAGCGGGCCACACACAAATGGTTCCCAGTTTTTCATCCTGTACAAGTCTGCAAATCATTTAAACTACAAGCATACAGTTTTTGGTGGAGTTGTTGGTGGCATGACTACAATGGCAGCAATGGAGAAGGTTCCCGTTGATGACAATGACCGACCTCTGGTGAGTTTCCATGTTCAGCATCCTTGTGGACATTATATCTGTTGTATTGTTAACTTTTCATATTTGCCAATGAAATGGTTGTCTGCAAGAGACTGGTGCTAGCTGTATTGTGTGTATGGCATTGAAATTATCTTAATGAGAAGCAAGACTTGTGTTTATTTAGTCCTCTTACATTCTTTTTGTAACTTGACAAGATTGTTTGATAACATATGGAATTGGATGGTTGAACTCCAAGAAAGTTCAGTAGATCAGAAGTTCATGATTTTTGTGAAGTGTTACTGAAGCATGTCTATTTTACAAATATCCATTTGTTTTAATCATAGTGCTTGCTGAAACGTATACACATTTCAGCTTATGGACGTTTACTAAAAACTTAAATCAAACGACTGCATGGCTCTGCCTCACTTATATGTTCTTAATCTCTCATTCGTGCAGGAGGAGATTAAGATAACCAGCGTGACGGTTTTTGTCAATCCATACTCAGAACCCGATGAAGAAGAGGAAGAGAAGGCCAAAGAAGAGAATAACGTTGAGGATGAAGATAAAGTTAGTTTGTGGAACCTCTCACATAGGAGCAATGCCTTTACATTTTTCTCCTATTCAAAACTTTGTTTTGCAAAATATTAACTGATCTTTCTTTTGTTACATTTCAGGATAAGGTTGGGTCATGGTATAGCAATCCAGGTACTGGAACTACAGAGTCTGGAGCTGTTGGTGGTGGAGGGGTTGGAAAGTACTTGAAAGCAAGGAATACAGCTGCTGATGACAATGGATTGACTGGCACCGCCATGGCCAAAAAGAGGAAAGTGGGAGCTTCAGCTGGAGAATTCAAAGATTTTTCTGGCTGGTGAGAGAATTCCCAAAGCTTGCATTGTACCATATTTGCAGACAGCTGGTATGTGACCGCATTGTAATGTATTCTTTTTAAGCAAGGAAGAAAAAGAAACCAAAGGAGGCTGCATTTGTATTTATAGTAGTTTGCACAATGATCATGAGATGCATTTGGATCAGAATTTGTTTTAGTTTTTCTGATAAATGCAGATTTATTTTTCACTCAAATTCTCACTCTGCCTCTCTCCTGTACCAATTGATGATTTGTGATCAGTTCCTTTAGCTCTGGGTCTGTAGTACATACTCAAAGGATTTTTTATCGCTTTCTTCAAAAACAGTGATCAATGCAGGATAGGCTCTTGGCCTCCAGCCGGTCTTAATAGATGTTGAATGCGGAATTAATTGATGGTTTCTGATATCAAGATCTTATTCAGAGGCTTCAGGTGATTTTTAATCATCTCTCTTGAACAGTCTGGGCTTCGCAATTTACCCCGCTGTGAAGATAGATCATGTAAATCTATATGGTTTGATTACCGACCCAAAATCGCGGCTCTATTATTTTTAAAAGCTGCTTAATGACTATGAGCTATGGTTTTAATTTTCTTCCCGAGCTCTCTCTGCATCAAGAGAGAATATGATAATAAGATATGGGCCATGGGGGGATTAGCAGGCAGAGATTCATAGAACACACATCTCGGGGGGCCACAAAGGGAAGAAGTCTTTATAGTCAGTTTGAGTTTTCGGGGATTCACAGGAACAGCGGATGATTTTGTACGTCTTCGAGTCGAGTGAGTGACGTACAAGCAACGTATTGATGACGCTCGTTATTGGATTGATCCAACTTTGGATGGCTTCTAAATTTGAAGGCATGCAGCATGAGCTAACAGTACCATCTACTTATATTTATGGAGCAGGAGCATATATCTACCTGGACCACTGCGTCTGCAATCAGTTCGCCTGCAAATTTAACTCTGATTTTTATGGTAGAAAACAACGTTCATATTTGAAGCTTGTTCGCGACCCTTTACATAAAAATGGAAAATAATAGAACTGTTATTTATTTAATTTCAACCTTAGAATGTGTACGAAATTGATCATCCTGAAACCATCCATATATATATATATATATATATATATAACAAAGTTTTTTTTAAAAAATCAGGAGAATCTAATTCGGTTTGATGCTCGGTTGCTCCAATTCCCCAATTTGTAAATAGAACGTTAGGTAAGAAATCTGACTTTGCAGTGAACATTGCTATATTTTATTAACCATCATTTGATTAATTAAGTAAATTCTCATTCTTAGCTCGCTAGGTTAAATACCGGCGAGTTTCATCCCCAGCTTTCTGCAATATTTTATACATCTACATATAACTTAAATCACGGGGCCATGACCATAAATGACCAAGCTAACTGAGAAAACAAGTCTTAATTTCCCAAGATAATTATTATTATTGAACAATTAGGCTTAACTAATCTGATCAATCTTGCAATACATGTAGGACCTCTTCTAACATCATCAATGGAGAAAAAGTAATAAAAATTATAAAAAAAAAAAAAATGGTCGCGACGAAAAAAGTCATTGACACGGAGAGGTAGGGGCCCGGAGACTAATGGCATCATACCACAACATATATATGTATATATGTTCACCCCATCCATTTATGGTCCACTGCATACGTTATTTTTTGCAGGTCACGTACAATTTTCTTCTGATATATGAAGGTGGGGTAAGCAGATATCACAAAGAGGTGAAAAGAAAGGAAGAAATTTTATTAAAAGCCATGAAGAAAGTATGTTTTGATGATGAACATTTCTGGTTGCAGTAACCCCAGAATTTCCTTTCCTTTTTTCTTTTTTTTTTCTCTAACATACTAAGCTTGCTTCTCTTAATTATTAATTACTGTATTTACCAGTCTATCTGTATGAGTAATACAGTTGTGATTAAATAAATAAACCCACCAAACTTTTGGTTTAGAATTATACTCAAGAACAAAATTTCTATATAATTATATATGGTCGATCGAAGAAGAAATGACATTTCATCTACACTATAGTTCATACAATAATCTTAAAAGCTAATTAATAATTAAGCGAATAAAGGACCCACATGACTATTGAATATCCCCTAATTTAATGACCTTGAAAGTTTTTGTCTTATCATGCTTTGATATTAATTATGTAATAAACTAACGTCATGATCAAGAAGTGTTTTTAATTTGAATCCGTGGAATAAGTGTTTAAAATTATAGTAGTGGGTATTGGAACCCTTCAACTTCAAGAGAATATTTCTTCAAAGTATGATTTTTTTCGGGGATTGAGTGACCACCCAAATTGCCCTTTCATCCGCAGGTATTGGATAGGAAGATTGGAAAATATAAATTCAAAGTCTGCATATGCAATGTTAGTTTCCAAGAAAATTAAAACTCTTAACTTAATTCAACGAAGGACGAGGAATCCGAACATGGAATTCTCCTAATGATTGATTGAGAAAACCGAAGAAAGTGTGAAGAAACAGTGAATGTTCCAAAACAGACATACAGAATACATGTATATACCAAACTTGACAAAGGAAGAAGAAATGAAAAAGGATCAAAAGATTACATGAAGCTAGAGAATCACACATCCTTCCAAAAGACCACTGATTCAAAATGTTACAATGGTGATGAATAGCTGATACAATGAAAGTATGAATGATGAGTCTGTATAATAAAGACAACCAAAAATGGATTTTGTGTATAGAAAGAATTAAGAATGAGCTCGATGACAAGAGAATAGAGACAATAGAAACTTATGGTGGGCTTGTGGTGCAAACAAGTTAACTAGGAAGATAAGTTAAAAGAAGTATGTAGTCAAGTGGAGTGATAGATTTGGGTTGTGATATGGGAGAAGACTATATATCCTTGAGGCATCTAGAGAAATGGCCTAGTTTTTGTTGGTGTATGGAGTATATATTAGAGTGTGGGAGATAAACTATAATATATGCAAATGAAAAATTGGGGAAAAAGAAAGTGAAGAGCACGGCCTAGAACTTAGGGAAGAGCACATTTTGGTATTAGAATCTAGAGCATTATTAAATGAAAAAATCATGTATGGGTTAGTGTAAATAGTGAAGAAAAGGAAAAAGTAAGGGGAAATTTTGGCAGAGTTTGGAAAGGGATTAGGAGGCAAGGAATGTGAATGAGTTGTGTTGGGGTGATGGTGGGTTTGATGATGATGATGCACGCCGGCAGCTTTATTACTCATGTCTTTCTCTTTCTTTAATTTCTTTCTCTCTCTCTCTTCCATTCCAGAAAACCCAATTGGCACGCCTGCTCCCACTAAAACCTATTATAACATTCTCTTTCTCTCTTTATAACAATGAAAAGCTAACCCACTAACCCATTTGCTGATCTCTACCCTTCTTATCTTTTTCCCTTTCCCCTTTCTCTTTCATCTTTTGTCAGACATAATTCTATTTCTAAAACTCCCAGCTACTTCTTAGTTTTAACAGAGAAACACCTCTATAGTCTATATATTAGTCAAGTGCACCTAATGCATTTTTTTTTTAAAATCAAAAGCATAAGCTAGAAAAGGAACGCAACCCCACTTCATTCTTCATCGATTACACAAAAAGAAAAGCACATTTTTACTCAACTTAGATTCCTCATCTCCCCCTCTTCTTATAATTCGTGTTTAATGAAAAACCCAAAGCTAAAATCCAATTTTAAGATCCTCCTTTAATCATTTCTCTGTCCCAATCTTCACTGTTAAAAACTCAAACCACACCACACCACACCATACCCTCCCCAACCCCATATTCCATTTTTGTATTCAAACCCCCGACACCCCAAAACAAACCCAACATACCACCCAAGGTTTTATTGATGCGGGTCTCTTCAGGTTAAATGGATACTTTGTTTAGACTAGTTAGTCTCCAGCAATCTGATCAATCCTTCAACTCTAGCAGAACCTCTAGCAGCTCTAGATCTTCCAGACAAAACAATCACTACCAGCAAGAAGACGAAGAATGCTTCAACTTTTTCATGGATGAAGAAGACTTCTCCTCGTCTTCTTCTAGACATACATACTATCCTTATCATCAACCCCACCCTTCTAACACCACCACAACCCCCACCACCACCACTACTAACACTAGCACTCCTACACATCACCCTTTTGAACCCACTGACTTCTCTTTCTCCCCTTCCCGTGATCTGAATTTTGAATTCTCAGGCGGTTGGGCTACCGATATACTCCTTGAAACTGCACGCGCTATTGCTGATAAAAACAGCGCTCGTGTTCAGCAGTTGATGTGGATGCTCAACGAGCTTAGTTCCCCCTATGGCGATACGGATCAAAAGCTTGCTTCTTACTTTCTTCAAGCCTTGTTTAGTCGTATGATTGATTCTGGTGGCCGGTGTTACCGGACTTTGTCCTCTGCTTCGGAGAAAAATTGTTCTTTTGAGTCAACTCGAAAGATGGTATTGAAGTTTCAAGAGGTGAGTCCTTGGACTACTTTTGGTCACGTAGCTTGTAATGGTGCAATAATGGAAGCTTTTGAAGGTGAAAGCAAGTTACATATTGTTGATATTAGCAACACCTATTGCACACAGTGGCCTACTTTGCTTGAAGCCCTAGCCACTCGCACTGACGAGACGCCCCACCTGAGGCTAACCACCGTAGTTGCTAGCAAGTCTGCAGGCAGTGCTGGAGCTGGAGGTTTAGCTGCAGTGCAAAAAGTTATGAAAGAAATAGGTAACAGGATGGAAAAATTCGCTAGGCTTATGGGTGTTCCTTTTAAATTCAATGTTATACACCATGCTGGTGATTTATGTGACCTAAATTTAGCTGAACTAGATATCCAAAGCGATGAAGCACTAGCTATCAACTGTATCGGTGCTCTACATACAATCACAGCCGTTGATAACCGCAGAGACATTCTGATATCAAATTTGAGAAGATTGCAACCAAGGATAATCACTGTTGTTGAAGAAGAAGCCGATCTTGATGTGGGTATTGACGGGCTAGAATTTGTTAAGGGTTTTCAAGAAAGTTTAAGATGGTTTAGGGTTTACTTTGAGTCATTAGATGAAAGTTTTTCAAGAACAAGCAATGAACGTTTGATGCTGGAGAGGGCAGCAGGACGAGCAATCATGGACCTGGTGGCCTGCTCACCGTCGGAATCAATCGAGCGGCGGGAATCAGCCACGCGCTGGTCACAACGGTTGCATGGAGCCGGATTTAGCCCTTTCCTCTTCAGTGAGGAGGTGTGTGATGATGTACGCGCCTTGTTAAGGAGGTACAAGGAAGGTTGGTCAATGGTACAGTGCCCGGACGTCGGAATTTTCTTGTCGTGGAAAGATCAGAAGGTCGTTTGGGCGAGTGCATGGAGACCTTGAAGTTGAACAGGTCAAGAGTGTGATTCACACGTGTGACATGGTTTTTCTCGCACGTGTATGCATGGGATGAACATTGTTGGGTGTTATCGATAAAGAGTAACGGAAGTAGGGCTTTGCGTGATTTGAATAGGATTAATGCAAGTAATTAATTGATTTCATTAACCTTTGTTACCATTTGGTGATAATTAGTTTTACTTTTGAAGAAAAGACAGGTTAATCATGGTTTTGATTGATCATCATATCCGATTGAGAAGGTGTAACTCTTTGCATATATTAATTCTGCTCAACTCATGTATTTAACCTTCCAATCAATAGCTTGGTCCTGTTCAAATCGCGTATGAGATATTATTGTTTTGAAAGAATCTTTCATACACTATTCAATCTACAAAACTATATCATATATGTATATACATACAAAATTACGTATATTATAATTTTATTGGATACATATGCATATAAAATCTTGATATAAAAAAATAATTAATTAATTTAATTGTTTTAATATATTTCTTCAAATTTAGACAATTTTGGTATAAGATCTAAACTTGACCAGAGATGGCCTGCTCAATTGTCTATGCTTATCTTACACAATTAAGACAAAAAGCATCTCTAATATTCGCAAGATACTCAAAGGCATAGATAGTACTTTAAATTAATTTAGATATAATATATGGTTGGTGACTTGGTATTAGCTTATATGTAAGTTTGTTTTTTTCATGATTTTTCTTATAAATAGGTCCAAAATTAAAATGGGGTTGGTGTATGTTTGGTAGAACAAAGGTAATATCAGCTAGGTCTAATGTTATTTTAATTAAGTCGAATTAAAAGGAGGATTAATTTGAATTTCAATAATTCAAGGATAAACAATTAATGGAAAGGCCAGGGTCGTTATCTAAGATGAGGGCATTAGAATCTTAGGACGGCCAATGCGTTTGGGGAATCTTGGAAAAAGGTGTATAGGCAATAGTGGCACAAATTGTTGTAGTGGGACTCATGTTATTGCATTGGTATATGTGTGTGTGTGTGTGTGTTTATATATTATTTTTCTGTGCTCTTTTAATGATTTTTAAGCTAGCTCTATCTATCAATGACCCACAACAACGACTCTAGCTAGGACCAATGACCCAAAAATAAAACAACTCCTCCTTCTATGGTGATTTGATATAAGGTGAGTTTGGAATTAGCTTTTCAAAAATATTTTTGACTCAAAAGTGTAAAAGCATTTTGAATTGCTTTTTGAAAAAGCTCTTCATAATAATTAAATAAGGGTAATACAAATACTTTAAAATGTATAACTTAAATTATTAAATTTACGACTTTAAATATAAAAAATTTAACCTCTCATACATGCAATTTATGGGAATTTATAATTATCATAGATTCATATATTTTCAATGAGCCATTAGGCCCTTTGACATGATGATAAAAATTGAGAGTGGTAATTTAAATTCCACTAAGTAGTAAGTTAGAATAAGAAGTAAAAGTTTAATAAATGAAAAATTAAAATTTTCTCATATCAATTAAATTAATTTTTATGTGTTTTGTGAAAACATATTTGGATTCTTCGTTTTTTCCTAAAGCACTTTAATTAAAACGCGCATTGCATGCGAAATATATAAAGTAAAACAGTGCTTTTAAAATTAATTTAATTTTGAAATGTCTCAAACAAATATACCCTAGTAAGGTCACAAGAAGTGGGTACTTTTTGGCCCACAGAAGAAGAGGAGAAAATGAAAAGTAAGTGGAGGAGGGATGGAACTGCTTTTTAGGGTTCACATCTTAATCTTTTGATAAGACTTGCCCCCTCCTTCCACCACCTCCACGTTAACATAGCTGCTCCATTAGCTACTAGCTGAATTACCCGAACTCCTTTTCATGGCCACTCCTTTTTTGAGCTTTTTATTTTGATTTCATATTCATATATTATTATATATACACATTACGTTCTTCCTTCTTCTTCTTCTTCTTCAGTCTTTACGTGTGTGTGTGTGTGTTCTCCATTACTATTCTTTCTTTATATGTTTAAAAACCAAAAGAGAAAAAGGGAGTTTAGAGTTGGCCCATATTCCATCTTCTTTAGCTTAAGCTTCAGGCTCTCTTTCCACATATCATTGACGTTGACGACGACCATATGCATATAACCAGCTGATTGTTAGCTGTCTACTGAATCAATCATATCCTTTTTTACTTTACCAACCCAACACCTCCAAAGGCTGTTGTTACTTAATATTCAATCATACGTATCATACAATATTACATCTGTGCAAGACGTAATTAGGCTATATATGTTAATCAATTAGTTACCATAATGTAATCATTAATAAGCGGTCTTACGTTCTTTCACCTGTTCAACCTCTTTTTTTTTTTTTTATAATTATAATTATATATACAATAGCTTATGCTCGCTCTTTTCAGAGTTCTGCAGGCTAAAACCTTGACAAAATAAGTGAAACCAGCGGGCCACCTTTCTGGCTACAAACACGTGATTATTAGACAATAATCAAACGATGGGAAAAAGCCCTAGACCCCCTCAGGTTTCAGTAAATTATTTATTACCCCTAAGATTTCAAAAATGTGTATGTGTTATATTGAAAAAATTAATAATTTTTCTGTTCAAGAGTTATTTTGTTATACATTAAGAAATTAGATAAATCTAATAAATTAAAATTAAGATTTTTTATTTTTAGATTTTCTTAAGATCAATTAGTTGATTTTATTAGTAAGATTATCATATATGAATAAATTATTTTATTGTGTATTATATTTTTATCTAAATTGAAAAAATAAATAGAGAAGAAAAGCGAGGAAGAAAAAATAATAAAGAGTTATTTTTTATTAATTATTTTTATAAAAATATGATTTTATCTTTTTAGTTGTTAAAAATAAAAAAATTAATATATAGAAGTGATATGATGACTTTTATAAAATTTAGAGTTAAATTAAATATTATTATATTATAAAGAGTAAATTAAAAATTGTCTAACTGTTAAAATAGATAGAAATTTGGTGAAAGGAGCTAAATAGATACGTTATTACGATAGGGATTAAAGTGATGATTTTTAAAAAATATAAAGACTTATTTATCTAATATATAAAATATAGTAACCTAAGTAATATTTTTTAAAAAGTTAGGGACTAAACTAAAATTACCCCAGCAATCTGCTATCCCTTTCTATTGGGCTCAGCCCAGTTACATCACTGCTACAGTGTGGGCCATCTTCAACCCGCCAACAGCCGATTACGTATTTCAATTGACAAGCTCCGTATTTTTTTTAATTAAAAACTCGATTAACCAGTTAAGACGTCACATCAGAGAAGGCAATATTGAATTATCTTCTAAAGGAAAGTCGCTACGCTAAGCATAACTACTCCATCAGGGTCATTGTCTAAACCGAGTCATTCGTTGTAATAGAAAACCATAGCCTCCTTCACCATTAGGGCCGCAGGGACCAACTTTTTAGTTAGTACTATGACGTATCAACCGCTCCGGTCAACCTCCCTATTTCAATCTATTCCTTCTCAAATTTTACTAATTTAATAAAAAAAAAGAGTCTATTTTCATCCGTTTTATTATACTAATTCATTTATTGATCACCCTTTTTTTACTATTATTATTATTATTATTTTAAAAGAATATATGAAATGTAACATGAGTTCATCCTATGTATTGTTACCGTTGACATGGCATGTTCTGATTGGTCGCACAATGCAATTGTCTTGTGATTGTAGGTGTCACCAACTGAAGAAGTTTAAAGCCTTTAAAAACCTTGATAACAGAATATCATAATTATTACCAACTAAAAAGTAACATGAAACTTGTTCCAAGGTCAAATCCATCAAGTCAACTGCAGATGCAATAAAATTATTTGTAAAATTTTCCACAGACGAGTGACTTTTTTTCTCCATAAACATTCACCCTCCTAAAAACCTAATATTAACATCACCTAAACAAACAGATGTATAAGTTCACTGGCAGTGCTCCAGACTGAACAATGAACACAAATTTGTTGCTGTGTGAGCTAAAAAGCATAAGCTTTTTGAATTTCAGACACTAAACCAGTGAGAAAATAATCAAAGCGCCTTTAACATACGATACACTGGAATCATATAGAAAAATGGATCTATAATTATTTCAACCAGTCCATCTGGAAGGAAGTTTCCACTTTTTATGCCAGTATATTGACACTCTTGACCATAATGGGAAGCCGAAATTGTACTCAAGTGGCCGATCAGCAGGCCCACCAACTATCAAAGGTAACCATACGTATCTTGAGTCCCTCAAGTCAGCAGGATTCCATCGATCAGCCATGAAAATATAGGAACCTGGAAGCCCCGGCAAAGGTATTACGTATGTGCTCTGGGAGAAAAAAGTCGTTTGTCGAAAGATTTTGTTCCCTCCTATACATGGGTTTCCCATTGTCTCCCACGGCCCCATAACTGACTCAGCTGCATGGACCAGCGCTTCATTTGGAGCCCATCCTGTGCAGCCAGAAGTGATCATGTAGTAAGTTCCCTGGTGTTTGAAAAGAGCTGGGGCTTCCCGGTGTTCTCCAATAAGAATCCTTCTCACAACATTTGAGACATCAAGATAATCTGGGGTTAGTGGTCCAATGTGAAGTTCACTGTTGTCCTCAGAAGAATAGATAAGATATGCCACACCATCATCATCTTTGAAAAGTGTCATGTCCCTGCTCTCAAATCCATGAGGCCGCATGCTATAGAGATAATCAAAGGGACCAGTTGGGTAATCACTAATGGCAACACCAACACCAGCTTTAGTATAGTTGCAGTCATCAATATGCATCCACATTACATACTTTCCCGTGTTCTCGTTGTAAATAACTTTAGGCCGCTCAAGCACATTTAATTTGTAAAGATCATGCGTCTCATTTGTCTCTTCTGCTGCCAACACAATGCCCTCATTTTTCCATGTCCATAAGTCCTTGGAGGAGTAGCAACCAGCTCCTATGATGTCAACCTGAATTCAACAACTCAATGACTAAATTCTGGAATTAAAAAGTTAAAGGCAATATAATTAAGACAGCATGCAGCTGAAAACATATGAAATGACAAGCTGATACAAGGGAATCTTAAAAGCAGAGTCAAAAATTAGATGGTGATATTGCTCAAAAAAAACAAGCTAAGCCTAATCCTGACAGTATGATGCTGGTGTCTCCCAAAATAAAAAATCAGTTCACAACCAAACTTTCAACACATCGATAGTAGCAGTGGTTAAGAAACTGAAAATGTTACATAGTAATAAATATTGGTGCTTCCTCATCAATTGGTAGGACTGATGTCTGGTTGTTGGTTAAACACCCTCCCCGCACAAACACTAATTTCATAGCTTCTGATCCGCCCTTGTGTTACATCGATATTGTTAGCCAGAGTAGTAGTGGTTAAGAAACTGAAAATGTTACATTGTAATAAATATTGGTGCTTCCTCATCATTTAAAAATCTGCTGAAAGAATGAAAAACATGACAAAATAGCACTAGAGCTCTTGCTGAAGAGTATTAGTCTATCCCATGCTATCTTCACGAATTTTCATTGTAGTCATGCACATTATACCACTTTTGTTAGTGCAAAACACAATGTTAAAAGAAAATTGTATCAGCTAGAAGAGAGTGCATGTCATCAGTCAAAGCATGTTGGACATAATACATATGAAATGTCAATAACAGAACGAGCAGTGTTATTGACTCCAGGGTGAAGTGGCACTTCAACCACAAATATAGTTGAGCACCAGAAACAATTACTCTTCACTGATACAGGCTAACAGAATAAGGCTTAGTTTGAGACTGCCGTGATTTGAAAGCAAGGAAGCTAAAGTATTTGGTAGACACAAACTTTTCAGACCACTCACTTTTCCACTATAACATTTGACATCTAGTAATTTTATCCTTGAAGCAATTGTAGCTTTAAAGCCACAGCAGCTCAATCCCAAACAAAGCATAAGCATATCTCTGCCACCATGCACAAGCCTCCCATATCAATGAATGTCTTTTGAGTCTTTGGAAAATGCCTAACTTCTCCATCCAAGGTTTGCCTATAACTTAATGAAGGCAGTTGGGAAGGGAGAAGATCTGGCATCTTTCAATAATTCTCAATGTCATCATGTGATCTATAAGCATATATATTATTGGAAATGTTTAGACTCTTAAATCTTCAGTCAAGAAATTTATCAGGTCATGCTCTCATAATTTTCCAGATGTCGCCACCTTTTAGTTTCTCATATAGTGTAAACCCGTGTGCTGATAAATCTCATGTAATTTACAATTTTAGTAAAGAATCTATGTTACTTCAACCACCAGACCTCTAACTCCTCGACATCAGCTTCCATTATTCTGCACCTGCTAGTCTCACATCTGAGTTACCACAGCAAAGTCAATACTTTGAACTTTTGCACCAGAACAGAGATGACTGATTCATGAGAACCACATTGTAAAATAAGTAGAACTATTCTCAAAACCCAAAAGTTATAATGCTGAATACTCATGAACATTGCTAGCTTGAAGCTTGAGGATATTTAATTTTGAATAGTTGTTCACATTTTAATGAAACGTTCTATCTTGCTTGAAAAATTATTCACAAGATATTCATTAGTAGTACTTATTCTCAAACAAAAAGCCACACCTCAGGAATAGAACTAAATACTGAGTTAACTTTTCCTCTATTTTTTTCCTTTCCCTTTTTATGTTGAAAAGGTTTGAATGGGAGTGAGAAGCTTCATCATGAAATATCAAACTTTTGCCCCCAATTATTACTTGAACTCGAGATGACCTAGGAGCGTCAAGCGTGCCCCAAATCACCCGAGTTATGCTCAAGAGCAAATTTTCCTCTCTGAGCCATTGATTAGTTATTAAGGACAAGAAAGACATGCACAAAGAGGACAAAGAGTTCTTAGCTCCAGAAAAATAAAGCCTCCTAAAAAGCACCTAAGATGAGAAACTGCATCCTAAAAGAATTTTCAACATAGTAGCTCCTCTCCTAGCTAGAAAATTTGCCCAAACTGCCAGTGAAGCAGCAACCCCAAACTCCACACAATATTCTATTTCTTTGATAATCATCACTGCCTCTCTTACCCAAGAAACAAACTGACTCAGTACCCACTACCTAAGACCCGCAAAAGGAAGAAAAATCTCAAGTTAGAAGCATGGGAACAATTAAATGAGATTGCAATCAAATGAAGATGAGATTACAAAACAATTTTAACAATTTCGCTTGGGAAAATCAAAGTTGGAATTAAGGTGGAGTGGAACAATAAACTCCAAGATTACCATTTCATACAACAGGAGTCCAGGCCTAAGTGGTGGAAAAAAAGAATCATATATACAAGTACTATAAATAGTATCGACCACTTCATCCAAATGCATGCAAGAAGAAATGTCATGAAAGAATATATATGAAGTGCATCCATAAAAGCTTGAATCTAGTAGTAGAAATATGCTTCATCTGAGAACAAGATAATAAACTCAAAACACAGAACTGACCCGTGCTGCTGCCTTCTTGTGAGCATGGTAAGTGGGTCCATCTTTATACTCTCCATACCAATAGTATGTCCTTGACCTCTCATCATATAGTATACCTCCTCCATGAGCTTGAATAGGAGCTCCCTCAGTATCCAACCAAATCCTGCCTGGGTAGTAATAGAAGCTATCATTCCCATTATCCTTCATTGGATCTATAGCAGTCTTCATATCAGGAAAGAACACATGCCTAAGTTGGGAATTCTCATCAAGGAATTCATCAATTAGTGTGGTTGTCCGCTTAGGTCTTCTTTTTGCAGCACGTGGTGATCGTTTTCCCCTAGGTGGAGGAATTTGAATGTTCTCCTCTTCTACCTCTACTAGTTCACGGAATGAAGGGTGATTAGTTACTTGCAGTTGGATTTCTCCACTTGTTGCATCTTTGTGGCTAAAAAGGGAGTACAGATGAAGCATAAGAAGAAATCCCACAAAGCTCCACACCACAGTAGACATTGAACATCTGCTCCCTGCATTGGAAGGGAAAGTGGTTGGTTTTCTGTATTTGTTCCTCATCCTCATTTTTCTCTTCCTTTTTATCTCCAAGATAATGCTGCAATTAAGAAAATGCAACCTACGGAGATAATAAACCCGACCAAACATAAGTCACAACAATGCTAATCTACATCTGGTCAAAAAAGTTATCATAAACTTCAGATAATGGAACTCTTGGAGCAAGATTATCATAAAGAACTTCAGATAATTTGGTTGATAGTAATGAAGCCCCTTAAATTCTCAAAATGCACTCTTTGATGCACGATCATTGGTGGATAAAATACTAAATACCAGAATGATTAAATTCAAAATTTAATAAAATAACTTCCAAGAACTAAACCTATACGGTGATTAAATTCAGTACCGGCTTCAACCCAATTCCTGTAACCAAAAAGACCTCCTAAAAATCAGACAATCAGGTATATCTCACCCAATTATCAACAGACAACAAACAAAGAAAAACTAGCGTTTAGCTTTCCTTAATCAGTTCAACATCCAAAGAAACAAGCCGTCAATTAGCAAAAGATGATATCCATTAAAAACCGACTTCAATTCATCCAAGAATAGACACTGTCAAGTGTTCAAATCTCGTATACCAGATCCACTGACATAGCTCAACCCTCAAAAGAAGAAACCGATGCTAAAAATGACCAAAAAAAAAAAAGAACTGAGACCAAAGTGAAAAACTTAGCTTACCTGACAACACGCGAACCATGAGCTGAGAACAATTTCCAGACATGGGTTTTGCTCGAACACTCTTTTTACAGACTTCAGAACAAAAATCTCAATTGTCAAAACGAGAAAATCGTTTCCCAGCTCAGAAAATCACGTGATAACTCAATAACAAAGCCAGGTCCAAATGAAAACACTATGACAACTCGAAAGAATAGAAGAGAAGAGAAGGTTGTTAGGTGGTTTGTTTCAGAGTATAACCGGATCTGAGGGCTAGCAGATGATTGTGACTTTGGAACTAAGTTGTTCTTCCCTTAGCTTTTATCCTCTGTATATTGTGTTGTGTTGGTCCTGTTGGATGGATATGGTCATGTGAAGGTCTTTTAATGAAGAAATGAATTAATGAACGAACCATGAATTTGCCTTGCTTGTTTGAGCTGTGTTGCGCTCAATTCGCTGTTCTTTGTTAATCCAAGTTACTATATTAAAAGCATCCAATGAGATTTTGACAGTTCTAAAATTAATTTTTGTGGTACGGTCAAATGCTTATTACACAAGTGATAGATACAATGCAACAAATTTAATAAATAAGAAGTGAAAGAAAACCATTAATCTTATAAAAGATTTCATTTTTAACTTCAGATTAAAATAATTTTTGAATTTATAGAAAAACAATTTTTAAAAACACTTTAAATTCGAAACAAGATTAATCCCGAACTTTTAAATCGATAATTTATCTTTTGTTGTTATGATTTTTTTAACTAATTGCAAGATTATGGATTATACAAAAATCAAGTCAAAGAAATCATTAATTTATATCATTGGCAAATTACCAATTTTTGCAAGATTTTGAGAATCTTGATTTTCCTTTAAAGCACGAAACAATTAATTGGTTGTGGACGGCAAATAAAGAGAAATCATTTACATTAATGTGCAATAAAGACTAGTAATCTTTCACATGTTGATATGAAAAATATTATATTATATTATATGGTTTAAGTCATTATATATAAATAATTATTAAAAGGAGCAAATTGTTGTGTTATATTTGATAAAGGAAGCAAACACGTTGCAATCCTTTGATTTTATTTATATATATACACTAAAAGATTTCAACTATTTGACCAATATACTCAAAATAAATCTCTCATAAAATTTTAATTGTGTGGGCGGAGTGTTCCTTGAATTTCTTACTTAAATTAAAACACACATTTGCAACCATTTAAGTTTATATAATCTAATAATTGAAATTCAACATTAAAAAAATTAAGTGGAATAGACATATTAGATTGTTTTTGCACTTATTTAATCAATTTTATAACTTAATATATAATTTTTTAAAATTAATAATAAATAAATAAATAAATAGCATGATTTTATTGGAATTTATTTATTTTTTATCTCTCACAACTGAAATTTGAAATATATGTTAAGTTAAGAAAGTTTTACGTGGTACAAACAGAACACATTATTCATATGTTCTCAATAATTGTAACAAATTTTCTCACACACACATATAATTCATTAAAATTGTTCTAAATCGCTGAATTTCTATAATTTTTTTTTTAATTTTTTTAAGTCATCATAGGGCTTTTGTTGTTCTTCATTTACACAATATATGAATATACGAAGAAAAGTTTATAGTAGTTTCCCATGCCTTTGGAATACTTGGTCGTTGCTTGCAATATAATTAGAAATTAAGGATTCGAAGTAGGTATGCATACATATTGGCCCAATTATCATATACATATTGGAGCAATAGGTGTGTGGCGGTGGCATCTAAATTTTGATTAGTTGACCAAATTTGAGCATCATTAACAATAGCTTCTTTACACCTATTTGCTTAGGTTGTTGGGGGCAGAATCGATTTGAAAGAGCTAATTTTGGGGTTTCAATTATTATAAAATTGCAACATAACAGCTAGTTTTCTCATACCTAAAACTATCTCCTGGTGCGTGGAAAAACTTTTTCTAACTTTTATTCTTTCTTTAAAATTAAGATGGGTAATTGCTATGCCAATTTTCTTTCTTCTGAAAATTTTTAAACTGCTTTTTCGTTATTTCGTATATTTAATTCCTTAACTCAACGTGAGAAGAGTTTAAATCCCGAACCTCTTATACCATTTTAACAAATTTTATCAGATAAACTAATTAATATTTATATTATTTTTATTGCAATTCAAAATACATTCTCCAAAAAGTACGGTAAAAATTTTCTCTCTATTTTATTGACAAAACCTTTTAAATTTTATCTACCAAACACACGTTCACTATTATACTTATTTTTAATATTTTACAAACAAATTTTCACTATTTTTCAATTTCATTATACTCTTTCAAAGAATAAAAATAATAAATATATTTTTAAATTTTAAAACAATTATAAGAAAACTGTTTAAAATATAATACCCAATAAGCTTTTTTCTGTTACCACCTAACCAAAAACAGAAAATATAATTTAGCTTTGAATGTTGAGGTGACATTCTCAATGCGCTTAATTAGAGTAAAATAAATAACATATCTTCATCTCCTCAAATATATGAGTGTTTTTTATTTTTTAAAAAAAGTTAACAGAAAGTTTCATACCTTTGTTCTTTGGCATGTCAAGACACCCTTGGGCAGTTATGTTTCTTTCGTGTCTCTTCTTCAATATATTTATATTCTTCTTTGTCCTTCCAACTCATTCTGAAACAGGATTATTTAGTTGAGTGAAAGGCATTCAGTGTTTTCTCTTCTTCTTTTTGGCTCACCTTTGAAAAATATTAAATAACTTTTAATTTTTTTGAAATATAACGTATTATATATACAATCTATCAATATGATATTGAAAATTAAAAATTTACTGAATCGCAATAATTTGAATGAATTTAATTTGATATACAACTAAACAAAAAAAGTATATATTTATTAACATTTCTCTCAAAAATAGGTGTATACAAAATGTCTTACGACAATTATGGGCTTTTATTTTCCCTCATCTTGATAAGAAATGAACTAAATTAAAGAACTACACAGCCTCAAAAAAGAAAATTTTTCTGTAAATTTCTGTACATTTTGGACAATGTCATCTGGGATTGGGCACAATGGACCATCGGGAAAAGCATCTTCCGTCATCCTGCCAAGCTTTTGCTACCCATATAAATACCAAAACCACCATGAAAATGGAAAGAGACAGCATCCATGACCACAGCAATCGAATTGAAAACTTATATGATTTGCACTGATTCTTAACAACATCAGAAAATGTGTTCTTCACGGTAGTGCACTTTGTCAAGCTTTGCAACTCTGGATATATGTCGAGCATTCCCTGGACAGAGTGGCTATAAGCCCGAGCCTTGTTATAATACTTCTGGGGAATAAATTTCCCATGTCTTCTGCAAGCTCTTGCTGAATTCTCACTGAAGCAGGTGAATTTTAAAAGCACCTACAATTCAATTTCCTGAAAATATTCAGCTGTTTTTGTAACATTGGGCTCATAAAATTGATGGGATTGTCACTATTACTTACATTGGGTAAGTCGCCGATTTGAATGTCATCCTGGGTGCAAGTTTCTGGTACATAGGTGTAATTAGGCTCTGCTGTGAAAGGGTCACATATTCTCATTGATCCGAATAGATCATCCTCTTGTTTATGTAATCGAAATGCTAAATATATCTGCTGTATCTTAGTGTTCATCTGCAGCAACAACACATATTCATACACTGCAGGAAATAAATGTAAGTCTCTGCATTTGTAAATAGAAGTACTTTTTGTATATATAGTACCTGTGCTATGAAACTATGAAGAGTATGGCCTATTCTTGATAATATTTCGTCTGAATGCGATGAGGAGATGCAGGTTAACAAGGGGCTTAGACTGTTATTTTGAGGGTTCTGCACAAAATCGTCAAAAGCTGAACAAGAGTCCTCTGCAAAACTGCATTTCAACTTGAGGATTAAACAAATCATGCATTGTAATATGTAAGAAAAATGAGTGAAATTTCGGATTCGGATGTCGAAGTTCAAAGTTCAAATATGTACTCACGTATAGAGAAAGAAATCAAAGCCTGTCAAAACCCAGCATAGGGTTGTCAAGATCCAGCAGAGGAGAATTATCCTGGAATCAGAGCAGGAAAATGTTCGAGGAAGCAAAAGTGTTTTACCGAGTTGATTTAAGGTAATGAAATGATCAACGGGATAGCAGGAAACTATTGACTTACGTGATGAATCCAGGATGCCAATGAAACAGAAGCAGAACTGAGCCAAAGCAGCAGTCCATTAGTCTCTAGGTAACCAAACTATAGTCTTAATTACATCATCGTAAGAAAGAACAAAATAAGTTTACCTATTGCTGCGGCAACGAAGATCAAGTTGATGTTTACAACCACATGATGTGTTATGTTCCTGTATCACATTAAAAAAAATTAACTGTTGATGATCTAAAACCTACAGTGAATACACATGAAGTTTGCAGAGACTTAATTATGGGAAATTAAGAGCCGGGGGTGCTCACGAAGCCTGAATGGCGTCTTCAATGGAGTGACCACTTTTCTGAACAAAATTTTGGATGTTTTGCCATTCATTTCCAAGTTTATTGATTGTGGCATCCAAGCGGAGAGACATGTCTTCATCATATTTAAGTAAAAGTTTTTCTACTGCTGTCATGGCGTCGATAACATTCACGATGCTATTGCTCACATTTTCGCATGCTTTCAGGATTGTGTTCTTCAACTTTCTGGTCCTCTTCAGGGAATTTTGGTTTTCTACCAGGATGAAACCTGTGGCAACTCTTCAATTGATGTGCCATTACTTGATCAGTTCAACCGCTATTAAGTTAACTAATTAAAAATGACAGTTCTCTGAAACGAGAAAAACGCACTTACATGGCGAGAATGGTGAACAGAACGACGAGGAGGAACAAAACGACGTAGTTGCGATCCAAATGGAGATATTCAGATTGAGTATTGGAGAAAGGGCCGGGTCTTGGATTCTTTAACCTGACGAAAATGCCCAAGCCCAGCCCAGACAATACCCAGATTCCCGCTATTACAAAACCATGCACTCCTGTAAATGCCGTAGACTGAAACCATCGTTAACAAACACAACACTATCAATTCTCCGTTCCAGAGTCCACAATTTTTATTTATTAGTTATATATGTGCAAAATAATCAAACACTCTTTCTCGTAAAAACACTGCAATAACAAACAGTGTTTGATCGATTGAACCAAAGTGAATATTGATGTGCATCGTCAACTGACAATCACGTTCTGTTGTTTAATACGAAAAAAAAAGAATTAGAGTAGCAAGACGTACAGCCCAGTAATGCTTGTTTCTAACATCGTAACCTCCCTTGTAGTACTTGAAATGTCGCAGGGGATCCGGTCTCTTGAAGCCGCCGCGTTCATGATCACCATCACCGGCTGGAACACGCGAACCGAAAACCACCGAGTTCGGAGAAACCAGAGACGTTAAAACCAAGAGGAGCATAAGTGGAGCAGCAACTCCATAATCAGTTTTAGACATAGCAAGAAGTAAAGAAAGAGAGTTAGGATTTTCTACAAAAGATTAGAAAGCAAATACTGGGATGAATTAAATGGATTTTTAAACTTCAGGGGAGAAAAAGAAGGATAAGTTAATGGGCTAGCTGACTTAGAGAGTACGGTAAGAATAGCTTGTGGCTATGGTTTTTGTGAATTTTTGTTCTTTTGAGACGAATCAACACCCCCAATTTCGGGTTTGCGAAAGTTGAAGACTTTGACTTTTATTAATTAATCATCCTTCTCGCATAACTCTTTGATTTGTATAAGGTCATTTTCTGGCTTTTAATTTGTGATTCTTCCTCACTCATTATTGCAAACAAACGATGTGATTCTTTTCTCGCTAGTGGACATTTAGGTCGTGCTGTTGTTTCCCCTTATATACCTTGCTTTTTTAAGATCTTATTAATGTTGAGGATTCTCTTTTGATTTTTCATTTTTTTAAATATATTTTTTATTTGTAATTATTTAATAAAAGTATATAAAAAGAAATCTTATACTAATAATAATTTTATTGTCTGAATCATAAAAAAAATCTTAATAATAAAAAATATTAGAAAGTCCGTTTAATAATGTTAAAGAGAAAATACTAATATTTAACACTTTTTTTAGCAATTTTTAGAAAATTAGTTATTATTTGGCTAACAATTACTAGTACTTATGTTATGTCCTAAGAGTTAAATTAGGTATTTGGATTTGTAATTAAAAACCACTTCAATATTAACAACTTACTAAAATAGATATTATAACATTTTTTTTCAGATTAAATAATATTTTTTTAAATTAAATAAAATATAAAATTAATATCTATAAATTAGTATTTTTTAAATTATAAAAAATAAACTGACATCTATATTCTTTAAATTAACTAATATATAAAATTTAATAAAAACATAATAAATATTCCTTCATTAATCATATTTTTTTGTATTTAATATTTTTAATAATAATAAATATACTAAGAATAAATATTTAATAATAATAATATTTTTATTTAGTAAATATCTCTAAAAATAATTATTATTTGTTGTCATAATTACTACTGAAAATCTAAGTAAATAAAATTTGTTATAACAATAATTGTAAATTTCATAGTCTAAAAAAAAAAGTCAATTAAAAAATATAACAAAATAGGATAAAGATTGAAATTTTTTAAGGTTAATTAGGGGTATGTTGGAAATAATAAAATTTTAATTAATCTTGAGAGAAATAGTTAATGTTTTTTTAGAATATTTTAAGAATCACGATATTTTTATTATAATTAGGGTACTGGCCTTTTGAGTTGTGTAACTGCTACTTTTATAAAATACCTCAATAAGTGTTAATTAACGAATTATTTAAAGTGTTAATTTTATTTGAGTAGGTACTTTTTACTAAAATTGTCTAATATGTCAATAAGTATTTTTAAAGCACTAATTAGATAGCACTGCTAAACGGACCCTAATTTACATTTGTACTCTTGTAAATATTAAATGTTTAATAAATAAAATTTTAAAATAAATATAAATAAAATAATATTGCCACATATGTTTGAACAAAAATTGCATTAATAATTTTGTTATATTTTATTAGTAAATATATGTATCTAAATTAAAATAATTAACAAAATATAATGATTATCACGCTACTAAAAAATAAAAATAGTACCTTAATTACAAAGTTTTGGTTAACAAATTTAAGAGAGAGGTAGAGAGTACGTGTAAGAAAACATAGATATTAATAAAATAATAAAGTGTTATAATTTAGATAAAAGATTATATAAGTATATTAATTAGATAAATATATTTTTAACAAATGATTTAATAAAATTAGTCGGACCATTTAGATTAAGCTAAAAAATTAAAAATTAGGTCTTTTAATTAAAAAGTGTATGAAAATATTAATTTAGTTAAAAAATTAAATAACTCTTAAATAGATATATATTTAAATTATAAAGTATATTTAAAAGTTAGGGAGAGTTTATACAATAATAAAATTCTAATAGAGTTTATATATTTTATATTATAATTTAAAGGTCTTATTGGTATAATTTCTTAAATATAATTTTTTGGAGTAAATTTTTTACTCGTAAAACTCTTATAAGTAAAATTTTAACAAAAATTTATTAATTGATTGATTGTCATAAATAACTTTCGAAAAAATTTAAGTAATTATTTTAATAAATAAATTTTTAATATTTTATTTTAGAAAAATAATATAAAATTTTCAAATAAAATAAAATTATTTTAAACAATTTCATCATTTAAGAAAGTAAAAAAAAATTATTGTATAAAGCCTAAAATTTGAATTTCTTTGAGTAAAAAAAAAATAATTTTCAAAATCTCTTCACTAATGTTAACCAAACAACTTCTAAAAATCTGAAAATAATTTTTATCATTAAAAAAAATATTTTAATTGATAAAAAAGTTAAATGAAAATAATACTAAATATACGTGGATTCAAACTTTTCTGTAGAATTAGTTAAAAATACTTTGTTTTAAAGTAATTAATTTTGAACTGTCAGTTATTTCTTTAAAGGTAATTCAATTACTTTTCTAAATCACCTTTCTAAAAATATATATCAAGTTTTTTTTAATCTTCGAAAAATTTATAATACACTTTAATGAAGCACTATAAAAAATACAAAGTAGCGTTTTAGTTATTCGTGAGTAGGAATAATAATATATATATCTATATATATATATATATATATATATATATATATTTATTTATCTAAAGAAAAGCTCCTCGACATTGTTAATGTTCGTAACCATTATCTTTAGTGAAAGGGCCCATTAGGCAGTGGGTTTTATGTCTGGAATTTGAGCCTAATCTGAAGAATTGGAAAGCTGAGGGAAGTAGAAGTAGCCCAACCCCAACTTTAGCAGAAAACATGTGGGGCCCAGGCCACTTAACCCTCAATATTTTAAGAAATATTTATCAGGACTCCGAGCAGTTGTTAAGTTGAATCATAAGAAGAATAATTTAGTAATTTTATATTCTAGTTATTGCATAATGAATATTTCTTCTTTCATATTCTGTTTCAATTTAAAAAAATTAGTGTATTTGATTTTTAAAATTGATGTATTGGACCATTGAGTTAGTGATATTTTTGGATAACTTTTAGTTGTAGGGATAAATTGTGGTTTGTTATAATTAATTTGATCGATTTGAATTATAGATAAATTGAAAGAAAGAAGTGAATTTTTTTCTTTATTTATTTTTGTTTCTAAATTGGACAGGTAAAATAATATTTAGGATATTTAGGAAGTCAACTAACAATTCGGGGTTAGGATGAATATTTTTGAAAATATTAGAGGTACTTAAATATTATCAAAACAGCCAGGGGTAAATTAAAATTCTTTTAGATAAATTAATCTCTGAAAGTGATGGAAGTGCAATCTATGTAATGAAGATATTAGAATACCGTTTGTTTAAACCGTTGTATGTGACATAGTTGTCACAGCTGGCTTTCGTCTCCCACCCATGACTTACTGGGACCTGTCAAATCATTGCCAAGCACGTTTCAGCGGCACACACTTACAAAATTCACATTGATTGGTTCGTGTTTTCACGCGCGATAAACAAGCGTGGCGAATGACCCAAACTACTCTCACTTTCCATTGGAATCTTTTCCTGATTGGTCCCGCATAAAATTAAAAACACAATCAAGCAAAACTTGCGGCTCCCGTTAGCTTTCTCGGCACCGCCTGAGAAATCTGGACCGTTAATAGAATATCCAATCAATGCCGTTATGCTGTACAATTCGTGCGATCAAACGGTCAAGACTCTGAAGCGGATTTTGATTTTGGATTGTTGTAATTATAACAATTTAATCCCCTATTTTGACTGCATAATCATCGCCCCACTGTAATTATTACGGTTTTCAAGCTTCGTATATTTGGTGGGTTTGTGGGAACGTACGAATACGGTAAATCAGTAGACGCAGAGCGAAGCTTCATCAGGGGGTCATCAAAAGGGGGTCAATTCAGGGTTTAGATCTTCTCTTTTTCTCTTGTTTTCTAGTTCTGTGATCATCATCAATGGGATTGTGGGAAGCTTTTCTGAATTGGCTCCGCAGGTTTGTACTTTCTGTTTCTCTCTGTAAATATTGATCTACTTGGTAATTTGATTAACGAGGAATTTTCTTTGTTTTCTTTAGTTTTTTTTATTGCAATGCTATCTACTTCAAAAGGCAGAGAATTGGATAAGGAAATTGGAAATTGAAGCTCAACTTTAATTTATAAGATGAGCTTATAAATTTTTCTCAGCAGTTCGAAATTTATTTCCCAAGAAACAAACAAGAAGTTTCTGTTTTCTAATATTTAATTCTTTAATCTTGATATTCTACATAGAATGTGAAATTTTTGTTTTTATGTCGTTTGGTGTCAAATTTTAGGCGGATTGATGCTCCTGACTTCTTAGAAAATATAGGTGCCTATGGAATGGCGTTGAATATGATGACATTGGTTTCACTGACATTTAACAGATTAAAGGAGAAAAAAGTATTAAAAGAAGAAGAAACAAGGTTGATGATTGACTTATTCTTGGTTCTGAGTAATTGCCCCAGTTGTCAATTTCTGAAATATAATATTGGAAATGGTGCTTTTGCGGATTCTGGATTTATAGGAAACCCAGGTTCTGGATATTTAGTCTCACAGCATTCTTTAAGCACTGACATGCGTAAGATTGATTATAGTATGCCTTTCGTATCCTACTGTGTCTTCAAGAAGATGCTCCATTGGGGACCTTTTCTTGCTAAGAGCATCATCCACGGTAATTCTTCCAATAATGGTCAACTGGTGCAATACAAGCAAAAAGTGTTTGAAAGATTCTTGTGCTAAAGAAAATCTATATGGCTAAACATAATGCCACAAGTCAAGAGGAGCTACTGTATTTGTTCATTTAAGAAAATAAAACTCATCCTGATGGATGGTAAAGTATTTTAAAGCGTTTACTGGTGTGACATGCATAAGCTCATTTGGGATTTTATGCATTTCCCTAGTACCACTTAGATAAATGGGGCATTTTATGACATGTGGAAGCTCATTTATGATATGCAGTGTCAAAATCTGTCTATCTGGGTCTTCCACAAGACAAATTAGATTTTCCTAACATAGGTGTTATGGGAAATATAGTAAATATTCCCATAATAGTAAATGGGCTTTAGTTCACACAAATGGATTTCCATTTTTTCTTCATAAGTTTAATGCCAAAAACATATATTTCCATGAATAAAAATTATAAGCCTATTTTCTTCAAAAAGTCTGCTCTTTCCGTGTAAGAAAAATCTGCAGAATTGCAGATGATTAGTTTCTGCTTGAACTTATCCAATCAAGAGAAAAGGTTAAAATCCAGCTATTTGAATGCTTATTACCTTTATTTGGGTCCTGCTTTCTTCTGAAACCATAAAACATGTTTATTTGATATATAGTGGATATGAATGCATGATGTACCGCTTCATACATATGAATCGTACTATTTTGGCCACCTATGTGGAAAGAAGTTCATCATAGGGAACGGTAAAAGGGAAAATAGTGAAAAGATCCACTGAAATGAAAGTATAAGATACTAGGTTTTAAGTTAGTTATTTCATATTTTTTCCCGGTATTCAGTATGCTATTGTTAAGCACAGATTGCGTTTGTTTACCAATTTCATGGGTCTTTTTGAAGTGGCCTTACCGTGGCACAGTGAAAAAATCTTCTTGTCAACTTCTGTTTTCTTCAGAAGTTTCCTTGCTATATAACACTGCTGTTGAAAAGAAAGCTTGGGAACTCTTTGGTTTTGTTTTCAATTAGATGGCTTTTACTAGGGTTTAAGATGAAATATTTTGAGGACTACTGATTTTGAAGATGCAAAATTTGAATTATAGTCTTTTGGTGCTTCCTTCAACCTAATTTAGTGCTTTGACAAAAACCTTTGTGTTTTCTCTTTCCAGTTGACATAAATCAATAATTCACATTACATTGGCTCATTTTAGTGCATATGTGGCTGCAGCCTCTTTTTTAAACAGGAAATGGAGCTATCGCTGATTGGACTTCAGAATGCTGGAAAAACCTCACTTGTAAATGTTGTTGCAGTAAGTACTCTATTGTGGAAATAATGTTCTAGTATGTGTTATTTTTGTCCATTTGTTTTGGGAGATGTGCTGAAATTGGCCCGTTGTCTTGTTTTCAGACTGGTGGATACAGTGAAGACATGATTCCAACAGTAAGTTATATCTTTCAAGAAAAATTGTACTTGCCCCTTACTTCTTCTATAACAGAATATTTTTCACCATTTAATTTCCTTGTATTTAGTGAACTTGTTCTCTTACTGGTAAATATTAACACAAAAGTGGCATAATTTTCAGGTCGGATTTAACATGAGGAAAGTGACAAAAGGAAATGTTACAATTAAGCTTTGGGATCTGGGAGGTCAACCTAGGTTCCGCAGTATGTGGGAGCGGTATTGTCGGGCTGTTTCTGCTATCGTGTAAGGACCTAATTTCACACATTGATAGCCTAGTCTTCTATGTGGTCACATTTTTCTTTTTTTCTTTTTTTGAACCTGCACGTGCTGTATAGCTTATGCACGTGCTGTATAGCTTACTTTTTGGCTTCATTATGTGCATAATGTGTAAGTTAAAGTTATATGTTGTCTTGATTGGCACTTATTGTTGGCTTCCTTCTTTTCTTTCTAGCTAAATTTGCAGCAGCAATAAAATCTATTTGTGCTTAGTTGTGCAACTGTCCATGTCATTTCATGAACAGGGTCTCCAAGTACAAATGTATTTTCCAAATATTATTCCGTCATCGTGGCAAGGTCCATGTTAAGAATATTTTGCTCATGGTATATAAGATTTTGCATCATTATTTCTTCAATGTCCTGTGAGCTCTAGTTTTACCAAAAACGGTTTCTTGATAATTGGACCTTTGTCAACTTTTGTTGATCATGACTTTCTCGATACAATCATGGTCTGAATAATATATGAATGAAATAATTTTCTACAATAAATTCAGCAACCATGCTGGTAACTGAATATTTAGTTTAATGTAGACTTATGACGTTGCTATATGACCTGAGCTTCCTGCAGCTATGTGGTTGATGCTGCTGATCCTGACAACCTGAGCATCTCAAGAAGTGAACTTCATGATTTGCTGAGCAAACCCTCGCTTAGTGGCATCCCTTTGCTGGTGCTAGGGAACAAGATTGACAAACCCGGAGCTCTATCTAAACAGGCTTTAACCGATCAAATGTAAGACACATTCTACTTTTCTACTGAGATGTTTGAGAAGTGAAACAATAACAATAACCTGTTTTTGGTGAATGCCAAAATTACAACCAATTCTGAGTAACTCATTCTCTTACAAAGGTACTTGTATGCAATGCTATGGTTCTGAAAATGTAATTATTCTTTGCAGGGGACTTAAGTCGATCACTGACAGAGAAGTTTGCTGCTTTATGATCTCATGCAAGAACTCAACCAACATTGACTCCGTTATTGATTGGCTTGTGAAACATTCGAAATCAAAGAGCTGAAGACTTTTATTTTTTTTTTCTTTTCTTCTGGTTTTCAATGTGTGATGTAATTAACGGAGGGATGCATTTCTGGGTTGTTAGTGGAGGTTTTCCCCGTTCTAACTTGCTTGCTGATTGTTTAATTATTCTCTCTTCTTTTTCTCTTTTGGCTCTTCCGAGTTGCAGTGTATTGTAAAATAGATAATTTATTCCTAATTATTGGCTTTTGGGGTTTGCATGGTTCCCAAATATATTTGAGAATTTTGTAAGGCAGGTTAGGATCCAAATAGCAGATTCTGTCCCATTACAACTGCTACATCAAATATCTCATGTTCGAGCTTAAGTTTACGGATCGTATATTCAACAGTCATTTCTTTTCCCCGTAGAAGTAAGACTTTAACAGCTAATGAATAGCAAGAGGACAGAAAAGAAAAGGTAATTCCTTTTCGGGGTAGTGGAATTGGATCCCACATTGGAAACAAATGGGAAGATAGTTGGACTGGGCTTATATAAAACACAGCTGGGTCAAAGTTGTTCCTTTTTGTTAAGAAAATGTAGTTGTAGAGCGGGTCTCAAAGCTGGATGTAGAAACAACGGATGAGAGAATTGGCGAATAAAATGTAGTCGCTCTTATATTGTTGTTTCTGCATTCTGCTTCGAAACTAACTCTGCTTTGAAGTCAAAATTCTCACAATTTTTGTTGCTTGTGTACTGTGCTTGTGAAATTAAAATTTAAAATAAATTAATGTTTAAAGAGGAAGCACAACCACCTCTGTTTCAGCTTACCGCCTAAAAACCCGAATAGTAACTTCTCCAAGAAGCTTTTTTCTCCATGCGTAAAATGCTTAGAAGTGTCCGAAAAGGAGAAGACCGGAAACCCAACTGCAGTCTGCCCAAGTGCTAACCCCACCACTCTTGCGTTCCCAACAAGCCTGGCTGAAGAACATTTCCAGAGCCCCAAATGAGAGTACAAGCAATTCACCGACCCGTAGGAGAAGAGGATTGAGAGACTCAAGTTCTGAAAACTCGCCAGTGAGTTAAAAGAGTTTGTGGGTGATAACTTGAAGAGAGTTTAGGAGATGTTTGACAGTTTTGAGAAAGATTTGAATTGGGTTCTCGACCATGATTACTGATAAAGAAGGGGAATGGGACCTGGTGAAACGGTGGCGTAGGAGGAGGAGTCGTGATTTTCATTTCTAGTATTGGTTTTATTATTAGTTATTGGATGTGATTAATCACCTTCCGGAGTTGTTTACTTTAATTGCCTTGGTACAAATAAGGAAGGATAGGTTACCCATCCCCATTGATGTATTGATGGTGTAGTTAAACTTAGATTAGCTCTGAATCCTTCTTTGTAGTGTAAGGACAGCTACTGTTAGTAGTTGCATTAGGGATTGATTGTATATAGTGGCCAGGAACTAGAAGCTTTTACTTGCTATCAGTCATTTCTACTTGTTTTACGTTATGCTTCCAGGCTGATTTTGATTCTACATACTAGGCGCTGTGCCATCTACATTCTTCAGCTTCTGCAATCGAGGAGACGAAGAGCATTGGCCAAGCCTACTGGTCGGCTATGATGTAAATAGAATGGACTCAACATGCACATGCACTTGAAACAGCAGCCCGTGTAGAAGGGGGGACTTTCAACACAATTCAAACAATCAATCAAGCAATGTTTTTTCATTTTTTTTTCCTAGATCAACTCCCCATCAAAAGAAAAGGAAAAAGAGATTATAATCGTTTGACAATCAGTATATCAATTAAATTACCATATTAATATTTTAATATATAAATAAAAGGAGTTTTAACACATACTTTTCGTGAAATTTGAGAGTTTAACATTTAAACGAAAGGTTTAAAAAAAGACATATTTATTTTCCCTAAACTTTTAATTGACCATCTATTTATACTTAAATCACTATAATACCTTTAATTACTTTAAAGTTAAAATTTAAAAAATTTAATTTTAATTTATATAATATTTGAAAATTAAAATAATTAAAATTTTAATTAACAATTATTTAAATTTATATTTATTTAATATTTATTTAAAGTTAGAAGTTTAATTTTAAATAAATATTAAATATGATATATGATTAAAAACTGAAACTGTCAAATTAGAAAGACGACCATTTTACATATTAAAGTTTAGAATTTAAATAAATATGGTACATGAATAAAAATTAAATTACTATTAATTAAAATTTTAATTTAAATAAATATAAATTAAAATTATTAAATTATATTATTATTAATTAAATTCTTAATTTTAATAAACAATAAATAAATATAAATTAAAATGGTCAAATTAAAATATTATTAATTAAATTTTAAATTTAAATAAATATAAATTAAAATTTAATTGTTTTAATCTTTTAAACATTATATAAATAAAAAATTGAATTTATTAAATTTTAATTTTAAAGCAATTAAGAGTATTATAGTCATTTAAGTATAAATAGATAATAAATTGAAAGTTTAGGAGAGTTAAGTGTGTCTTTTTTCAAACTTTTTATTTAAGTATTAAAATTTCAAACCTTAAGGAATGTACGTGTTAAAACCCTATTGATAAAATTATTCATATTGACATTTATATAACATAAATTTACTCTATATTCGCCTTATAAATCTTTTTTTTTTTAAAACACAAACTAAAAATTGTTATCAAACAAATTGAAATTATTAATATTAATCACTCAAATGACAAAATATATAAAATGGTATCATTCTCTTATTATTTTTTTAAAAAATATTAACACATAGTTTTTAATTATTTTTGTTCTATTCAACTGGATGGATATTTACAAATAAAGATATTTCAAGGCTGACTGAAACTTAAAAACTCTAAACTTTGAAACAGAGGTTACAGAGGTAAAACGCAAAACCTTAGCCGTTATTGGTTTGCTACTTCCCCGCATGGAAGCACAACCAGTTCCTCTACAGCTTCCCGCACCAGCACAATTCGAACCCAACACCGAAAAGATCAAACAGAAACTCCTCCAACATGGCGTCTTTCCCACACCCAAAATCCTCAGAAACATCCGGAAAAAAGAAATCCAGAAACACAATCGGAAGCTAGCCAAAATTCAGTCTCAAACGCTCACCCCACCACTCATCCAGTCCCAGCAACAAGCCTTAGCTGAAGAACAACAGTTCCAGACCCTCAAACGCGAGTACAAGCAATTCACCAGAGCTGTCGCAGTAAAAACTAGCCATTTAGTAGGAAAGCCGTGGGAGAGGATTGAGAGACTCAAGTTCAGAGAACTCGCCAGTGGGAATAAAGAGTTTGTTGGTGATAACTTGAAAAGAGAGAATTTGAGAGAGTTGAAGGAGATGTTCGAAAAAGATTTGAATTGGGTTCTTGATAACGACATTGAAGTGGGATCTGAGGATTATACTGAAGAAGGGGCATGGGACCCTGCGAAACGGTGGCGTAGCGAGGCGGAGGCAATTGGAGTTATTGCTGATAGGTTTGGAGCGTTCATTTTCTTTGCTAGTATATTAATTTGATTGCCTTGACCTCCTATCAATTTTGCTGAACAACTGGTTTCTTTTATTATTTTTCTCTTTATAAGGTTTGGGAAGATTTTTAGAATTTGGAGAGGTTTCTTAAGAATTCTAAAAAGTTAGTAATTCTGTCTGAATTTTAGCTGAAACTTCAGGTCAATGTAATTTGCACTACCTGAAACTTATTTCCGGTATTGTTATTTTATTTTACATTTTTTTTTCCTTTATGTTGGTGGTGTTAGGTTGAGTGAAAGGGAGATTACTATCAAGAACTGGAAGTTTGTGAGGATAATGAAGCAGTCAGGATTGCTGTTTACAGAGGGTCAGTTGCTTAAGATATTAAAAGCGCTTGGAGATAAGCAGAGTTGGAGACAGGCGATGTCCGTTGTTGAATGGGTTTATGGACGTAAGGATAAAAGAGATTTAAAGAGCAGGTAAATTTGTTTCTTATGTTGGTTCCATAACGATTTGTTACTTGTTGGCCTTTCTATTATGCTAGCGTTATTGATATTGGTATAATTATGAATTGTTGATAATGATAGCATCATAATTGTCCACCCTTATCCAAAGTGTCTTAACATAATAGAGCAGAAACGTGATTATCATTCATGCCGAGCTAGGAACTGTGCTTATAAGCAATGCAATTTTTCAAACACATTCAATGATGGTATGAGAAGCTAGGTTATTTGTTAAGCTACTGTTGAATGGCATGGGGCATAGACTTTTGTGATGGTAGATTATGAATGAAGCTTTCACTGAACTGATTTTAGTCATTCCATTTTTGTTAAGTAGGAATTTTATGTTGTAGATATTTGTGGTTGTTATACTATGTGCTGAAGAGGAAAAAACTGAAACGTGGAGCTTTTTGATGTTGGCAGTGCATTTGCACCTGTAAATTGTACATCTTGTTGTGTTTCTGCCAGGGTATGCACTGTTGGATACTTTTATACTCTCCAAATGTGTTTCTGCTTCCTCCCATTAAAAAAAATTATTGTCTTTTATATAAGCTTGAAGATGTGTGATTTCAATATGTTACTCTTTTATAATACAAAGAATTAACTAATTTTGTAGGTTTGTTTACACAAAACTTTTGGCAATTCTTGGGAAGGCACGGAGGCCCCAGGAAGCTCTTCGCATTTTCAATCTAATGCTTGTAATAGTCCACTAATTTGGTTACTTTATGCAGAAATTTTTTTCTCCTTAAGAAAATTTGTTATGTTGTCTCTAGATTGAATCTTACGCTCAAGTCATTCAGGAAGAATGCAATATATATCCCGATATAGCTGCATACCATAGTGCAGCTGTTACACTTGGTCAAGCTGGTCTTCTGAAGGAATTGGTGAAATTGATTGAGCGCATGAGGCAGAAGCCTCCCAAACGAATAAGAAATATGCGCCACAAGAATTGGGACCCAGTCCTTGAACCTGACCTTGTTGTATATAATGCTGTAAGAGTGCATATGTTTGTGATTAATTTTAATTTAGCTGACATTTATAACATGCATGTTCACCTAATTACTCCACCTCTGCTAAATCGCTTTAGGTACTAAATGCTTGTGTTCCATCCCGTCAGTGGAAGGGTGTCTTTTGGGTGTTCAAGCAGTTGAGAAAGAGTGGACTGAAACCTAATGGAGCAACATATGGACTTGCAATGGAGGTAAGTGCTGAATCATGATGTTTAGGGGTTTGTGATTTTTGATTGCGGAAGTTATGTATTCATGGAACCTAAGTAATCAACAGCATATCTTTGGGAGGCGACAATGAAGTCTCAGAAATAACCGAAATGGCAGTTTATTGAATTATAGGAAGCACCAGAGGGCTTGCTTGTAAGCTAAAGCCTGGAAGTGGCATGTCCTGAATAGACAATAGTAGGCAGTGCACTAAATTGAGAGCGCAATAGATTAGATTATGTTTGATTTTCAGTTCTCTAAGGAAAAAGTGTGCCTCTCTCTTAGGATCCAGCCCTGTCACGTACCTAAGGGGATGTCATCCATGTGAATTCTTGTGCTATCATTTTCTTTTGGTTGTCTTTCCAGTAAAACATTGATTATTCTGCAATTACCACATTGCAGTTGCCAATTAGTGGTCAAGATAAGATAAAGTAATTTGGCATTAAGGTCAGTGTTGTGCATGTGTATAGATGATAACTTAGATCAAACAGTGGTTGGGGACTGGAAAACCGTTCTATTTGCAAAATGTTGTTTATCCTCAAAATATACTTGTATTCAAGTCTTACAGGAGATGCTTATTGAAAGGTTATGCTGCAATCTGGAAAATATGAGCTTGTCCATGAGTTCTTTAGGAAAATGGAAAACAGCGGAGAGGCTCCAGGGGCACTTACTTACAAAGGTAGTTCTCTTTCTCCTTTTTGAACAACCATTGATATGCCCAGACCTATTTAATATGTGATTTTTCAGTTCTTGTCAGAGCTTTTTGGGAGGAAGGTAAAATTGATGAAGCTGTGGCAGCAGTTAGGGACATGCAACAAAGGGGAGTAGTTGGAACAGGCAGTGTGTACTATGAGTTGGCTTGCTGCCTTTGTAACACAGGGAGGTGGCAAGAAGCTATGTCAGTGGTGAGTTTCTTTGTTTGTAGAGCTTTGATCTATTATGGCTGGTATTTGAATTCGATGATATGCATGTAGGATCTGTTTATGAATATTAACCAGGCTTTAGTGGTAAAGAATCTTCAACTGCAGTGATTTTCCTCGAACTGTTATCTTCCATGTAATTTAAAGAGTTCCTTTTCTTCCTTTTTTATTCTCTCTCTCTCTCTCTCTCTCTCTCTCTCTCTCTCTCTCTCTCTCACACACACACACACACACACACACACTTCCACACCCCACCAATCCCCTGACCATGCTATCGGTGGTGGTCCCATGGAAGGTCTCTCTCTTGATGCCGCCCTCCCTTCTTCTTCACTATGGTTCTCGTTGGATTAATCTGTAATGGAATTTTATTTTTCTATTGATGGAAAGGCTCGGCTTCAAAACTGAATGTGGAGCTTCGGCCTCATACGGCTCCTAGGGATGGGGGTAGGCCCAGCCCAGGCTTGTGTGGTCCGTGCTGGGCTGCCATCTCAAATGCATGTAGGGGATATATGCCCATCATTTCAGCACTCCGCAATGTTCCCTTAACTGCCCTTCTCCTTTTTACACCATCAAAAAAGGCTACGGATAAGTTTTACAAGACAAGTAATACTTCTCTTCTAAGTTTGTATTTAAAGTGATGTGAAGTGAGTTGGGACTGTCGTATGGAAAATAGAATACTGTTGGAATGAAAATGATATGATATTTTTTAATCAGTGCCACATCACTTGGGAAAATAATATTGATCTATATAAGATTGATTATTTTTGCTGGGGAAAGTTCCAGCAAGCACCACCATAGTTTTATTAATGTTTATACTGCTATTTTGGTTTATTTTAACAATGGCTGCATTCTTGGCATGCTTCTTATGCGGCAGAGATTTAGGACCCATTTGGAATAAGATCAATTCTGGGCTATCCTTTGGTTGTTTTGCGTCTTTGGTGGTTTAGATGTTTTCTATTGATGATGGAGTTAACAAATATGATAACTGAACATCTAGTCCATCATCAAATATCATTTAGATTATTCTTTTTATTTCATGTTCATTGAGAAAATGAGAAAATGTCATCCTATAGATAATTCACCTTGACATCGTTGTTTTCTATTTTCGTGCTCTGCTGGATTTGCTTAAAGGTGAGCAATTGTCATAAGTGCAATATTGACATAATGTACCCTTTTTTTTCTTTCTAAATCTCTCATGTTATAGAAGTTACATGGATTCTATACTCGATATAGATCCAGAAGTTACAATTTTCTCAGTGACATGCCTGTAGGTGGAGAAGATGAAAAAACTTCGTTATAGAAAACCTTTGGAGATTACCTTCACTGGCTTGATAATATCTTCCATGGAAGGAGGTCGTGTTGATGACTGCATATCTATATTTCAGCACATGAAATATCATTGCAAACCCAATATAGGGACTGTAAATACCATGCTTAAAGTCTATGGACGGAATGATATGTTTTCTCAAGCTAAAGAGTTATTTGAAGAAACTGTAAGAGCTGATTCTGTCTGTTACAATTTCCCGAGTGGTGATGGTACTTCCCTTAAACCTGACGAGTACACATATAGCTCAATGCTTGAAGCATCTGCTACTGCACAGCAATGGGAATTCTTTGAGTATGTGTATAAGGGGATGGCCCTATCTGGGTATCATCTAGACCAAACTAAACATGCATGGCTACTTGTCGAAGCTTCTAGAGCTGGAAAGGTGAGCTCCTTTTTATTTGAAAATTTAGTTGTCCTGTTAGGTCCTTTCTGTTTCATTTACTGAATTCTTTTTCCACCTGACGCCACAAAGGAATAAAAAGCTTATCATTCCACTACATATTATTTTGCCAAAGTCAAAATTCAACAATTTAGTGATCATTTCAAACTTTTAGACTATTATTTTTATTGCATGAATTTCCTCAGTAAGAAATATAACTGCCATCACAGACTTGTACCCAGGACTATGAGAGTATGAGCTTGGTGTCTGTTATAGATCTAATTGCCAATTTGATCAGAATTATATCAATACTTTTTCATTTTAGAGCTGTCACGTTATTGGTTTTTTGGTCCTGTAATTAGTATGTTGTTAATGGAGAGTGGGTAATGTGGAACTAAGCTTGTTTTGTTTTGAATGTAGTGGCATCTACTAGAGCATGCATTTGACTCACTTCTAGAGGCTGGAGAAGTACCTCATCCATTGTTCTTCACTGAAATGCTAATTCAAGCTATGCTTCAAAGTAATTATGAGAGATCTGTCACTCTTGTCAACACGATGGCTTATGCACCATTTCAAATCACTGAAAGACAGTGGACCGAGCTTTTTGAGAAAAATGGAGACAGGATTAGTCAGGATAGCTTAGAGAAATTGTTGAATGCTCTCTGTAACTGTAATGCAGCATCTGAAATCACAGTCTCAAATTTGTCAAGGGCGCTGCATGGTCTCTGTGGATCTGACAAAGTGGGAGATTTCTCAAGTTCCACCCATTTGCATACTCGGGCCAGAAATATTTCACCCTTGGAAGGTATCAATGAGGAATTTGACGTTAACAGAACAAGAAATGTGTTGAGTTCTGCTGCTAGTTTGAAGGGTGGAAATGCACCAGAAACTGATGACACAGTCAATATATATTCTGTTAACCAGTGTGGAATGGCCGAAGAAGATGACACCGCTACAAAGATGGTTTCCAAGTCATCAGCTTGCATTCATAACAATAGTCGGCTATCTAATTTGTGCACTCTCGTACAGGATATTGCAGATGATGAAGAATCTAGTGATGAATACTCCGATTATCTGGGTGATGAGCTTGCAACTCTCATTTCAGATGGACATTCCCCTGATATTGATGAAGCAGAACTTGAAGAGCAGGTTAGTGATTCTCAGAAATCTAAGTTGCCATCAGCAAACGAAATACTGGAAGCATGGAAGGAAAGCCGGGAAAAGGATGGGATATTCTTCCCCTTTGAACCATAGAAATGCGTGCAAGTGTCACACTGCATTTGGTTGTGTATGTTTTATGCCATTTAGCACGATTTTGCTTCTTAAAAATGTTGTATTGATGTATAGTAATAGCGATGAATCACATTATGTAAACAAACGTCTTATATAAATATATCTTATTCTCTCTCGTGCATGTTTGTTTGTATTTTTTTTAAATTTGTACCAATCATGTCTCCTTTTTTTTTTTCCCTACATATTTCGTCGAAAACTTATACCAACAGGCAACAGTTGTATATAGTAAAGTTCTTAATTTCTTTTTTTTAAAGAAAGAGAATTTTGATTCTGAATTTTAATGAAATATTTAATGTTCACACCTAAAACTCTTTACAAATGTATCAATGCATCTTATGTTATAATAAGTTTTTAAATAAAGTTTTTACAATTAAAAAAAAAATCGTTTTTTTTTATAATTAATAAGAGGTTATTTATTAATACAAAATATTTGTGACAATTTTTAAGTATTTTAACAAAATCGAATCAAAATAGTGGTTAAATTTGATTTTTTATTATATAATTAATAAATTTTAAATTTGAATCAATGCAATTATAATTTTTTTTTAATTTTTAAAATAAAATATTAAATTATTTATTAATATTAAATTTTATTTTATATATACAATTTATTAATATTATATTAAAAATTAATAAAAAATTAAGAATTTAAAAATTAAAAATTTTAATTAAAATTAAATTTAATATCATAAAAAATAATTATAAATTATAAATTTTGATTAAATCGAATTTAACGTTATTCAAATATTAGCACTCAAATTAAAGATATTATAAAATAAAAATTTTAAAAAATTCTCACACACTTTAATATAATAAATTTCACGTAAAATGTGAGAAGTCACGTATAAAAAAAAAAATAATCCTTATCAATTAAAGTTAGCATCTCTTTAAAGTTTAAATCAACATGGTTGGATGTTTTATGTCCACCCTAAATTTAATGAACTAAAATTATTTATCCTATAATTAAATAAATATCAGTGTGCTTAGAAATTAAAAGAATAGAGTTTTCGAATGAAAACATGTTTGATAAAAAATTTTGTACATTTGGTTTTAAGATATTTAAACGACCCGTATTCTATTACATATTTAGATTTTCTTTCTTACTTTTTGACATATGAACAAGATCTAACAACTTACTCATCGCCATTAATGACTCTCTCCGTAAAACCCTAATTCAACAATTCTTTATCGTCTCTCTCTCTCTCTCTCCCTCGCTTCAACCTCTGAATCTTCTCTGAAAAAAAAAATGTCCTCCGTAATCAGAAAACTCTCCTGTAATTCCGTCACCAAACTCTTTTCTGCACTCAAACTGACCGAATCCGCGACCATTTCTCGCTCTCTATGCACAGCAACATAGTCCTGAACCCAGAAGCTCGAACGCATCGCCGATGAGTTACTTGATCTCACGAAGCTCGAGCGATATGACTACTCAAATCTTGTTCCGACTCAAGATGGGCCTCAACCACTACGGCCCTGCAGTTTCCGGGCCTAGCTCGGCCGGCCCGGCAGCTGCGGGATCTGGGCCAGCGGAAACGAAAGCGACGGAAAAGGCAGCTTTCGACATAAAGCTTGAGAAGTTCGACTCCAGTGTTAAAATTAAGATTATCAAAGAAGTGAGGGCGTTTGCTGATTTGGGGTTGAAAGAGGCGAAAGATTTGGTGGAGAAAGTACCTGCTGTGATCAGGAAAGGGGTTACGGAAGAAGAGGCTGATTCCATTGCGGAGAAGCTCAAAGCATTGGGGGCCTCTGTGGTATTGGAATGAGAATCAATGAATTGATATATATATTTTTTTATCTGATTTGCAGATTGAAAGTTTTGGTTTTGATGCAGCATACAAACATTTGAATGAAAGAGGGAGAATTTTCAAGAATAAAGTTTTATTCAAGCAGTAGGCTTTCTGTATTTCATATTTAATTAGATTGAGATTTTTTTTCCCGCGCTTTTTGGCTCACGATTTGGCAACATGTATATACAAAGTGATTATTATGCAAAAGATGTTATATTGGTAGCCGAGTTTTATAGAATATGCAGATATTGGCCGTATAATGTAGTATGTAAACTCAACATGCACTGGAAGCAGCATATAGAGGAGAGAATACCTTCAACACAACACCAACAATCAAGCAATAGTGTTAGTATAGGCCCTCCCTCATAATGTTTTTACGTTTGTTCATTTTCCCATGATCAACTCACCATCAACAGAAAAAGAGAGAGATTGTATATATCTAGCTCTGCAGGAACTGTATCCATTTCTTTCACTAGTCAGCCTTTTCGGCTTTGAAAATCTCAAAAGACCTATAATGCTGTAATGGAAACAACTCATAAGGGGTCAATCTCACAATTTCCAGATTTACAATCCTAGCCCTGTACATAATTACCAACATAACAGGAGTCAATGTTGCTGCACCAGTATGATGTTCACGCTCCACAAATTCATAATGTCCACCTTCAGATCATCTGCACATGTATGAAAGAGATATCAATCTTGACAACTATTACGGGAAATAAATTCATTTAACATGAAACATTGCTCATCTGATGAAAGCTCTACAATTTTCAACAGTATGAAAAAAGGGAAATCACATTAGTTAAAACATAACACACCATCATTCCTTCTTAGTGGTAGTGATTTCCAAAGTTTAATAGATTACAGAAGGATACAATAAAGCTGGCCTAAATAATTAGATAAGGCTCAATCAAGTGCAACAAAGTTGGAATAGAAAAATATGCCAAGATGGAAGACTCTCAAACCACCCATTACTTGAATTACCTGGAGTCTCAGCACGAGGATCATCATCCTAATGAAAGAAGACTTGAGCATCTATGGATAGTAGAGTTAAAACTGTTCTTGAGAAGAGAACAGCTGAAGGACTTTACCAGGTATGGAGTGTCCTACATTTCAATGCATTGATTGCTGCTTTGGCAAATACTTGCGCTGCTTCTGCTTCAGCTTCTGCTCTTTCTGCCTCCCTTTCTGCCTCTTCAGCCTCTGCAATTGCAACTTCTGCCTCTGCTACAGCTTTTGCAGCAGCTGCAGCAGCCTCTTGTGCTGTCATGCTCTTCATCCTTGATAGATCGGCATCAACCTGGGATTTGGTAAGAATGTTGATGTCTCTCTTCTGTGCTCTAGGTGAATCATTTTGTCTTCCCTCCAGGAGTAACTTGGGAGACCTTGTCGATACAGAATCTGGCATGGTGGGTGCAATCCTGTACTTATGCTTGATCTGTTGATATAAAGATCATAAAGATTATTCGATCTATAACCACAACCATTTTCATATGATCTTTTTTCCATATTTATATCATCCTACAGTATGAGCTCTTATGCTGATACATAATTTTATTTCTCACATACAAACATCAACATTGCAAAAGCCAAAATCTACATTTTATCAAATCCATAAGTGAATAGTAATATTTCTGGAATCTTATGCATGCTGGATTTGATCTCCTTACGCCTCACACCTATGTTTCTTGGAGTTAAGCCTAATATTATTAGTTTAAATATGCCATCTAAAATATTAAAACCATTTTCTCTGACCAATAAAGATGTCCATGGTTAATCACTCTGCAGACTATTAGCCAAGGACATGATAGACCAGGGGAAAAAATGTTATCAACTATAACTTCGCCAGATGCCATACCATGGATGTTGTGTCCAGAAAAGCCAATGGACTTGTCAGTTTTCATCTAAACCTTGACTAAGTTATTACCTTGATCAATGTGCCATTTGCTGTTAAAAACTTCAGTTTTGTAGCCAATAACTTTCTAAGGTTTGCAGGTGCCCAGTATTGTTCCTACAAAAATAAAATCAATTGAAATTTTATTCAAACAATTATTATCCATATACACAACTATTGGAATTGTTCAGAAGATTCATTACATATCACTATAAAATCATCGTAGCCGCTTCTTCCAGACTAGGAGAGGTTCTAACACAAAATTTTGAAAAAAACTGCATGAAATTTGATGAAGATTTGATATGTGTGACATTTTTCAAAAGCAGTCTAGTACTAAGATTTTCCGGTTTCAAGCCTTAGCTAATTGGAATAAGCGACATGATAACAAATAAGACACCATCAAGACCATTTAAATATATGCTTAAAATTAAAAGAGACTGCAAAGATGATCCTAATTTGTGTATGTAGCAGTAGTTGAAATCTTTTGCAATATTTCTTTTTCTGGATAAATAAAAAATTTCAGAAAAGAGATGGTAGAAAGGAGAACACCTTTTGAAGAAGCATATTGAAGACAAAATCTCCGTGAAATAAAGCATTACAAGCACTAAAAGTATCCTGCACTTTAATAAGTTCAGTTTGTGTATCTGCAAACATAAAAAATTTCTAAATTCCCACACAACTGGAATACCTCTATGTAATTCGTGATTGAAGCCCTGTCAGAACCACTTGGCTCCTTCAAATTGGCAATGGCCTCCATTATAAGCTTGTCCAACCTAAAACATATAGGGGAGGTACGGACAAAGTGAGTGATTATGTATAATGCAAAAGCAGGATAGCATGGCTTCTGGTGCAAGACTTTTATGGCCTATAATAATTAAAAAGTTGAACACTAGAGAAAAAGATCTTGCATCATTTCTGCATCATTCCTATTATCAGACTATTAAGACTATCTTTGCTGGAATTCTTTCCTGCTATATAACTAATGATTAATCGTGCTTAGTAATGCACACATTTCTGTAAAATTAGAGTGAGCACTAGAACTTATAAAATGTTGTTCAGGGCAAATGGCAATTTAATTTCACATTTTTCCACTATTAAATTTTAACTTAAGAACAAGAACTATATGCTGTCCAAATCAATATCAAACTTGAATGAAAAAGCAAGAATAAGTTTATACAATATAAGTTATGTAACCTTGCAACTGGTTCTTTTGAACCAGAAGCTCGCAATGTTCCACTAGATATAGCAAGGGGCTTAGCATCAACAACTCCATCATTCTGAGGAATAGTGCTCAAAGCCAAAGGGTTCTCATCATGTTTAGGTGTCAGCTGAATCCTAGCATCACGTTTAGAGGTCACTGGAGTCCTACCATCATGTTTAGGGGTCAATGAAGTCCTTTTCAGAGCAAGCTTAGCCTTCTGTCGAGATCCCCATATTGCTGTTACATTTATATTTCTCCATTTATCCTGTTCAAAGTAAATATCACTCAAATTAATACACTACAACGCAACTCATGGAAAATTGATAGTCAAATTTGATTTTAAGACCTCTGGCACAAAAAAGGAAATGGAACAAGTCACATGTCCTCTTAAAGTATTGTGTACCTTGAGATCCACATTGGAACGTGATTGCAAAATGGCACTAAACTCGGGATCTGAAAGTATAGTTCGCCATTTGCCTGTACCATGCTTAACTACTCCAGCTTTAAGGGCCGCTTCTTCTTCTGCTGTCCACTTTTGTTTTGGAGCACCCATCAATAGATTTCCAAAACCCCTCAGGACCTAAATCACTGATTTCTGTCCCTGTTAATGCATCACCTGTTTACAGAACCAACAGATAATAGTATTAACTCTATTAAACCCTACACACATTAAATGAATGTAGATGACAAGCAAAGAGCTTGAATCAGAAAAAAACTGAATCTTTTTACGACATTATGACAACAGAAGTGTTAAGACACAGACCCATGTGCATTTCACATACAAAACATAATCAAAACATATATTTGGCACAATCAGCAGTGAAGAATTAAGGATATAACAAGGCAAGAAGCAAGTACAAAAATCAATTACACTCGATCAAATAGATTACCACCTCGGACAATTACCCAATGGCACACATAAGTTGAATTAAGCTTAATTTACCATAGACAAGAAAAGAAGATGATGAAATTTCAATATTAACAAGATTAATTGCTCAAAACCAGAGCAAAATCAGCTCCAAATTGCGAAATTTCAGCAGGTAATCGACGAATTTTGACTCTTCCCCTACGCAACTCACATCAACAAAGAACAAAAAAGAAATCTAAAATTCGGCAGAATTCGTTAAATTCCCTTACGTAAACTCAGTTCAAACACAACCAATGGCAATTAGGTAGATTTCATACCAGAATTGCATCAAATTCAGATGGTGAATCCACGCATGATATCCGATCATCAAATTGCTCCTGATCAAAAAAATTATCAGTCAGTTTGTAAATGATGCGAGAAGTGGGGAATTCATGTGTAGCTCATTGATTATGTGAAAATTTTCAGTGATTAATCGAAAATGAGAGACAATCTATGTATGAGACATTGTTCTCGTCCATAGAAATACTGTGTTTCCTTTTTTGAAATATAATTAATATGCTTCCCCTTTTGTTTAGAAATATCAAAATGCCCCAATCTTCTTTTTTAAATAAAATTAATTGAAAAATATCAATATAAATGGAAATATTACTTTTTTTATAATATGATTATTGGATTTTAATTAATAATTTATGAAATCTATTTTCCACATTAGTTCAGTTAATATAAGTTGCTAAATTATGATCCCTTTTAAATGTTAAATAATATACTGTTGTCAATTTCAAATTTATCATGATAGTAAATAAGGTTATTAACAATATAAAATTATTGAAACATATAAAATCATAATTTTCTCATTTAATATGAAAATTTAAAACTGATGTAAGAAAAAAGTGTTATATATTAAATATTAATAAAAAAAGTGAATAAATCTCATTAAAAATTGACGTTGTTAATTATTTTTTTAATTTTGTTCTTAAAATATAATAAAATTATTACAATATAAAATACATTTACAAATATGTAAATGAATAAATTTTTTTCATTTGTATCTTTAAATTCCGTTAAATGTTATTGTTATTTCTTTATTTTTTCATCCAAATGTTAACTACCCTCGTAATATAAAAAATAGTATTTATATCTAAGATTTAGGTGAAAAACTGTTATTTTGAAGACTTTGAGGGTCAATGTGCTATATATAATAATATGCGAGATAAAACTGTAAATTATAAGAAAACCAAACATTTTACAGGTTTGCAGTTGTTTCTCCCATTTTTAATTTAATTTTTAGGATATTATATTCCTTAAATTTTAAAAAAAAATTAAGATATTTTTAAAATTATTATTTATATCTTAATTTAATTATTTTATTTTTATTTTATAATAATTAATATAATCTTATTCCGACATTTAAATTTAAAAATTATAATAATATTTTAAATTTTAATTATTTATTTTTTAAAAAATTTATTATCAAATATTTATAATGTTTAAGACATATTTTTAATTTCTTTCCCTCCAAATATTAAAAACTATCAGCTTATGGCAAAATTTAAAGAAAGGCTAAGTTACCTCCCTTGAACCATTAATCTCCGTTAGTTTGACCCTTAACTCTAAAGGTAAAATCATAAATAAAGTAAATTGCTTAAAAACAATTAGTGGATACTTCCCAAAAATTTAAAAAATAATAAATATTTTCTTAAACTATTACAAAACTACAAATACCCTTTAAAACTACTATACAATCATACAAAATAATTATTTTTTCTTTATATATTTAAAAGACTTATTAATTAACCATTTACTCCAATTATTAATATATAATAATCAATATACTCTTATGATTTATTTTCTTATAATTATGTGTTCAATAGTTTTATAATTATTCCCAAATTATTATTAATATTTTAAATATTGTTATTGCCATTATATTAATTTATAACGCAATCAACTAATATAAATCTCCAATAATATTTGCATTATATTTTGAGAATTTTTTTATGAATAAATGTTATATTTAATATTTGAGATTTACATATTCTTAAATTTATAAATAATATATTCATGAAATTTAAATATTAGTCTAGATAATCATTTGAGAATATTTAAATAATTTATACATATTTTTATTCCCTTATAAATAAAATAACTTAAACAATTTATGTAATTTATAACTAAATATTCTTAATTCATAATACAAAAGAAATCCAAATAATATTTGTATTATAGAAGTTGTATTATTTATAATTTTGAGAATATTTATATAATATATATATATATATATAAATCTATTAATTTATAAATAAAATAATTTATATAATTTACATTTATTTCAAAAAAATATTAAATATTATTAACATAATAACAATATTTAAAATATTAATTATAATTTAGAGATAATTATAAAATTATTGAATACATAATTATGAAAAAATAAATCATAAGAGTATATTGATTATTGTATATTAATAATTAGAGTAAAATAGTTAATTAATAAGCCTTCTACATATATATGAAGAAAAAATAGTTATTTTGTATGACTGAATAGTAATTTTAGGGAGTATTTATAATTTGGTAATAGTTCAAGAGAATATCTATCATTTTTTAAATTTTAGGAAAATTTTATTAATTTTTCTCAAATAATTTACTTTATTTACGATTTTATTCGTAGAGTAACGGTCAACTAATGGAGATGGATAATCTAGAGGAGATATAGTTTTCAATACCTAAAAAGAGAAAATTGAAAATATCTCTAATATTTAATTATATATATTTTTTAAAATATTATATTAATTTTTTAAAAAAATTAATTATTACTTCTTAAATGTTTATATAATTATATATAATTTTAATAATATAAATTATACATAATTTTTTAAATAAATTATTTTAATAATATAATATATTTTAGAAATTATATATAATTAGATATTATAAATATTTGATTATAAATTTAAAAAAAATTAAGAATTAAAATATTATTATAATTTTTAAATTTAAATATTATAATAAAATTATATTAATTATTATAAAAAATTAATATAATATAATTATTTTAAATATTTTTAATAATAAAAAAATAAAATAATTGAATTAAAATATAAATAATAATTATAAGAAAATATTTTAGATTTTCTCTAAAATATAAAGGGATATGTGATATTTCTCAAATAACTCATGCTTATATTACTTTTTTCCAAAATTCAGGGGGACAAAATACTATATCCCTCATTTTTATCTTATTTTCAAGTTACATTGAGAGCAATCGAGTGTGAGATAGTTGGGTTAGAAGATGGCTCAGTCTCTGCAACGAATATGGAGTCACGGCGGTCGCGCCGTGCGAGCCACCGTGTGCCCTATCTCAAGACCATTCTCTGCAGACGCGTTGGTCGAGGTCAAGCCCGGGGAGATCGGCATGGTCTCCGGAATTCCCGAAGAACATCTCCGTAGAAGGGTACCGCCCTCCATACTCTTCTCTCTCTCTATCTAATTTTCTATTGACTTGTTTTTGTCGGATCACATTTTATTCTTTTCCTAATAGTACGAGAGAAAACGTTCATCCAAGAATTACTAACGTTCTAGGATGTTTTGATTTATTAGGGGTTTTCCATGTTTTGATTGTTTTAAATGTTGTTTTGGATTCAGAGCTGGTGATTTTTATATTGTTGCGATAAAAAAGCTATCTTACATTTTGTTCAGGTTTTTGATGTCTGACTAGCAAGATTAAATTGGTTTCAATGTTTTAAAAATGCTAACTTGAGAGAACGCTTTAGCGAATCTTAAGCTTAGAAATTTTGGAGCGTCTTCTGTTCTGGTGATTATAAGGGTACTTTTGTGTTTTACTGGGTGACATTCCAATTTTACATCAATGACAAGGAGGAACCATCCTTATAAAGGCTTTTCTCATTTTGCCAACGAATTGCTGCTCTGTTTGAGCGTTCCCTGGTTATAGTCTTTCTGTTCTGTTTGCATATATTTATGATATTCTATTTAAAATATACTTCTTTTCATCTTTTGATATGTATGGCAGGTTGTAATTTACTCACCTGCTAGAACTGCTTCTCAGCAAGGATCTGGAAAAGTTGGAAAGTGGAAGATCAATTTTATGTCAACGCAAAAGTAAATTCTTTTTTCTGAAGTTTTCCTTGCATAAGAAGTTCCTAAGATTGTCAACTTAGTTCAGGTGCATTTAGTGGCATGGAATATGGCTATAGAGTTGTCACAGTTGGAATGGCATTTGAAATTCTTCTGAATTCCACATAAAAACTCAAGTTCATGTCCATAAATGTGTTTTCACAAAATGTGAATTGCTTTAAGTTCAAGTACTATCATGTATCAGAGATATTTTCTAAAGACATGTTTAGTTGAATGCAATCTCATGAACCAGGCTTTTGCCTGAGCAGAATGTAAGTTGTGTTATTTACAGATACTACCTATATTTTGCTGCATTAGTGCAATAGGGCAAAGTTGAGCATATTTAAATATTTCATATTATGTTTTCTTTTCTAATTTTGGAACCAAATTTATGCAGTCTTTTCGAATGACTCTAGACTTTTCTTTTGTGTGGTGTTTATGTCATGACTAAATGTCTCAATTTTATGAAAATTTTGTGTTACTGTGTAGGTCTTAAAGAAAATGCTTGTTTCTGGATCTCCATTGTTATATTGCCAAAAATTTCTTGATCAAGTTTGAATTACAAGTTATATTAGTGTTTGGATAACTTTTTAGAGTGATTTTGCAATGTGATCACATGATCAAAAGTATCTCATCGCTGAGTAATGTATTCTAGATGGGAGAATCCGTTGATGGGTTGGACATCAACCGGGGATCCATATGCCAATGTTGGTGATGCTGGATTAAGTTTTGATAGTGAAGAGGCTGCAAGGTCATTTGCAGAGAGACATGGTTGGGAATATGTGGTATGTGTTCAATTTTTTAATTTAAAGTTGTCATCAGGAATTTTTTTTGTTTAAAGATTTTGTATGTTTTGATTCTGAGATGCTTTGGAATTTAAAATTTCTTGCTTTACTTACCTAAGCTGCTGAACACATGTTCAGCGCATTTTTAGTTTTATGCCCTTGTTATTTTTGTTCTTCACAGTATGAGATTTTGTTAACACCTCAAGCCCTCCTGTCTCAAAAGGTTTTAAGTAGCATTTCTGTTGTGTGTTTATTTCGTACATTTCAATTATGAGAAGAAATATCCAGTCAGCTCCTTTGTGATGAATTTAACATTTTTTAGTTTCTTCATCTTAATTTTCGCCTTAACTGCGCTATTGACAACATTTTTTGAACTCATTTCAGGTGAGGAAGCGGCACACACCATTGCTGAAGGTTTGAGACTCTTCTTTTACCATATTCATTGGCATTTTTAACCATCTGCATTTCTGTACTGGACCGATCTTGGCGTGTGGATGAATTTTATTATATAAAAACAGTTGTTTCAGCAAGCAACAAAAAAAAAAAGAAATTTATTACAAGTTTCATATAGTTGAATGGTTTAGGTCTGTCGCTGTGCAATTGAGTTTGACGAGGATCCAAATGGAAGAGCTACTTTCACAGTGCATTTACTTTTTCGTTGTCTTCCATTTTTCATTTTGAAGCATGATTTTCTAGAATGATATGGGATTTTCCCTCCATTATTTTTTTCTCTGCTTATTCATGCCTGCTTGTTTTGCTGTGATCAATTTGCTGAGTGGCTGAGAGGGTTTTCTGATGGTCTAGATGCTAGTTGGAATAGTTAGTAGCTATGCATGTTGGTTTTTGGTTAATGTTTGGAATCTAGCAATGGTAAAGCTTTTCTTACAAGGGATCTCCTGCATTCTGCCTAATTCCTTCTCTTTCTTGTTTCTAATGTGTATTTCATTGGGTGGATATACCCTGAGTGACCACGAAACTTTATTGCTTTAATAGATTCCAGAACCTCTATCTAAACTTGAGGGTTACTGATATATTATACAAGATATTACTGGTGAGATGTAATAGATAGTACTTTGTAAATATACTTCATTGATAAATCGCAAGTCCTGTTAATGTACTCAATGAGAAAACTATGAGCCTTCTGTACTGTACATTCAATAATGTAACTGCAGAATGTAACTGCAGACGTATGCAGATTTAGGTGGGTATAAATTAGTTTTTACTAGTCTTGCATTGAATTTCCCCCTGCACGTCTAAAGTTTCATAAATTGTTCAAGATGCCATTATATATTTTGTTGACATAAATATAAAAAATATTCATAGCAGCTTCCTATTTTCTGTTATGTTTGCAGGTGAAGACGTATGCAGACAACTTCAAATGGAAGGGTCCTGCCAAAACAGATGAAAACTGATGATGTTATCATAAGAGAAGTCTGTGTGACCAAGGACTACGATTTCTTTTATCGCACATTTTCTGCAAATGGTGGCATTGTAGCACTTTGTCAATTCATCTTAAATGAATTTGTTGATTATAATAAAACAGGACTGATGGGTTGTACCTTTTTGCTCCTTTCTATTTTCCACAGTGCAAAGATATAAAACATTTCTGTTCTTTTGAATGATTAATTTGAAGCCGACTGCTTTCACACAGAAATAACTCAAAAAGAGTTGAATCTTTCTGGCTTTCCCTTTTAGGGGAGAAGTTAGTGTTGCACTATCTTTCCCCTCTGCATTTTGCACACCTCCACTCCTTCCGATTACCATTCCAAACTGTTCAATGAGTTTCTTCTAAGCACAGTGTGATACTTGCATTTTATTTCTCTTACAAGGCAAAAGAGAACGGGGCATGAATTCTCTTCTACTATAAATCTTTTCAAATTTGAAATATATAATTTCAGATTCAGATCTATTTTTCATTGACTACAATTTTCATGTCTGTAACATAAACAGAAAATTCATTACGCAGCTAACATCCTTAGTACATGTTTGGTTAGGAGAATACCCAAAGAAATTAGAATTAAAAAAAACGTTTGATAGGGCAAAATTCTGTAGAATCTGAATTCCTTAGGAATATCGATTCCTTTCTATAATTTTAAATTTCCAAAATCAATCATGTATGATCCGTTCACATAGCTCTACTTCTCATCAATGAAATTAGGCTTTATACAGCAGAAAATGAATGATAATTACGATAAACTAGAATTGACAATTCAAAGAACTTGTGCAGAGTCAAGTCTGCAAAAGGAGTTGATAAATACAGCAAGACGAGAGATTGAGACAATAACTAGGCTTGGCCATTCAAAAATTCTTGATGCAGAATGCTGTCTGCAGTGATAGCCTCATCTATATGCCCTGTAGCTATCAACAATAATTCCGCTTCTATCAGGTAGCAACTTCTTCATATAGTACTTAGAATTTCGGGATAGATTGATCTTTTTTCTCTTTTCTTCAGGTATCATATCAATTGAACATTCTCTGAAGCCACGACTCTTAAACCTGTAACCAAAAGCATAAATTCAGAATCTACTGACTACCTAACCAGCCAAACATATCATAGAGGAGATGTAATGGCCATAAACTGGTTAATATCCAAATATTAATTGAAGAAAATTGTTGCACACAAACATGACTTCTCCCTGCTTTGATTTTCAATTCACAGAAATCCACAATTTCATGCTGAAGAATTTTTACATATGGCCCAACTAGCATGCATATATCACATGTATTTCAGGAAGTGAGGAAACAAACCAATCTGCAGTACGGGTGGTCAGCAGAAAAAGCATCTCCAATCCAAGGGAGGACGCCTTCTTCTCAATATAATCTGCAGATATTTGATTGCAATCAGGTAATTATCAGCAATAAGTGCTGCAAGCAATATGGTGGTAGACAACATGCAGACTATATTATGAAAAACTTGCAAATTACGATTAAACATATTAATAAATCTCAGAGAATGTACGGAATTCACTATTATACAGTTCAGATTTTGTATTTTTTTAGTTTTATGTAAGATGTTTCAAGTTTTATACTAGATATTTCAAGTTTTATGTTAGCATTTTCAAGTTAGGTTTCAACTTCTGTGTTAAAGTTTTGAGTTAGGATTTCAACTGTGTTGGAGTTTTTAACTTTTGTCTAAGGAAGTTTAAGTTGTGCTAACAGCTCCAACTTTACACTAATGTACATTAGCCAATCCCAGGACATATAAGTTTCAAGTTGTGTTAACAGCTGTAACACTACATGAGGTACATAACCCTCCCAGGATATACAGGTTCTGCATCCTAATATTGGAAAGCCGTTCTGTTAAATGCAATCACGTCTTTGTTATCAGGAGGGAAGAGCCTGATGGGTAAAACCCAAAAAAAGAAAAACAGACAGAACATGTGTTGGTATTAAAGTCAGAAAGACAATGGAAAACGCCAAATGGTTTAGAGTTAATAACATTTCCCCATCAAACTCTTTATCAACAATGACACAGAACCAGAAAAGTTTCTTTATTTATCTCCCCTCCAATTCAATCATAATTAGAGCCCACAAGACCTCCAGAATATGGGACGAGAAACCATGCTCATGGCAATCTACAGTTACACAATTTAAACTTTACTTGTAGTGCTGGCAGTGTATAATAGAAGACAACCAATATCATACCAAGTAATTTGTCGCCTTGTCCTTGACCCCGGCAGTCAGGCGAAACTGCAATAGCAGCAACCTCTCCACACTTTTCCTTAAAGAAAGGGAAAAGAGCAGCGCAAGCAATGATCTGACCCTCTCGTTCCACAACAAAGAATGAATCTAATGCCTTAAGTAGCTATTAACACAAAACAAATGAGAAACATAGTCAATCACTTGGTCACTCTTTCCAACAAATAAATGCGTCCCAAGTAGAGTCAAATTTGTATTCTTATTGTCATGAAGTACATCAGTAAAAGATCAGCAAGAAATGCTAAAATAATAAGATTCATATAGAACATATGAAACAGCAGGATGCCAAACCTCTTCATCAGTCCTCCGAATCAATGTGCCAGATTCTTCTAGTGGTTGAATGATTTGTTTTATTCCAGATAGATCTGTCTTCTTAGCCATACGTGTTCCCTCGTAGAGATCACTAACATAGACAATTGAATGACAGAATCAATAAATGGGAAGAAAAATGGCTCAAGAAAGTGAAAATCAGTTTACATCACATGGAACCAATTTTAAACAATTAAATGCAGGTAATTACATGCATCAAGGACACAATGGCCCATGAACAAAAACTATTTATATTAGTCACATTGAACTATAAGTCAGATAGGAACTTTAGAAATATAGTTTGCCATAGAAGATCTTTTGGAAGACATTGGAAAAAGTTGCATACCTAGCTACCATTGTCCCCATTCCATCTCTTTTAAACAATTCCAATAATAAAACTCCACCAATGGTGCCATCCAACAAATGAACTCTTTGAACACCTCCCTGATAATAAGAAAGAAAATACCATGGGCTAGGTGATAGAAACTCAATGTTAAATTGTTGAAACTTATATGAAAAGAAACACTGTAAGCAATTTTTGAGCATGTTTGATATGCTGCTCTGAGATGGAAGCACTAGCTATCAAATAAAAGCTAGTGGGTGTTTGATAAACACTAACTAGCTATTAAATGAAAATTAATGTGTTTACTAAAAACTAATTGTGAGGTAAAAATAAAATTCTATTTCAAAAAAATATATATTATATAGATATTTGATGATTATTTATAGAAAATAAGTTTTTATACAATGATAAAAATATATATAAATTTAAAATTTTTTTATATAGTTGTGTATTTTTTTAATATTTAATAAATCAAGTTATTATTTTTTACCTATATTTTAACAGATACTTTTTTAATTAAATAAATCATTGAATGATAGTTTTGGATTTAAGATGCTATTTTTATTTTAGATAAATTAATAAGGCCGTTTTTTAACAGTTAATAACATTTTCATCCCTGAGCTTTTAAATAATAATAATTAGGGGATATTTTTTTTTATTTCAACATTTTAGTTCTTGAAAATATTGCAGAAAGCAGGGTTAAAAAACAACGGTTACAGACTAAACTGCTTAACAGGAGAAACATTTGTCAATATTTATTCTCTCTCTAAACTTGGGAATGCAAATGCTATTGTTCCTGCCCTGAGATAGGGTTGTGCAAAAAAATCCAAAATCTGAAACTAAATTTTATCAAATGTGATGGAGCGATGGACTTCTGCAGTACAAGGGAAGTCCAACGCTCCCAAATGTGCCCTTCAAGGATGCAAGAATGTATTAAGCCATTGCCTCAGAGAAACTTAACACAATACTAGAGATTTTAAAAGTAATTATAGAATTTATGCAACTTCCTCAGGTAGGACAACATTCCTTCAGCTCTTTATTAACAATAACTGATATACAAGAAAGCAAGAAATAAAAAGCACGTGTCATTTTTTAAGTGGCCACATGTCGGCAGTTGATTAGCACTTTCTCGACTACTCATATTCAGAAGTTATTCAAGATAGACCAACACAAAGTTAACAGCTAACTAGAATTCAGCATTACTATGCCTACAAGAGTCTGAAAGCTGGATAAAGGCTTCCAAAAAAGAAGGCAGAATATTATCCTGCAGACTAGATAGTTGTCCACCTCCAAAGTGTTGTTTAAGTTCCAAAAAAAAAAAAGGAAAGGAGCAGGGATTTCAACTGCAGATTATATGTTTTGAGGACCAATTCTCATTTTCTTTTGAGAAAGCTAATCTGGCATTCTACTTTTTGGTCATCATTACAAGGTTCTTTCATTTTTCTTTACAATATACAAAAGGTCTTTTAAACTTGCATAAACTATGTTTATATTGGTTATTGGTAGAAACACTAACTTCGTATATCCATTAGATCATTGACATAAAATCTTCACGTTATAATTAAGATGAGAGTTGCCAACTCTCAAAATTATGGTCAAAACCAATGTATTAGCAGTGCTGATCAACAAAAATGTCAAAATTTACTGATTTTAACTGTTAGAAAAGCCAAACACAATTCTAGGAATAAAAAGAATGAAATCAGAAAGGGAAAATCTAAAGACAGATTGAACATCCGAAAACAGAAATACAAGCCTCTAGTAAGAGAAAGCTTTGCCTTTCCTACTCTGCTATCTATAATATTTGCACTTGGCACTAAACCAAACCTGAGATTGACTTACGTAACAAGTTTCCCATATATCAATAAACAAGATAATGGAGTGCAAGGGAAAAAAAAAAAGGAGGGGCACCATTTTCAGGGAAACAAAAGACCATATTAAGTAGAGTTTACAAAAAGAAAATGGCCAGTCATGGACTTACTCTGCAAACGAAGGCTGCAGCAGCTAATTCTGAAAGGTAACCAAATGATCGACTAAGCCTCTCCTGTCCTCCAATAGCAAAACCCTGTTCACCAGACCATAGTCCATTGCCATTATCAAAACCAACACCATTGTTAAAGGTTGCAATATGCCTTTTGCCAAGAGCTCTCCCATTTTGGGAAGAATGAGCGCTTCCATTAGAGCCACTATGCCCAAGATATGTCACATCTTCCTCACCAACAGCTTCCACATAATTAGCAGCTATTTCACTTTGCTTTGCCCGCTGACGAATTAACATGTCCGCTTCTTGAAGAGTCAAAAAATGAATAAGGCGTCCACTCTCATCCAAAATTGGACCATCTATAATACAAATAAGTTTATCTGCTTCAATAGCCAAGGCACAAGCTGTAGCTACCTCATATGTGCTGAAATTTACAAAAGCATAAAAGATTAGTGATTGAAATTTTTAAAAAAAATATTTGCACATTATGATTGAAATTGAAAAACATCATTTGCACCAATTGAAATCCATAACTGCAAATCAAAAACATCTTTCTTTCTTCCTATTTTGCTGGGATGTGCCAGGGGAGAGGTTCAATGGTCTAAATTCATACAAATTAGACATATAATCAAAGTCAAAATGCTCTGATGGCAGCATAAATATCAAGCAGATCCAAAAAATTAAAGTAAATAAAAAGAGGCAGTCAAGGGATACAGCTGATACAATTTCCATAACCTGTTTTGACAGCAAGATAACCAGGATATATACATCTCTGCTGAAATTTGTACTTAAAGAAAAAAAATTTCAAGAAACAAGAAAAAACAATTAACATTTTTTCTTCCTAAATTTACCCCAAATTATCTGTTTTTTTTTTTTTCAAAACTTTAAATGTTACATTTCAAATTACAGTTGCAGTTTCTTTCTAAAAATCTCAATCTAAACATTGCGACTCAATGATATTGAAGAAATACCCTTTTCTGAACCCAGAAAATATGTTTTCCTCTATAATATATCAGAAAAAAATTAATCAATGTAATTCAAAAGAAAAGAAAAAAATTTTAAAATGCCTCAGAAACCATGATTATGTTGCCTTGCACAAGCAAAAATTCAATCATTTTACTTTACTCCGACTCAAGTGTCTCTCAACTAAAGAAAAAGTGTTAGAAACACTATTAGAAGATTTCATACAAAGCATTAACTACTGACACTTGATGGCAAAATAGAAAGAGAAAGCTATGAATGGGATATAAATAAGCATGATATGTGTATATATTAGTGGAAAACTATAGGTAGAAACAACTGCAACACATAGAAGAAACTGAGCTTCACACATTAGATCAGGCTAAATAAGAAGATTTAACAAAAAATCAAATAAAGCCAAGTCATACTTAACATCAATCATCACAAACTACAATGCATACTTGCAATTCAATACTTCTCCAGAGCTGGAATAGCCCAAGTTGCTTAATATAACTACACAACCACCATCAAGTCGCTCGCGCATGCGAGTAACATCTACTTTCTTTACTTCACCTGTTGCTCCATAATCAACACCATCAACAACTCCTCTTCTCTGAAAAAGAGATTTACAGAAATCACAGTAGCAATGACGTTTAAACAATGATAGAAAACATATTTAACAAGCAATTACAAAGACTACTCGTCCTGCCATATAGGCGAATACAAAAGCAGGATTGTCAAATAAATGTCATGCTGAATGATATATTTGAAATAGCAACTTGTTACCTTGGCTGCAAGGAAGTTGCCACTAGCAACACTGACACCCACTTCATGCAAACGACTATTATCACCATGTCGACGGATGTTACATATGGGAGGTCCAGGTGAAAGTTTTGCCTCTATCATCATTCGAATTTTCCCGGCAGCTTCCATTGCTGCCGCTAGAGATTCTGAGTCAGTTATCCTGTACTGACCTACATACTTAGGCTCATGCCCTGCAATAACATACCTGAATAAGTTCTACGTACACTTGTTAGTCACATTTGTTGTCAAAATGATTTTTGACAATTAGAAACACATTATGTATTGTGCATACCTACTTATCCTCAAAAAATTAACAAAAAACATTAATATACATGTCCCTTCCACATTACAATCTAAGACTCTCCTTTTAATCACTAATTTAACAAAAATTAAAAATAAAAAAAAAAGACCAGAAAGAATCAATCTGAAAATTAAGTTTAACCTCAATCAGAAAAACTAATTGTCTTCACTACTCATATTAGAGCAGCAAAGCAACAGTACAGTTAGCTGCAATAGTGAAACCATCATCACTACTGACATGCTAAGCATATTATCAGAAGACACAAACTATCCTCTTCCACAAACTATCTTTTTTCACGATGCTTAAAGGGTCTTAAGTCAATTGAATCTGGACGGTTGCAAGACAATAGAAAATTTTTAACAATAATGAAAAGAAGATAGACCCTTTGCTTTCAAAGATGACAAGGAACTCTCAACCCCTTAGTTGGCTCATATGAATTACAGATGGTACCATTAAAAATTATACCAATTTCAGTATCAAACAGTTCATATAAAAATACTATTATCATTAGCTCCAAATCTAACCAACACAAACGAGAAACAAGCACGTGCAAAAGGTATAAGCTTTGGGATACCTCTCTCTGCCAATAGATTGTCAATTTGCACATGAGTTCCAGGAACAAGAATAAATCTAATCCCCAAGTGATGAAGAAACGCAATATCCTGTTCCAAACACAAAATAAAGCATCACCAAAACATAAATTTTAAATAATAAAAAAAATCCTAGCATATTCCTACAAACTGACATATTAAAAGAAAAATTCAAACAATAGCAACAAATGATTTGCCTTCAAAATGGGATCCAAAAAAGGGCTAGAAACAATTTCCCCAGAAATAATAACAACAAAGGTTCCTCCTCTATGCGCCCACAAGTATGGCCACGCCTCACGAAACCACCTCACAAACTGCTGGTCTTCAACAGAGTTGTAAGTCTCTTCAAAAATCTCACTCTCTGTCTCGCTAAACACGTTGCATGGACTTAAATTTCTCTTTTTATTCTTCATAGGAAATGATAAACCCTTAAGCAATGGTCCTCGAAATCGAAGGTTTTGGGCGGGTTTTAGAGAATTGGACACGTGGAAAGAGGAAAAGAGCTGAGTTTTAGTGGGAGATGGCCATATTGAGTGATGGGTAGTGGCCATTGAAGAGCAAATGGGAAAAAACTGAGAAAAAATGTGGCGACCGGAGACAGTCAGAATCAGTCTTGAAGGGTTATTGGTGATTGTATTGCCGGCCCTGCTTCTCTGACGTTCCGAGTTCGTTAACACACCCGCGCTGCCCTAAAAGGCTACACGTCGGAAGGGCTTTGTGTGTGAAACGTGTAAGGGTAAGTACACGTGGCAATATATCATGGTATGCAAGTCTTCCCCTTTGGCTACGAGTTGTCGTTTTAGACCGAGTTTTTATTTACTTTGAATAATTGTTTTAGACCGAGTTGAAGATTTTTCCTTTTTCTTTTTCCTCGGAGGAGACCAAATTGAGGTTGCTAGTATTAAGAGAAAACGTATTTGTAATGTTTGACCGGAGAAAATATATTCTGTAAACAGGATTACAAATTTAACTAAGGCTTAAATTTACGGTATTAATTGATTAATGAAACAAAATCTTTTAAAATAATACAAATGGTTTTGTGATTAAAAGTAATGTCATTCAAGTAAGACAAAAATAAGTAGACCTTTAAATAATTTAACATTTTAATATATGTAAAGAAAATTAAATAAAAATATTTTATGCAAGTAAGACAAAAATATTGAGTGGTTCAAAACTTTTTAAGTATAAACCATTAAATATTTAATTTTAAAAAATTAAGTTAAACTATTTTTTTAACAAAAACACTGTAGAATCCATAATTAATTTGTCAAGACATAGAAACCGTAATTATATGATTCTACATTTGTTGTTCATTCTCATTAATTACCCACCGTCCTATAATCAAATAAACCTCATAATGACTGTGTAATCAAGAGCTAATTAATTATCATCATTATATTATAACGAGAGAAAACAAAACGAACCTTGAGTATGTTGTTGAAGCAGGGATTAGCAACAATGTCTGCTGATAATACAACAACAAATGTACTGCGTCTGTGCATAGTAATGTAAGGCTGAGCTTCCCGGAGCAACTCCACGAACCCCACATCTTCTTCCGAAATATCATAAAATCTGCCCCCACCGCCCACCCCGCAGCCGCCTTTCACAGCCGGCCCTTCTTTTCCCTTCACTCTCAAACTACGGCCGAACGTGTTTTTTCTCTTTTGGTAGCTGTAGTTGCAGAGACTCGGTTTGCCGTAGCACGAAGTCCAAGTTTCTCCATGGTTCTGGTGGAAAATCCAGGGCTCTGCTGACTTCGAGGTCGCCATTAAAGATTAATCTTGTAATTTTGTGATTATGAAAAGGAAGAGGAGGCGGTTCTTTTTAAGATAAAAGCGTAGTTAGGTATGATAGAGACGTCAGGGCCTAGAGGATTCTGAAAATCGGACGCGGCTAAACGGTGGATGAAGGAGAAATAATGAAGACAAAATGAGCACCGTTTCCGCCAATGAGTGAGTATCTGAAACTTACTTTGTTTTTCGCGTGGCTTTGTCTGAAAGTTCAGTATATATGGACAAATATTCCAATTTCTGATGCTTTTTTTCTCTCTTTCTAGAGTTAGATATTTAAGAGGTTATTAATTTATTTGGATGAAATAAATGTAACAATTATAGAGCACAATATTTACGAATGAAAAATAAATTGAATTTTTGCATTTAGGAGGCATTTCATTTGCATTTGCATCTGATTATTTGAATATTTAAGAAAGAAATTACAATAATCCAAATTTGAAAAAGACCTAACCAACATGTTTTCTAAACATTTTTGAATGGAATGATTACATAATCGTACTGTCAAGTTGTCTAATTATATGATAATATTTGGGTCACCGGATTTTCATGTTATTTCTAATAAATCCCTAGTGTCTCTAGTTATATCAAATAAATCTTCACTCTTAATGAAATAATCAAATTATATCAGAGGGGTACTTTTGTCATTTTTTGTAAAATCAAAGAATTTATTTAATACAAATAAACAAATTTCGTTTTATAACAATAACTCTCATAAAAAGCGTGAAAACTCAGGGATTTTTATGTAATTACCCAAAGTTAAAAAAAAAATAATAGTCGGAAATGTAACGGGTCAAGTTTCGAGGGGAAGTTCAGAAAGGGGTAAGGTTGGTAGACTAAGAAGATTCACTGTTTATTCACTTTCCGGAAAAATAGTAGAAAGACGGGAAATGTGTCATATGGGAACAAAAAAATTATGACCATTATGCGCCGCAGTTGGCTAAGCAGTACCTAATCAAAAAGCAATGTTGTGTACTGTTGATATCATAATTTGCCCATAAGACAGTTGAAACGACGGGACACTGTAGTTTGGTCCCCCAACTTGGCTCACTAAATGACTCAAATGTAAATGGCGCCTTCCTGACACCACCTATACCAAGAACTCGCTATTTTCGATAACATTGTGTTCAGAGAATAGTTGGAAGTTCAAGATTCCTTCGCTCCTTCGTTCAAGGCAGGGCCTCCGTCATTGGACTTGAGGCCCGTGTTGGGCCAAGCTCCGGCCTGCAAACCTCATTTTTATAGTTTTTAAAATATTGTCATAATTTCGCGACGTGTAATGTCATTCAACGTAAAAATACTGCCGACTATTTTGAAAATTTAATCCGGTAACATGGGAGTCGTCTAACTAGTTAGGCAAATTCATTGATAAAGATTAAGAAGTGTAAACAAGGAAGGTGTATTAAACAGTAATTAACTACTATTTTATAGATTTCTCTCAATAAACTCTTCAAAAATCAAAAACAAGATTGTTTGTTTACCCTCAATTTCAAATCATTAACAAGTTTACTTAAATTTAATATTTAAACTTCCTAACACAATGTGTTTTTTCTAAACTGTGCTTAATTTATTGATTTATAAAACTGTTATTATATTTGCATCTTATTTTCATAATTTTTTGAAAATTGATTTACTAGTTAAATGAGCGAAAAAAAGATTTTGTTTGTGAAAACTAATGAAAAGAGATTATTTTAAATTATGTCTTAATTAAATTTTTGTCCTAAACGATGTAGCATATATTTGAGAGATGTAAGTAACATTAATATTGAATGTCTTTAGAAAATTTAATCTAGTAATTAAGGTAGAAGTGTTTTATTAGCTAATTAGCTGAATAGTAACATATCATGAATCATATCATAATCAATCTCACTAAATTAATACAATGGAAAGATAATTAGCTGAATAGAAAATGATCCTCCATGACTGAATTCCTGAAGGTAGTTAACAAATAAAAATATAAAAGAGACATAAATAATCTTGGACTCTCACGCTCTGCGTTGATAAAAATATACATACATTTTAAATTTCGTGTTAAAATTTAAAAGTTCTATCTAACTAAAATTAATTAATATACGTTAATCATATGGAATGTGTAATAGGAAAAGAAGTGAGCATTTAATAATAGGAGTTTTAACACATACCTCCCCTAAGGTTTGAAACTTTAACACTTAGATAAAAGGTTTGAAGAAAGGCACACTTACCTCCCCTAGACTTTTAGTTGACCATCCATTTATATTTAAATGACTAAAATATCCTTCATTACTTTTAAATTAAAATTTAAGAAATTTAAATTTAATTTATATAATATTTGAAGATTAAAATATATTTAACAATAATTTAAATTTTTATTTATTTAAATTTTAATTAATAATATTTTAATTTGACAATTTTACTTTATATTTATTTATTATTTGTTAAAATTAAGAATTTAATTAATGATAATATAATTTGAAAATTTTAATTTATATTTATTTAAATTAAGAATTTAGTTAATGATAATTTAATTTTTATTCATATACCATATTTATTCAAATTTTAAACTTTATTGTGCAAAATAGCCACTTTTCTAATTTGATAATTTCAGTTTTTAATTATGTATTATATTTAATATTTATTCAAAATTAAATTTTTAACTTTAAATAAATATTAAATAAATAAAAATTTAAATTATTGTTAATTAAATTTTAATCTTCAAATATTATATAAATTAAAATTAAATTTCTTAAATTTTAATTTAAAAGTAATGAAGAGTATTTTAGTCATTTAAATATAAATGGATGGTCAACTAAAAGTTCAGGAGAGGTAAGTGTGCCTTTACTCAAACTTTCCATCTAAGTGTTAAAGTCTCAAACCTCAGGGGAGGTATGTGTTAATACCCCTTTAATAATATTATGCTTGCTAAACGTACTACGCAGGTGACTCAATAGTAATACATGCAATGTATTATTATTATTATTATTATCATCGCATTAATATTGGGATCGAGGAACGTGGACATAAGGGGAAGAGACCCAGCAGTCAGTCAGTCAACATATATAATAAATAAATAATATAAGTGGGGCAAATAACATGCAAATCATAGAGGTCAATCATCCTTAATAATTTTGACATAAAATAAACACATAAATTATACTTTTATCTAAAAGATGTAAAAAATTTAGAGATGTCTTTTACAACTAATATTTGTACAGATTTTTTTACCATAAAAAGTATTTTAAGTCTAATATTATAGATAATTTTTGAAAAACTTTATTAACACATGCATATATATTAATGGTAAAAGTAAAACTTCAATCTTCCAATAATACAGTTGATTTTTGTATATTTGTAAAAATTTAGTTTACTATGTTGTGATGAAAATATAAAAATATGTGACGGATATATAAAAGTATTTGGTTCTTTTTATTTTGCAGCAAAATTCACAAGAAGTTAATGATCAGCTCATTGGCAAAAAACTATATGTTCTATTTCTGCCAGCTGGACGACAAACATCAAAAAGAGAAAAAAGGAAAAGACTTTTTTTTTTTTCTTCATTTATTTGATTATGATTTACGATACGAATGAAAAATAAGTAGATCGAGTTTATGTAATCAGGAGCCTTTTATTTCATTTGAATTATCATAAGAATTTTTGTGGCTTGTGTAAATTTGAAAATGACCTGACCAACGCGTTTTTCTCTGCTTGTCTTTTCTAACAGAATAATAACAAAATAGAGAGTCGTGCCGTTGAATTTTCAAATGTTTTTTAAACGAAGACAAAATTAAAATGATGAAATTACTTTTAAAAATTCAAACTTTGACTACTTTTTTTTCAATTATTGCATTTTTTTTTTAAGTATTTCAAAATACATTTATTCTTTCCACCCTGCCCAACTCTAATCTCCCATCATTTTTCTCAAGTTTATTTTGTTTTATTTTAAAATTTTATACCAAGAATACATACACTTTCATGTCTTTTTTTTGGAAGGAAGGCCGCCATGAAATCAATTTTGCACTAAAATATTATTTGAGGGGCCAAAATTTTGCTCAAGAAAAGTGCAATTACACACGTCTTGCCTGTTGATTTTCTGATATCATTCTATAAATAATCAAGTTCGAGAAAATCTCTGACATCAATAACAACAAGGGACTTCATCTGACAGGAATGATATATGAATATGACGCAACTGAAGTTATCAAATTGGGCTTGCCAGGTGACCAAAACATCCCTCCCTGCAGAAAAGATTTGCTTTCGTATGTCTGGATCGAGATCCATTTTCCGGGCTTTTCTTAGTTGTCTCTTTCTTAACACAGTAATTTAAAATTAAATTTAATTAATTTTACCTTCACATTAATAATTATTCATTTTTAAATCAAAAGAAATTTAAAAACAAGATAGAATTTTAATTTATCCATAAAAAAAAAAGCTCGTAAAAACTCTATTTAAGTTTATAAAAAATATACTGCCGTTTGAGATGTCTAGGCGTTAATTTATTCAACGTGAAAGTAGCAATATTCGGTAAATTAATTAGAGTAACCAGAAAGTGCTCCAGCTAGCTAAATTCATTGATAAGAAGTTTAAAGTAGAAACAAGCATGAATTTAAGAATCCTTGGAGAAAAGAAACGAATCCCAAGCAATATGACATCCTTACACATTTCTTACATATAAATACAGAGAAGATTATGATGATCGTCCAAGAATGATCAACTATGAACAATTGACCAATGGCTGAATTCCCGAAACTTCTCCTCAGAAGCAAGCATCAAGAAGGCAGCAACAGCAGAGAGCCGCTAAACTGCACATATATATAGATGTGTACACACATAACTTAATGTCATTTTTCCAATCAAATTACAAAGCATCAAAATTATTCATAGAATTATAAGCTGATAACCAATGTTTTGCGCATCTGGCAATACTCATTGTTATATCTTGGAACACATAAACTTCCTCTTGAACACAAATGACGCAATCAGTTCACCGATAACCTTCAAATTCGTTGAAGGAAATTAGCAACTGATCAGGTATACACACTAACATCTAAACTTATTTACTATCCATCCACATTTCTTCACGAAAGTTTTCAACATCACCACCATGTCAAAGGAGACCATAACGAATGGGTGTGAATAACATCAAGTTAATCAAATGCTTTATAAGTGCAAGATGAGACTATATATGGGAGCCGAATAGTAAATATTTGTTAACCTTTCAACAGATCACCCTAAAAATAGTGAAACCCACAATCAAGAGAAATTCACAACGCAAATATACACACTTTAGCCTTCTTTATCAATATACCCATCTGAAAGATTATCTACACAAATTCTGAGTGAAGTGCACAATATTGGTACTTCATGTGATAGTTAAACATAGGATGCTTCCTTTGCTTTTGAATCTAAATCAACCCTTGTCAATAAAGAACATACATCAAACTAACAAGAGAAAATTATGGACACGGTGTGTATTATTCAGTTAATCAACTAGTCACATGCATATAAGTACAAATACGGTAGCATCGTTACAAAGCCTAATTTCAAATTGCAATTTGTCAAAAAAAAAAAAAACCTAATTTTTGGAGTTTTGGTCATATGAACCGAACCGATCCGACATTAATTTCTTCGGATAGAAGAAGGGTGAGAATAGAAACCTATTATTCTTAGTAACAAATTCAAACAAAAATCTCAAAATCAAAACATACGTAAGATAAGAAGTAAGAGAGTTAAAGTGCATATATACCATCCTTCAAGAAAGCCAGTTTCTTGGCGAGGAGCAGGCTGAGCATACTGCGGAGCATATCCTTGAGGTTGAGGAGGGTACCCCTGCGGAGGGTAACCCTGAGCGTAGCCGCCTTGAACTGGATACCCTGGCGGAGGGTAATCGTCCTTTCCCGGATACCCTACAATTCACAACAGATACAAACATATTAAACCCAAGATCTTGAATCTTGATGTAACAAATTTGAAAAACTCTGAAACAAGCAGTACCTTGAGGAGGAGGAACACCGACGGGAGGCTGACTCTGATTGTAATAACTCATTCTCTCAAAACAGAAAACGGTTTCTTTCCCTGTTTTTGTTTTAATTTCTTATTGCCCTTAACGAAATAAGCTGAAGATGGGAGACGGGGCTGGTTTTTTGTATAAATAAGGAGAAGAAAAGGAGGGCGTAAAGGCGGCAAGTGTAGGAAGAAACTTCCCGGAAGGACTAAACCGAACTTAAACCGACGCTTTATCGGAACCAGGGGAGAGAATAAACATAAACGCGGTTTCCAGCTTTATCTACAAAGCTAAGAAAAAGAGAATAGATGATGTAAAAAGGTCACAAAGGGAAATGATCACATTCCATCAACTAGAGAAAAGCATCTTCAATAGTTGATTGCATTTGCACCACCTTCTATGTCACTAGAGGTTCTAGAAGCTCTAGAGTTTTTCTGTTCTTCGACAACTCGAAGTATAATATTTTAAATAAAAATTAGTTTTATTTTTTTAACAATTGATTAAATCTTCAATTTTTATTTAAATAATTAGAATATCTTTTAGTGTTAAGCGACACATTGTTGTATTACCATGGTCAAAATTCAATCTTATAAAAATAATGTAATATTGTATAAAGTTCAGCAGTATTTTTTTTAATCAATATAAATATTCAAACATCTAATTTTTATTAAATAAAAATATAGTTAAAGATTCGATTCCAAGTATAATTAATTATTATAGTAAACCATTTTCCAATTCTTAAGATAAAATTTTATTTGTTTTGAATTTTTGTCTAAAAGGTTGCCAAGAGGCATTTTATTGTTTGTCAATGAAAAAGAATCCGTGATTGGCGGAACGACTAAAATTCCAAAGTGTTAGTTGACATATTAGTAACTTTAATATAAAAAGTTCGAATAAATAAATAAATAAAAATACCAAACTGACATTTTAAAATTTGATAAAAAATTACTACTGCCCAAAAAGGCAAAGCTCTATCACTTTTCCAAATAAAACATTAACAAATATTTGCAAAATATATAAATTTAAATAAAGTCTAAGTTCTTATTTGATATCATTTTTTTTTAAAAAAATTCTCTCTCTACTTTAATTTTTTTAACTTTAAAAATCTATCTATTACCATAATTACATAATTTTTACTAAAGGAAATGTTTCATGAATGAATTAATTTTTTCCTTTTTTGTTTTTAGGAACTCTATTTATACAAATTATATTAACAAAATCCTACTAAAAAATGCTCTTACTTAAAAAGTTACTATACCAAAAAAATCTTAAAAGGATTTGCGATAACTTGTAAAATATAATATCGTAAAAATAATATTTAATACCACTTGGCAATATCTATCTGTTACTTCTTCAAATTCAAATATTGTGAGCAATCAGTTATATTAGTATAATCTCTTGTAATAGTACGAGTTTGGAATTTTATTATTTTTTTAATATTTAAAAAGAAAAAAATTTAAAAAAGTTATAAAATTACAAATAAATTGAACATCAATTAAACATAATTTGAGGAAGTAGATATATAAATATATAGTTTTTATTGACAAAAGGTATTATCAAACATGAAACATTACAATCTTTATAAGCACAAATGAGTGAACTTGAACATGTAAAATAGGAGGTTTGTTTTTACCCATAGGATTTACAATCTTTATGAGCACAATTGGAAATGGTTACTTTGTTGCTTCGGCTAGGTAATTCATTCAAACACTCGTCCTAGATCGAACCCGAAAACTACTGACGACTTTGATGTCCCCGTTTAATGTAATCATCGACATACTTTCCCGACTGCCCGTGAAGAGTCTCCTACACTGCAAGTGATGGTTCAAGTTCTTTCGTTCCTTAATTGATGGTCCAGACTTCCTCAACATCCATCTCAAATGCTCCGTTGAAACCAACTCCAATCTCAGCCTCATTCTTTCTGGTTTCACCGAGTCCCAATGCAGTATCTTCTACGGCAGTTTGGATTCGCTTGATAATTGAGTAGAAGTTGGTCATCCGTTCAAGAATTGTGCATATGATCGGAGATACTAAGTTCTTGTAATGGATTGGCTGTGTTGAATAACCGTAAGGAAGGTATAGTAGTGTTTAACCCATCAACAAAGAAACATGCACCGAATTTACCTGGTTAATTTTATAACGATTTGGATGATTGCCGTGCTTGTTTTTATGGGTTTGTTTGTGATGCTTCTACTGATGATTTTAACTTCGTAAGAGTCATATATTTTGACAATCCTTTGGTGTTTATACCTTGACAGCCAATAATACACGGGGAAGGATTTATGATTTCTCTTATTATTTTACCACAAATTGTGGAAGTGGCGCTTTGATATATGGTTCTTCGCACTGACGGCAACATTGAATCCAGAAGCTCGGAGAGATGATCTAATAATCTCTTTTGATATAAAAGAGAAGAAGTTTACCAAACACCAATGCCTCCTGTCCTGTAAGGAGGATTTTTTGTCGATGTTGGGGGTTTTGAGAGGATGTCTGTCTGTAGTTTTCACATATGCTTACGAGTTACTCTGCGAGTGATGGATGATAAAGGAGTATGGAGTGAACGATTCTTGGACTTGCCTTGTATATATCCAAAACAGAACATCTTTCATGTCTGGGGAATATCTTCCAGTTTTTGCTTATTCAAAGAGTGGGGATGAAGTTTTAAAAGAGAAGAGGGTTGACAGTATTGCTGAGATTGATGGTAAGCTAGGATATTACGACTCCATTATTTGTGTGGATAGCCTCGTTTCACCTGATGCTTATACAATAATAGATGATTAATTAGGGGCAGAGTAGCAGGCAGAAGAAGAGGAGAAATAAGTCAGAAGAGGTAAAACAATTTGTTGTTATAATATGTTTACTCTGTTTCGTAGCATAGAGGCCATGGTTTTTTAACTCAATTTGTCACTCTACTCGGTGAAGGAATAGAAACATAACATTCTAGCCATAGAGAGATGTCAATTTCTTTAACAAATTGACCATCACTCGTTGGTCATTCATCCTTTTACAGTATAAGATGCGTAGTGTTAGGGATGACTTGTTATATGAATTCCAATTGATTTATTAGCATAGCATGTTGAAGTGAAAATTTTGTATTTTTCCGTGGGGTCCAGTATCAGTTGTTCAATGAAAGTCTAGATACTTTTGATATTCTTTTTGGATGGATATTAGAGGATTTGGCTAGTGGGTTACCACATTGGAAATTCTGGAGATGAAGTGTGTTTCTCTTTCTGGGTTGGGCATAGCAAAGATCTTGCTTTGCTTCTTGAAAGCCAAATTATGCTCTCTGTGTTGGTTGCTTTTTCAGTCTTTTTAGATAGTTTAGGAAGCCAAAGGAGTGCTGCTGTGCTTTTGAGAAGTATACCTTTGACTGACAATTGAATGTAGGAACACGTGCTCTCTCTCGCTTTCATTGTTAAGATGTTTAAATATCAAAAATTGGAAATGGAAAGCAAGATGAATTTATTTATTTTTCTATGTTTTAATTTTGGGTTATTGACAAATTCACTATCTACGTCCTCCAAATTAACCCAAGAACATAATGAAAGGAGGGCGTTGTGCCTATTTTTCTAAAAAAAATAATAATAATAAATAAATAAATAAAAATTGAAAAATAAGGTATTTATAAGGATTTGAATAAGAAAAAAAAATTAATCATTTTCAATGAGCTCTTTTAAGAGCACAATAAAAATTTTAACTAAAAAGAATTTCAACAAAATTCAGATTGAAACGGCGCGTACAAATTAAGCTTTAATCAGAACAGAAAAATAACACCTTTGTTCCATTTAAATAAAAATGTTATGTAATTTTAATTTTAGCAGAAAGGATTCAGAATTTGAAGTTAAATTGTTCATAGAGATTTTTAAGTACAAATCCCTCGAAGGCAATTCATCAAACAATTTTCTTCGTTTTTTGAAGAAAAAAAAATCGTCAGACAGTAGCAGTTGCTGAGAAGTGAGAATGGAACCCCCAAATCGAACCCTAAAGCCACTGACGACTTCAATGCTCCCGCTGGATGTAATCGTCGACATAATATCCCGATTGCCGGTGAAGAGTCTCCTACGCTTCAGGTGCTTGTCGAAGTTCTTTCGTTCCTTGATTGACGGTCAAGATTTCATCAACCTCCATCTTAAATGCTCCAACGAAGCCCACGCCAATCGCAGTCTCATTCTTTCTGGTTTCACTGGAATAGGCACCAGGATCTTCTCTGCAAACTTTGATTCACTTGATAATTGTGTAGAAGTTGATCACCCCTTCAAGAATTGCAGATATCTTCGGATATATGATACTTTGGTGATTGGTTCCTGCAATGGGTTGCTGGCTATGCACAACCGTATGGAAGGTATAATGTTATTGAACCCGTCAACTAAGGAACACAAAATATTGCCCGTGTTTATTAAGGATTTGTGTTATTGCAATGCTTATTTTGATGGGTTTGGCTACGATGTTGCTACGGATGACTACAAATTGGTAAGAATCAAAGTGTTTAACAAACCACGGCTGCATTCTGAAGTAACTGTTTATAGTCTGAAAGCTAATTCACGAAAACGGATCGGAAATTTCCCATATCATTTTTTGGTGAAACGAGGAAATGGAGCTTTCGTAGACGGTGTTTTGCATTGGGTGGCAAGCCGAATTCCAGAGTCGGATAAAAATGAGTTGATCGTTGGTTTTGATTTAAAGAGCGAGGAATTTTATGAAATGCCATTGCCTCGTGTTAGGGATGACGCAATGTCTATTGAAGTGGAGGTTTTGGGAGGATGTCTAATTCTAGTTTGCATGTATTATAGCCTGCAACCTTGCGATGTATGGTTGATGAAGGAGTATGGGGTGAATGATTCGTGGACTAAACTGTTTACTTTCAAAGAGGGAGCAATTGGAGAAGTTTATTCTGTCAAAGCTTTGGCTTATTCGAAGAGTGAGGATAAAGTTTTAGTTGATATTAACTATGGGGATCTTCATTGGTACGACCTAAAAGAGCGGAGTCTGAGTAGTAGTGTTGAGATCCATGGTGAGCAGGTAGATTACTACAATGTTGACCTTTGTGTGGACAGTCTTGTTTCAATTAATGCTTATATAGGAGGACCAGCAGGCAGAGGAAGAGGAACAAGTTAAACAGGTAAAGCAATTATATATCCTTTGGTCTTCAAATTGATTTCATCAGCGACTAGAAAGAAAATAGAACAGAATTATGGAGTGGAGTAAAGTTGTGAGTTCTTCAACATAATTCTTAACAGCATACCTACTGCATGGATTATTTGCGGAATGCATTAATCTAATTTTTGGGTTGTCTTGATCTCTTTTCTGGTTGTCTTGTATACTTATATTTCTCACTGAATATATCTTGATGGCTTTGTTTTCATTTAGGATGGATGTTTGGATGGCGTCGTTGGCAGTTTGATCTCATGGGAAAGTTTCTGGAGACGGAAGCGTGGAGGTTTTGTGAATACTTTCATCTGACACCTTCAAGGTCTGATTGTGCCTAATTTAGTTAGTTGTTGCTTTATTTAAGCACAAGAAGCTCTGATTTGTGTTTTGATACCTCTTGTGTTTTTTAAGGATGCTTGACGTATATAATTGACTAAAAATGAAACACACGCTCCTGCTCTACTTGACTCTGTTAAGTCTATAACAGAGAGGTAAATGTCAATATTACAAAAGAAAATAATATTATTAATGATAATATTATTAATGAGTAGTAAATAAGCAAATAAAATAAGACCGGATAACAAAAAGCAAGTCCTAATAGATCGTAATTTCAATTTTACACAAATTTAAGGGATAACAAAAAAGCGAGTCATAAAGGAGAAAATTTTTTTAAGGGCAAATCAGTAAACGACGTTTACCAAATAAAAGAAAAAATAAATTAAAATAAAAAATTAGATAAATCTAATATTTATCTTAATATTTTTTAAAATAAAATTAAAATTATATTATCTTAAACATAAAAATCTTAATTTATTTTATAACCCTGCATTCGTCTCTTACAACTTTGCCACCATCCCAGGGCGTCCATATTAGCATTATAATCCTATTTTTACTATGTCTTATAAAAATTATTGTTAAAATAAATAAGAATAATTGATATTAAAAAAAGTATACTTTAAAGTAAAAAAAATTACAAAAAATTCTTAAAATACATCACAAGCTTATAATTATTTTAAATTTATCAAATTTTTTATTTTAAAACTTGGAAAATCATTTTTAAACAGGTTAAAATCTTATTTTAATTATTAGGTAATAACAATTTAATTTTAAAACAACAAATTAGAAAATAATCTACGACAAGGACTTATGTGAAATTATAAAACAACTGGCCCTGCCCTCCATCATCACTTCATCAGGTATTAATTTGTTAAGTTAACCAAAAAGTTCGATGTTTCGGAAATGTTTATTGATGAAAAAATCGTTAGTTCTTTATTTATTTAGCAACGATGTTTCAATGAAATACAATATAAAATTGTTTTTTTTTAAATTAAAAGGCAACCTCTCACACTCACACACGACACGGGAATTTGAAGAAGCGGATTTGTCATTTAAAAGTAGGTAGCAAGGCAGCAGCAATATGTCACGTGCTGAAATGTGGAAGAAAATCAGCCCGCCGGGCACTTGAAACAAGCTGTTGTGCACTGTCCAAGTAAGCCTTAGAATATCCAAGATCACTTTGTGTTTGATGTGTGAGTCAATTAGGCCGTGAGGTGCGTCAATTTTGTGCTCAAAGTGGAACAAAAATAGAGAAGAAAGAGAGAACGAATGATGCTGAAATTGGGAGGAGAAAAAGTGGTTCTCTATTACTTTCTTTACAAACAATTACATATTTATATATTTACAAATGGGTGACCAAAATGATTCTATATGTACATATTTACACCAAATATACAATTATCTTACCTATCCCACTAATATAGAATTTAGACCTATTAGATTACGATGTTAAGTACATCATGTTGGCATACTAAACTGCCACACATATCCTGCTCATCTTTCTTTTTATCTATGGTAGTTGTGATAGGCAATCAAATATGCGTTTGACACACCTCGTTCTACTCCTCACACCTCCCGTATTTGTTATCCCACTCTAGAGACACATATTGTTTGTACGGATACTGTTTATCTGCGAATTAATACTCTGTTTCAAAAGAGTAGGCGAATCTAAAACTTGTGCGCACTGGTCCTACGAGTTACCCGCTCTCTCGTGCTCTTGTGTTTTCAGCAATTCCGCTTCCGTTTTGACCGCCTGTGACAAGTAGCAGCCTCTGCCAATTTGGCCACTGGAAAGCAAAATTTCCAAAACTAGAGGATATAAACCTTACAACGCTTGCTTGGATTTGGCATTTCATCAAACACTGTTTCTGAATCTTAATTTCGATGGAATCCCCGAATCCAGCCCTAGAAGCACTAACCACTTTGATGCTCCCGCTAGATGTAATCATCGACATTCTATCCCGACTGCCGGTGAAGAGTCTCCTACGTTGCAAATGCTTGTCGAAGTTCTTTCGTTCCTTGATTGACGGCCAAGATTTCATCAACCTACATCTCAAACAATCCCTCGAAACCAGTTCCAACTTCAGTCTCATTCTTTCTGGTTTCACTGAGCCCGACAGCAAGATCTTCTGTGGCAGCTTGGATTCACTTGATAATTGTGTTGAAGTCGATCATCCCTTCAGGAATTGCAAATATATTCGGAGCTATGATACTTTAGTGATTGGTTCTTGCAATGGGTTGGTTGCGTTGCACAACCGCAGGGAAGGTATTGTGTTGTTTAACCCATCAACTAAGGAACACCGAATATTACCCAATTTTTATAGCGGTTTGGATAATTGCTATGTTTATTTTGATGGATTTGGTTATGATGCTTCGACTGATAATTTTAAGTTGGTAAGAATCATAGTTTTTAACAATCCTCTGTATACCGAAGTGACAGTTTATAGGTTAAAGACAAATACATGGAAAAGGATAGAGAATTTTCCATTTTACTTTTTCACGAATGCTGGAAATGGAGCTTTGGCGAGTGGTGCCTTACATTGGGTGGCCAATTTGAATCTAAATGCTGATGAAGATGATTTGATTATCGCTTTTGATTTAAAGAAGGAGGAATTTTACCAAGTGCCGATACCCCCGGCTGGGGAAGGGGGATTTTTTATCAGTACAGAGGTTTTGGGTGGATGTCTATCTGTAGTTTGTATGTATGATTATGAGCGACCTTGCGATTTTTGGGTCATGAAGGAGTATGGAGTAAAGGAGTCTTGGACTAAACTTTTTTCTTTCCAAGAGGGAGCAATAATACCAAGTGCCTATGTGCCAGCTTTGGCTTATTCAAAGAGTGGGGACAAAGTTTTAGTTCAACACCAGGGGAATCTTTATTGGTACCACCTAGACGACCAGAGAGTTGAGAGTATTGTGGAGATTGATTGTAAGGTGTATAATGCTATTGTCTGTGTGGATAGTCTTGTTTCACCTAATGCTTACGCAAGATCGGATGATTAGAGGCAATATAGCAGGCAGATAAAGGGGAGAACCAGGTAAAAGAGGTAAAACACTTTGAAGTTACTCTGTTTAGAAGCTAAGGCTCTTAAACTCACTTTGCCACTATTCAGTGAATGCTCGTTGGTTCAACTGTTAAAATCTTTTGGGTGGTAGTTGAAATTTAGAGTTCAAATCCCGCTTACACCAAGGACAAGGGATTTGGGTTGGGTTATTTTCTTGTAATATTATAAAGAGAAAAAAATTAAAAAAAAAAACAGTTTAACACTCTTCTTAGTGCAGGAATAGAGAGAAGTTAATTTCTTGATCAAATTGACTATTACATATTTGTCATTTGTTGCTTAACATCATAAGAATATAGTGTTGGGGATCATTTCCCGTTGATGGAGACAAATTGATTTTATCAGCATGTAGAAGAAAGTTAAGTTCAGCTTCATGGAGTGGAGTAAATTTGTAATTCTGGACTGATATGTTTGGGGGATGTAATAATTTTGTTTTTTGTTTCCTCATATTTTTGATATTCAGGAAGTATATTTAAAATTCTTACGGTTTTGATTTTCTTTAGGGTGGATAGTTGATGGCTTGGCTAGTAGTTGGGCACATTGAAAATTCTGGAGATGAAGTGTTAGGATTTGGTGTGTTTCTTTTATTAGGCAGCACACAAGAAATTTCTCCTTTCCGAATGCCTAATTATGCTATGTGTCCGTTGTCTTAGTGTTTTACACGGAACTCTTATTTGCACATGGGTCTGTAACTAGTAGCTGCTATGCTTTGACTCTTATAATGGACTATATTTCTCTACTTACATTCGTTTGATATAATTTTTCAAATAAAACTTTTTAAAATAAATATTTTATCAGTAGAGCTTTTATAAATAGAGTTTTTAACAAAAATTTATTAATCGTTTAGATGTTACAAATAATTTTTTAAAAAATTTGAGTAATTAATTTAATAGACAAATAATTAATATTATATTTTAAAAAAATAACACAAGTTTTTTAAAATAAAGTAAGGGTATTTTAGACAATTTTATTTTTTAAAAAAATTAAAAAAACTCTACTGTCAAAAACTTAAATTTTGAGTTTCTTCTAATAGAAAAAAATAATTTTTTTAATTTTCAAAAACTCTTATCCGATGATAACTAAACAACTTTAAAAATTTTGAAAAGGATTTTTATCATTAAAAAAATATTTTTTGACTAATGAAAAAACCAAACCAAACAAGCACTAAATGTGTTTGGACTATCTGAACGCATGTGTTTACTCTATTTGTTTGTGTTTGAGCTGATTTATTGACGATTTTTGGAAGACAATGACAATCCGAAAGTTTTTAGCAAAATGGACGAATTAAAAAACAAAAACAAAAAGGCTAATTTCTCGCAAACTAAATATAAGAATTACTTTTTATCTTTGTAAAATCATTTTAACAAATTTTAAAAACTCACTTTACTGATTTCCAATAATGTTCGTTCGTTTAAAATGTAAATTATTTTTTAAATTAAAAGGATAATTATAATGCAGTTTGAAAACGCGGGGTTTCTTTTAGAAGTTGCAAAGCACTGGCGTCTATCCATTAAGCCAGTGAAAAGCAAAATTTGTGAAACATACATGCATTCTTGCTTCGTTTAGGCAATTCATCAAACAGTCGTTGAAAATCTTAGTTTTGAATGGATTCCCTAATGGAACCCTAAAACTATTGGCGACTTCTATGCTCCCGCTGGATGTAATCATAGACATACTATGCCTACTACCAGTGAAGAGTTATGGGCTTATGAAAGTAAGTAATACTTATTTTATTGGGCTTTCGAAGAATGATTTGACTGATATATATTGATAATTTCTGGGAACAAAAAATTAATAAGACCCCAACATTATGCAACTCAAAAAGTTTTGGATTGTTATTCTAGCTTTTCTGAATGTGAAATCCACACCAAGCAAATTATAATTTCGCCTGATTGCATAGAAGGATTGTTATCCTAGCTTAATTTGTTGCCAATCTTTCTAGATCAAAGGCACCTCCTTACCCTGTAATTGATCAACAACAAAACTGTCATGCATTGTATGACTGTATGAAATAGATCTTACAAAATCATTCTGGAGTATAATTTGTAAATTTGATGAAAGAAAAGGAATTCGTTGTAACAACCCTAATTTTACATAAATTTTGACACAGTTTTTCTCGTAATATAAACTAATGTCTAGTTTAAAACTTGTAAATTTAAGACTTTTAAAACATCTACTAACATAAAATATCTAATCATCATTCAACAATTAATTGAACATTTATATATATATTCTGGCTTCGTTTAGGCAATTCATCAAACATTCTGTAGTTGTGAATGGAATCCTCAATTCGAACTCTGAAACCACTGACGACTTCGATCATCCCGACTGCCCGTGAAGAGTCTCGTACGCTTCAGATGCTTGTCGAAGTTCTTTCGTTCCTTGATTGACGGCCCAGATTTCATCAACCTCCGACTTAGACGCTCCCTCGAAACCAACTCCAATCTGAGTCTCATTTTTACTGCTTTCACTCCCGACAGCAGGATCTTCTGTGGCAGCTTGGATTTCATTCTTTTTATTTTTTACTGAAAAACTGAAAATAATTATAAAATTCTTTTTTTTTCAATATTTAATTTGTAATAGACTTAGTTAATTGAATTAAAGTTAAAATTATAAATTAAAAAAAAGAAAGTTTAAGAAAAATTTGAAGGAATTCACCCAATTTATAATATTATATTTTTAAGGAGAAAAGAAAGTTTATTTTTTATTGAAATTTGAATATAAATATTGAGGTTTGTAAAAATTTTTATTTTAAATTTATATTTAAATATTTATTAAAAATTTATTTAAATTAAAAATTAAATTTGAATGAGTAAATATATAAATAATTAAAATATTTTATTATTAATTATATTCTTAATTTATTACTTAATATTTATATATGTCATTAATTTAATATGTTAATATAAATTTTTTAAAATATATTAATATATTAATTTTAAATTTTTTATTTTTATAAAATAAATAATTTAATATTTATATTCAGATATTTATAATAAAAAAATAAACATATTATTTATTTAAATTTAAATTTCAATCAAATTCAGATTTTCGTCATATTTAAATTTTAAATAAAATAAATAAATACTACTAAAATAAGTTAAATATAAAAAATTTGAGATTTAGATAAGCAATGAAATAAAAAAAATTATCAGTACAATCAACATTTAAAGAAATTTAAATTTGAGGAATAATAATTTTTTATGGGAAAATAAATAAGAATAACTAATATAAAACAAATTATACCCAGTTAAAATTAAAAAAAAATTGGACCTAGGTAAGAAATCATGATAAAATTTGCGATTATTTTATTTTTATCATGTCTTTTGGAACTGCTTCTAATTTTGTGAAATTATTTAAAAAAAAAGTTAATATTCATATCAAAATAATGTTTTGTTTTAGAATATAAAATATTATTGAAATTAGTAAGTAACTCGAATGCTTTTTTTTTAAAAAAATAAAAAATAAAAATATAATTCGAGTTCAACTAGAAAACTATTGGTTTAGAAGTCGGATAAGTAGAAGAGTAGATTGTCACTTCGTTTAGGCAATTTATCAAACTCAAATCAGTTGGTAAATTTAGCAGTTGAATGGAATCCGTCGATCAAACCATAAAAAGACCGCTAACTTCGATGCTGCCGCTGGATTTAATCATCGACATACTATCCCGACTGCCCGTGAAGACTCTCCTACGCTTCAGATGCTTGTCGAAGTTCTTTCGTTCCTTGATTGACGGCCCAGATTTCATCAACCTCCATCTCACACGCTCCCTCGATACCAACTCCAATCTCAGTCTCATCTTCTCCGGTTTCGCTAACCCCGACAGCAGGATCTTCTGTGGCAGCTTGGATTCACTTGATAATTGTGTAGAAGTTGATTATCCCTTCAGAAATTGCAGATATTTTCGCAGATATGATACTTTAGTAATCGGTTCTTGCAATGGATTGGTTGCTTTGCACAACCGTGAGAAAGGTATTGTATTGCTTAACCCTTCAACTAAGAAACACCGAATATTACCCAAGTTTTATAGCAGTTTGGATGATTGCTACGCTTATTTTGATGGGTTTGGATATGATGCTTCTACCGATGATTTTAAGTTGGTGAGAATCATAGTTTTTAACAATCCATTGTCTACCGAAGTAACAGTTTATAGCTTGAAAAACAATACATGGAGAAGGATTGGTGATTTCTCTTACTATTTTCGCACAAATCGTGGGAATGGAGTTTTCGCAAGTGGTGCGTTGCATTGGATGGCAACATTGAATCCACAAGCTGAGGAAGATGATTTAATCATTGCTTTTGATTTGAAGAGGGAGGAATTTTATCAAGTCCCAGTGCCTCCTTCTGGGAAAGGACGATTTTTTCCCTGCCTGAAGGTTTTGAGGGGATGCCTTTCTTTAATTTGCACGTGTGATTATAAGCGACCCTGCGAGTTATGGGTGATGAAGGAGTATGGAATGAAAGATTCTTGGACTAAACTTTTTTCTTTTCAATTGGGAGCAATTATAGAAGGTGCTCATGCGTCAGTTTTCGCTTATTCGAAGAGTGGGGACAAAGTTTTAGTTAAACAGTACGGTGATCATTCTTGGTATGATCTACAAAACCAGAGCCTTGAGAGTATTCTTGAGAATATTGTTGAGATTGATGGTAAGGTGCGACGATATAGCGATGCCATTCTCTGCGTGGATAGTCTTGTTTCACCTAATGCTTATACAAGAACAGATTGTTAGAAGCAGAAGCAGAAGAAGAGGTAAACAAGTTACAAGCGGAAAAAATAGTGATTTTTTTACTCTGTTGCACAGCCACAGCATAGAGGCTAAGGTTGTGTAATTTACTTTCTCACCCTAATTAGTCAGTGCATGACTAAGAGAAATAACTTTTCTTCAGCAAATTGACTATTACTCATTCCTCGTTCATCATTCATTTCCTGTTGTAGATTATTTCCCATTAAAGGGATTCAAATTGGTTTATCAGCATATTGAATTGAAAATTTTGTATAGCTCCGTAGCTTCATAGAGTGGAGTCAATTTGTGAGTTTTTCGATACAATTCTTAGTAACATGCATAGTGGATTAATTTGAGACGCTTGAAACATAATAGTGGGATGAAATAATCTAATTTTTGTGTCATGATCTTTTCAGTTGTTTGAAAGTATATGTAAATTAGTTACCTGACACATTTTGATGGTTGGTTTTGATTTTCTCTAAGGTGGATATTGACGGCTTGCCTAGTAGTTGAGCACATTGGATAGTCTAGAGATGAAGTGCTGATGATTTGGTGATCTTCTTGTTCTGGATAGCGCATTTCAAAGCTCTGCCTTTTGAAGAAGGGCAAATTTATGCTCTAGATGTTTATTGATTTAGTTGTTTTCCTTCATTTTTCAAATAGCAGTTTGAGGTCACGGGAAAGTTTACAGAGATGGAAGTGTGAAGTTTGGAACACTCTGTAGCCCATTTCAGAGTTTGAGTTCTTCAAGGCCAGATTGTGCCTTATTTATTTGTTTCTTCAGATATTGATTTATCTAATTGACTAAAAACGAACACTTGGCTCTTACTCTACTATTGACTAATTTATTGATGATTTCTAAAGAAAAACTGTAAAGATTCCTTACATTACCCAATTCAAAATATTGCGTTTTTATCGTGTTTTTTATCATGGGTTTCCAATAGCAACTAAGAAATTCTTGATAAATTGCAAGCGGTTAGTTGAAAAACAGGAACAACAGAGGACTCTAAAAGACTGGTTGCAATAAACCAGGGGATATTTCTATGCCAGCTGTGAATGTCAATATTATAATAAAAAAAATAATATTAGTACTAACTTCAATAAATAAACAAGACCATCACTAGATAAAAATAGCAAGTTTTATGGATAGACTTGGTACTTCTGTCGATTCTGCAAATGTTTAATTCCCGCTTGCCTCGAACGAAACACATAATGAAAAAGTTTTAACCCTAATTCATATCATCATGCTGGCCTAAAAATAAAAAGCAACAATCAAGGACAACTCTTTGATCTGAAATTGATCAACCAAAAATCTATCCTGCGCTGTATAAACCCTATTACTCTGCAAACTACTAGATCTTACACAATCCTTTCTGCTATTGATCCAGACGGAGCTAATTCCACAAACTGTAAAATCACTGCAAAAATTATTTACAACTGACTTTGAGGTTAGTACCTAAATGCATGCACTGGCTGCATAAACTGCCCCATGTCCGCCAGCTTGAGTCAATGAATCTAAGTTAGTTATCAGATGCCAAAACTAAAGAAAAACTGGCATACATCAATTGTCCTGAGATTTTACAACATTCCCATCATTCTCAATTCTCTTATCCTCTGCCAACCAGCAGCATTAAAAGCCCATGATGAGTTTTCTTTCTAAATATTATAACACCTTTCACATCCTTTGTCTTGACTTTCTTATTACCATTACCTGCTTAAAACAACAGAAACCACTTACGGCGCTTAACAGAAGAAGCTGGAGAGGCTTTGCTGGGAGTTACAGTAATTCTGTCTGCATTAGTAGCAACCCATTTACTGAAGTCGGGTGAAGAAACAAGATCTTCTACTGCTCTTTTTGTTGAGTCTCTGGTGAATTTTTGCCACTCTTCTTTTGAGAATTTTCTTCTTTCAGGAGTGTTATGAAAAGCAGAAGGGTAAATCTCTGAATCTGACAGCTCTCTAGGTGAAGACCTGGTAATACCTGAAGTGACAACCATAATGCACAAAGAGCACATGTAGTAGTCAACATGGTAATCCTCACTCTTATAGTACTATTTAGGGAGAAAAAGAAAATCAAATGCATGCAACAAACCTTGCTTCGAAGAATTGCATGAAGTCAGAGAGAAGTGCTTGGATGAACGTCGGACAAACTTAAAGTCGTCAGGACTTTTATACATATATTCATCATAAGAATCTTTAAATGGTGATAAATCAGGAACCTGAGAGTGCCTCCAGTAATTCTTCACTAATTTGAACAACTTCCTGCAGAAGATATACCATGAATACTATGTTTCCCCAGTAGTCAAAATGCACTAGCACTGGAAATAAAAATTGCAAATGAATAGAAAAATGTGTAATTATAACTACAGAAAATTTGAAACACGTACCCAAGGTTTTGCAGCACAAAGCCAATTAATTACTCAAACGTATTGTTCAAAGAGATAATATCATTTCAACATCAGAACAAGAAAATATCATTTTTCCTATTCTTTTAATGTCAAAATAAAGCTAAAAGAAATTTCAAAGTTATCTAACGTCAGACAGAATTTCTGCTGAAAGATATACCAGGGCTCTAGAAAGCAATCTTGGTTATAAAAAGCATATAAATGAGCACCCTATTAGGAGAAATATACTTACTTGAAAACACGACGCAAGAATCGCAATCTAGCGAGTTTCCTTAATATTGACGAGACAAATATTCCAGATATTAATGCTTCAGCTGCCAATAGTGGGTCCAGTGAACTCTGGAACAACAAATACTTAGACTCAGGTTGTAAACAAGGAAACCCATACTTCATTCCATGCATCAACAGAAAAGATAGAATAATAACTGGAGGAAAAGCAACCTGAAGAATCATGATGACTGCCAAAATGCGGATGGACCATGCAACAAAATTAGATGTGCTTATATCAATTGATCCATCTTCTGTAAGGACAAGTTTGTGAACAACCCAGAAGCCCAACCATGCTCCAGCCAGAACAACAAAAGCCACCAGAAAGATTGCCAACTGCAGTTTATAATTTAAAAGCAATTTAGTTTTGACAGGATATAATGTTTCAAATATTATTATCAGTCTCTACATAAAATCTCAAGCAAACAAATTAGAACTTGTGTATATGCAATTTATCTGCAGAAACTATAGCCATGAGCAAATTTAAGTGAAGCAGCAAGATAACAGCAAATGCATACTCCATTGTGAACAAACAGTGACCAATTGAGAAATTAGTAGACAATCAGGAAGGAAGAAATCATATATATTATTATCATCATCAGAAACAACAAGTGACAAAAACAAACAAGGATTAGAAAAGGGTGTGAATCTAGGTTATATTGAAATGAAGGATTTACCAAGATCATTAGACACATGTACATGGTGCTATTATTGAAACACATTCCAAAATATTTCTCATGGAGAATAGAAGAGCGAGCAAGGAAAAACCATTGTTTCTGCTTAAGTTTTATGATACACCTTAATCCTTCAAGGTACAAGAAAAACTCCCACAGAACAGGCAAAGCATAAGCATATAAGATGGCGTTATGGTTCTATATAAATTTTGATTGTTTCATTGACACTATGGATCATTGTCTATTACACTGTACACACTATGCATCACTGTTTATTATCATATACTGACTGTATACAGTTCCCTAACCTGGAGGAAACTCCACTTCAACAAAGAATAGCTCTGATAATGGATTTCTAGCCATTCACTTCAAGTTAATTACAAGGAGTTTAGATGGTAGCCCTAATTTGTGTAGATAACTGTACCGACTCTATCTAGGCTGCATAGAAATGTAAATAGAAGATGTTATTTAAGTAAACATATCTAAAGATAAAATTCTAATGGGGTTCCATGTAGTAGCTCTTAATATAAACATACTAGTGAAATTGCATAGAGCCTGAATGTGAACCATGCTGTGGTCCACCAATCACTTGTGACCATATACTAGTAAGAGACAATACCCCCTTTGACATGACCACAGTATTCAGTTACAAGAATATAGGTGAACAATCATAAAATTATTCTCTGCATCACCGAATTGATACAAAAACTATAATCAACATATATAAAAGACAACTTTTTCTTTTACCAACTTATCTCTAAGAGCTAACTCTTAGAGAGCAATATATAAAAGACAACTTACATACAGGATTGTACAAGTCTTCGCCAATTCCAATTTCCATAAGCAAAGAATGGAACAGCCCTGGTAAATAGCGCAGGAGAAATGATCCCAAACCAATCTGGCAAAAGAAATGATGGCAAGATTTTAGACATAATCTATCAAAAAACATAAATAAAAGAACTAAACAGACAAGCCGATACTCACAAGAGATGAGTAAATAAATATTGCAAGTGAGCTCTTTCGACCAGTTGGGAGAAGTTTCATTCCCTGTCAATAACCCACATAACTGATTTTAGCCCAGCTGAAATCTCCAATTGAACCAGAAAAATAATCCCCAATTAGATATCAGAATAAGACATCAAGTCAACGTAAATTAGATTGCCCACTAGAACTAGAGGCAAGAATCCTTGAACTAGTGGAATAAATTTCAGCCCCTTAATGGTACATATTAATTGTAAGTAACAGCACTGATATATACCATCTGGCAGGAAACACTTCAACATATAATGAAATTACAAATGAAGTATTACACGGTAAAAAAAGCATAATTAAATTAAACCTAAACTGTAATTAAGTTAGAAGGTTACATAAACTATAAAGCCTCATCCTCCATTAATAATCATACATGTGCAAGACAAGGACGAGCAATTTGCAACAAGAAGAAGATTGCCACAATTTAAAAGGAGAAACAAGCCATAACAAACAAAAGTGGCATGTAAAATATTATTCAGAGAATGACTCTTTTACTCCAAGTTCATTGCTGCTGCTACCACAATTACTGTTATTACTGCACAGAAAGATATCAAATTGGGAAAAAGAAATATCAAATATGAGCGACATAGCAAAGAAAAGAGAAGAAAATCAACATAGAATAAAAACAATGTGAACAAGTCCACATCTACATAATGTCTTATATTCATTGGGTATAACCTAGCAATAAACAAAAGATAAGGCTTTTTGGTAAACTCGTCAAGCAGTGCCTGAGGATTAAAAGAACATACATATATAAACAAAATCAAATAATGGAACTTTGAAAAACTATACCTGAAAAAGGACCATTAGTATAACAAGGATGACCCCAACTGCCATTGCGCTGCCGTAGTAGAATACCAATGACTTGCTCAGAGTAGATGCCAAACTCATCAAAATGATGCCCAAAATCAAAAATACAATACGATATAAGAAAAATTCTGCAGAGATAAGAAAAGAATAGATAGACAGGTGATTAATGTCAGAAATAAAGCAAGAGAGACAAGTATTCACCACAATGTTCTTGAAAAAGCTTACCTTCTTCAATAGAAACCTCTAGTGGCTCTAGAGATGAAGCGGCAGTCCTTATATCTAAGATTTTATGGTCAAAAGGTGACATTGATTGCACCCATGAACCCTTGGAAACTTTCTCCCAACGGCCTTGAGAGCACATTGCCACCCCAAGAGATGCATTCCTGCAAAGGAAACACAAACAAAAAACATTGAAATCATATGCTTATGACAGTCATTGGTGATCAAACTCAGCAAAGCTTTAACTACAACTTGAGAATAACAATAAGAAGTCTACTAATTTGATAATGTGCAAAAGTAAAAAATTTGCTGTGTCTATTGGCTTATAGACTTTTCTCATCAAGGGTCCTATAACACCAACAAAATCAAATAATAACACAAAGCTCATAAAAGTTATGGTTTTCAGGTATAAGAGTCACTCAATACAATCACTCACCTATGGAAGCAAACCTCAACATTTGGCCGGCGTAAGCTTGAACTATTTTGCAAAACTTTCACCTTCATTGTATGAGCAAACTTTCTCAAATCCCTCAGCCTCGACAATCCATGAATGCTTACTCTTTCACAAAAAACTTTAGTCCCAGGCTTTAAACCGGGAGAATTCTCCACTACCAAGCCAGGAGACAGCTGCAATGTAGTAGATTGACCAATAACTGCAGAAACCAAAAAGATAAAAGGCCATAAATAACCAGCGTGTAGAAACTTTTACTTGCAACCACGACACTGTTTACTATTGTTGCTAAGACAACAATCGTTTTAGTAGCTAAGTCCCTGAGAAAAAAGATACCAACTTGATTACGTCCTTCAGTAATTAACAATGTATATATTGCTATATTAGCTCAATCTTTAATCTTCTCGGGTACCAAATATTAGAAAAACATAAACTTTTTCCTGTCTATCTCACTAACTTTCTTAAACATTCATACTACCCAAAAACAACCCAAACAACTTCCAATGAAGACAAATGAAACCCTAGATTTCAGAATTCAGTATCATTATAAACTCACAGTGACACACAAGAGAAAGATAAAAGAAGGAAGAGAAAATACCCAACGAGCGCTCATCGGCGTAGACGACGGGATAAGAAATTGAGAATGCGACGTAAAGGATCAAAAGTACACAACTGGAGCCCCGAATGGGTTTCGCGGTACCCATGGAGAGGACGAGGAAAGGCGCGCTTTTGAAAATACGAAGTAGAGGAGAGGGTATTTCTGCTATTTCCCGAGTCGGTGCTCTGGGCAAAGTTAAGTCGAGTCCGCTGCGTATTTTGGGCTTCAGGTGGACCAATCTAGCCCAATCCCAGTTACAGTTACAAGAGTAGTTATCCCATTAAAAGTATCTGAAAAGTATTAATAAACTACTTTTTAATCTTTTATCCTCTTACACTTTTATTTTTTGTCGTCTTCATCTTTTACTTGCCCTTGTCTAGTTGGTAAGTACAAGATATCATCTATTTGTCCTTCATTTTTTTGTATTTGTCATTCAAGGGTTGAACAGAGAATCATTTTGTTTTTCCGTTAAGTTGGTCCTTTCCTTCATAAGTTAAGATTTCCTACTTCTCAACCCTATGAAATCACTATCTCAGTTGTATATAATATAGGTGTTTGGGGATTTCATCCTTTAGACTGTTCCATAGAAGGAGATTTGTGTCTTCTTGAGAATTCCCTTCGTCCTCTACAAATTCTTTCGTACAGTTATTTTTTTATATTAGATCATATTTCTTTCCTCCAGTTAAAACTCTAATTCGTGTCTTTAATCTGTGCATTACTTGTATATTTTGTTTCGCAAACTCTATGTGTAGGCCTCGATTCGATTAGCTTCCTCTTCTTTCTCCAATCATTTTGTTCTTTAACTCTTCCCTTTATTTGTCAGCCTCCTTGTGGACTTCATTACTCTTTGGGTCATTTTTAGGGGTCCTTTATAAGTTTTGGGCCTCAAAAAAATTAACCCAAATAATTCTAAAATTGATTAGTAATAATAATTATGATAAATGCCACTAAATTCTCCTATTCAAGTATTTCTCTTGTATTTTAGGACTTAATAGCTAAAAGTGGCTATAGGTTTCATAATTTGTCCCTTTCAGGCTAGGAAAAGCAAAAGTTGAATTTTTCTTTTCTTTTTTAAAAAAAAATCTGCAAGAGTGGGCTGTGACTCTGATTACTGAAGAAGAGCACTCAGATTTTCAAATAAAACGAGTAGCACTTGCATTTAACACGTTTCTTCAGCTAAAAATAAAGTGTACTCATTTTGAAGGTGGGTTGTCTACAGCCGCCCTCAAGATACAAATTAAATTAAGCAACTGTATATAGCTTTAGTGTTAGTAAACTTATCCATATATATGTATATACAGAAGTCATCTTCAAACTTTCACGTTTTTGTTTCAATAATTCAACTTTATAATAGATCTTTTGAGTTGAGTGAAGTGATTCGACTCATAATAACAACGTACATTTTGCATTATTATTTCTTTAATACGAGCATCGATCCAATCAAATGTTTTAGATAGTCAAACCTTATCTTTCGTGGGTCTAATATCAATGGGGAGGAGACTCTTTGCAATTTTAAGCCACACGTGGTGATGGTGGCCGACCATACTTTTCAACGCTGTTACCAAATTTATTTATTTGAACAAAATGGAATATCCCTTGTGGATTTTCTATTTGACAGCCGATATAGCCAATTCCCACCAAACAATTCCAAGATTTGAGATCGATCCATCAATTGATCAATTTAAAGGTTAGGAATTCTTTCATCAAAAGACGAAACACAAAAAGTAAAAAAAAAGTAGTGTATAATTGATCAATTATTCAATGAACACAAGGGGCATACCTTACGTACGTTGTTTATATTTTAAAAAGAACTTAAGTGGGGATACCACTAATCAAATCAGAAAATATCGAAGTGGACATATATACAACGAACGAAATGATACCTTCGTCGGATGAACACCATTCAACACCAGCTATTCTCAACAATACTTTGAAAATTTAATCAAGATAATCCGAGGCCGTAGAAAGTCTCAGTTATTGCGATCACATGGATGGCAAACGATGAACTCGACAAGATGAAATGAATAAAGCAGAGACATTCATGTATGAGAGCAACGTAAGCTTGCTGAAAAGGTGGCCCCAATTCTTGTTATTAATTCAATCCGTCATCATTTAATTCCTTCCTATAATTGAAAGCTGCAAGGGCTCTGCTCTCTCCTCTTTTCAGCATCCTGCAAATTGATGGTAATAAACACCATAGCAAATCTTTGACGCAACCGATTAAAACCCTGCTTGAGGGGGTTACTTCCTTTCTACCAAACTATATATATCAATTTCTTAAGTAGCTGCATTAATGAAATTTTGGCATTTCAATATGGGTATTTAATCGATGGAATGATGTAGGCAGATTGATTCAATTAAGGGTTATCCAGAATGTATTAATGCTCTACAGTGACCACTTTTTTTTTCAGCACTTCAGAAATCTTATCAGTTGAATAAACTAATGACCATAAATTAACACTTTTTAATTTAATCTAATCAAACAAAGAAAAGTCATGGTAAAAGACAAAGCAAATTCATGTTAAGTGCTAGTAAAGATAGTCAGTGGTGGAATTAACTAGCAAAGTGGCCTCATATTAATATGTTATATATACTACGTGTGCAAAGGAGTACTTAGATCCATATATGTGTATCTAACAGAAAAACCCTAAATAAAGACTAGTGCAAACTGATAATATAGCATCATACAAGTCTAGAAAGAAAAATTATTAAAGAGGAGAATAAAAAGGTATTGGGAAGAGGGAAAGCTTGGAGCGCAGGGTTCTCCTTTTTTGTTGTTTTATTGGTCAGAAGAGAATGACAGAGAAGTAGGTGCTGAGCTAAGGACTTGGCGTGGGAAGTGAATAGTAGTGCATGCTGTAATTTTCAAGTTCCAATCTCTGCAATGCTCTGCAAGGCTGGCCTCCATTGCCCACCTCCACCATTTCCATGATAATGCCTTCCCCCACCCCTGCTGCTGCTGCTGCTGCTGCTCCCTATATTGCTTCCTCCTAGTCGGTGATCCTCCTGCAAAGAGATTTCAAAAAGAAACATACACATTCCATTCAACATGAGACAATGACAATACGATTCTACACAATACATGATGAAACCACAGCCTTAGTACGTATTCAATTTGAGTTGTATTAATTAACTTGATGCAGTATTTTTCAACGTATTTGTGCATATATACACATAAATAAAAAAATACAAAAGTCCAATCTTTCAGTTTTGGGTCTTTGATCTAGAAAATGCCTTTCATAAAGTTTTGTTGTCCGCATTTGCATCCCATCCAGACAATTTCAGACCCACTTCACTTTAATTAAATTGAATGATAAGATTATCAAGATTTAGTTTTATAATCTCTAGTATTCTGATTATTGATATAAGCCCTCACAATTAATTATTGCATCGGCATTTAGAACAATTAAGATGTTATGTGTCAAGCGTCTGATAAGTTTTAATTAAGTTATTATATAAGCTTTATGGCATTAAAATCTTGAACTATCCTCATTTATTGATTGATTAGTTATTGCATAGAGCAAAGTTTCATAAAAAAATCGGCCCACTAAATATTAAAAATATATAATTCAATCTTACACACGAAAGGACACATGCCATCATACGTTTATCAACTAAACCACAGAATATGAACAATATTTTTTAGTTAGATGAATGATATTTCAAGTTTTAACCATAGAATATGATTAAATTAGTAATCACTCAAGACTAATATAGTTATTAAGGACAGAACTTGTCATTAAACCCGTATTAATTTGATTTTGCCGAGATGATATTCAACATTAGAAAACAATATATTACCTTAAAAAGCTTGCCTCGAGATCCGTTGTTCTAACAAAGTTCAAATGAAATTATTTTGAGTTCTCTAACCATAGTTACAGTTTTTTTTATTCCTTAATTTGTAATATTTATTTCTTCCCTTAAATAATGTATATCTCTGTGGACTATAAAGATGCTTTATGGGTTGAAATTACGAAGAAAAAGAAGATAACCCTGTCCCTAATTGTTAAAGAATTCAGAAAGGAGGGACCCGAAGCTCTTGTTTTGCCCCAATCTCAGCACTAAATTCACATTTCTCAAAAACTGAGCCTCACAAAATTTTTATATGCAGTAGCAATACTATTTACCCTGTGACTTGATTAGAACACAGCACTGACATGTTTCATAATTTCTCCAATGAATATTATTAGGTTTTACGGTCCATTTTTTACGTACCTTGACATAACTGCAGTTCTCAGATTTTGAGTTCGGGTTCGGGTTTGGATTCGCATTACCAGAGTCGTCTTTGTTCTTAATCTCTATTTCAAGCCCTCTCTCCTTCAGCAATCTCCCTAGTTTCATGCACTTTTTTGCAGCAAACTCCTTCAAAACATCTGCACGTTAAATCAACCCAAAAAGTCAAAATCAATAAAAGAAAACAAAGGTACTAATATTTGAGTTTAACCTAATTATTACGGGCAAGTAATGTCGGCTGGTTACTGTTACCTTCAAAACTGATAAGGCGATAAACCTTGCCGATTAACAAAGTATCATCAGGCCTTAAGAGCTTGAGCTGCTTCAATGGAGTACCTTTCTCCGACTTCAACGTGGGTGAAGTCACCACAAGTGCTACATAATGTCCTGGATTTGAATTCATAATCTCATTAGCGCGGACAGACCAATAAATCCTCTCGATCTTGTTCCCCGGATGTTGAATGATCACCGTCGCTGCCTCTGCCGCTTGACAGTTCCCCATCTCACCACACCACACCAATACGACGCAAGGCAACGCTCTAGCTTTAAGTGAACGTTATGTGTAAGCAAGCAACTGAGAGATGTTGTGATATATCAAAGTAGCGATTAATGACTATGCAGAGGCCCTGACGCCCTTCACGTTCATCGATATATCGCAAGAATCCGTGGATTTTGACAAAAGATCACCAGTAATAGAGAAAAAAGAACTAAAACAGCTAGTGATCACAGATATTTCTCACTTCAATGAGCTACACACTGTACTAAAACCAAAGCTAGCCATGCACCATATAGAGAGTAGTATGGCTAACGACAACAGATGGCTTAAAGGTGAAACAAATTAAAGAAGGAAAATAGAATAGAATAGATGTGGGTTGTTTGGAGGAATGATGGAAGAGTGCTTAAGATGTATATTATATTGGAAGCGTAAACTGTGTAGGAAGGGAACTGGTGTTGGCGTAGTTGTTGATGTGATATTGTAATGGAGACGTGTTAGATCTGCAAAGTGAGAAGCCACCTGGGGTTGCGTCTAACAGCAAAGCAAAGAGCGTGGGGTCTCAGTCTCTCTGGTTTCCTTCTTTTTATTAAATGATCTTCAACTAAATGGTTGGTTGGTGTTATTTAAAGACGGAATTTCTCTTAATACATGGATTTGTCTACTGTTTTCTCGAGGTTACAGGGCTTTCCGATGTTCGGAATTACGCTGTAGTAAAATTACTCCCACAGAACTCATAAACAATAAGGATAGAAATTTACTTTTATTTAAAAGGAAAAATCAGAAACCTAAACACTAAGTACAGTAAGTAGTGGGGGTCTCTGCTCACATGGTGGGTTTACTGTTTTTTTTTGTAATAAAAAATAATAATTTGAAGAAATAGGTCAGTCACAGAAGCGGACAATTAAATCTGGGACGTGACAAAAGCATGGAAGTTTCGACAGCTATGGAGCTCAGCTTAACATCTCTTGTCTCTTCATTTTTACTCGCTTGTTTTCACCTCCGTAAGCTGATTTCACCCCTTCATTGTTTATCTGCGGGTAACGTTGATCTAGGTCCTAAAGATTTAGTAAATTATTTATATTAATTTTAGTAATTTTAAAAATTTAGGAGTCCTAATATACATAAAAAAATATATAGTTTTACAATAATATCCTCATTACTTATTAGTAGTTAAATCCTTTAAATTTTAAAAAATAATATATTCACCCTTAACTTTAAAAAAAAATAAAAAAACTCATAACTAATTATTTATAATAAAAATAAATATTTATTTGTAAAAATATTTATGATATATTTTTTATTATTAATTATAAAAATTAAATACTCTATTTTAGAAATTTTAATAATAATAATGATTTATTTTGTCAAAATCTCTAAAATATGCCATTTATTTTTTATAATAAATACTAAAAATATCTTATAAATTTTTTATAATAAATTTAAAATTTTTATGTTATAACTACTTTTTTTATAACAAAGTGACAATAAATTTTAAAGAAAATAATTAATAATTAAAATATTATTATAATTTTAAATTTAAATATTAAAAAATAAAATTATATTAAGTATTAAAAGATGAAAATAATATATTATAATAATTCTATATGTCTTTTAATAATTTCAGGTAATAATACAAAAATAAAATATTTATTTTTATTATAAATAATTAGTTATGAGTTTTTTATCTTTTTTTAAAGTTAAGGGTAAACATATTTATTTTTTAAAAACTTGAGGGATTTAAGTATAATAATTAATTAGAGTATTATTGTAAAAGTATATTTTTTTATGGACATTAGAACTTTTAAGGTAAATTTTAAAACTACTAGGACTTATATGGTTAATTGACTAAACTTTTAAGACTTCTATGACCATTACCCTTTATTTATTTATTTAATTTTGTTTGATGGTGTGCTTCCTCTCTAAATAAAGAAAAAATTCACGTGTCTTTTCTGAAATTTATAAAAATCTCAATAAAAAATTTATAAAAAAAAATACAAACTTCCCTTATAAATAATAAGTTTACTAAAATACTCTAAATTTATTTTTAAATTATAAAATAAAATTATTTTGACTATCTACTATTCTAACTACTATACCCCAATACCCTAACCACTATACTAAAATAAATTTTAATAATATATTTTTTAATTCATAATATATAATTCTTTTGAAAATAAATATGTAATAAAATTTATAATAATTACAATTATTTTGCTACTATAAAAAAATTTATAATTCAAAAATAATTTTTACAATCATTAAAATTTTATATTATAACTTGAATTTAAATTTATTATTATTATTAAATTATAAATTTTTAAAATAATTATCATTATTTAGATTTTTTTAAATAATATAAGTTATTTTATTTAACAATTATTTAAGAAATAATTTTTTTTAAATTATTAATTTTAGAATAATTTTTTTTTATAATTATTTAAATTTATTTTTTAATAATTATTTAAGAATATTTTTATTATTATTTAATAATAATTTTAAACTCAAGTTATTATATAGATTTTTTTAATTAAAAATTTTATAATAATAAAATAATTTTATAGAAATTATTAAATATTTATTATCAAAATAGTTATTTATTAAAAATTAAAAAATATATATTTAAAATGTGTTTAGTAAAATGGTTAAAATATTGTTCTTTTCACTAAAATTTAGTAATTTTATTTTGTAATTTTAAAAAATAAATTTAAGATATTTTAGTAAGTTTACTGTTTGTAAGGAGGTTTATATTCTTTTTTATAAATCTTTTATTAAACTGAGATTTTAACAAAGCTCAGAAAAGGTATATGGACTTTTTCCTTCAAAATAATTTCTTTAATACTTGTTTTAAAGAGAAATATCATTTTTATTTGCTGGTGGGTTTACTTTCAAAACTGCCTACTTCTTTAAGAAAATTTGACACTTTATTCTGAAGTTGATTTGACATGATGAATATCTTAATTTAAATGGATAATAAAATTAAATGATATTGTGATTCTCAACTATTTTTTTTTTCTTTTATCATATATGTTACCAAATTTAAGGTCAATAATAAAATTATAGGATGACCAATTTAGCACAGCAGTTGAAATATCATTATATAATAATAGTAAGTTCCTAAATCATATGTAATATGAGTGGTCAAGTTATCCCATTAGTAGTACAAATAGAAGAATACGATACAAATAGATTTGAGGTATACAAAATGTAAAACCAAGATGACAAATTATTAAAATAAATAGGCAGTAAAATGTTGAAAAATAATTAAGATAATTGAAGACACTTGAATCTGAAAACAAGATTTTAGTATTGAAACCATAGTAAATTAAGACTAGATCCAGAAGATAATCTTATAATTTGATATGATTTTCTTGATATATTACGTGTTCATATATTATGCCGATTAAGAAAATATCTAAATTTTAAAATTAATTTGCTACTGACTTTAAAAATGATGAAAATTTTCTAATTTTTTTAAAAATAAAAATGCATATGAACGGGTTACTTTGCTTTCTTAAGAAGATAGTGACATATTTATTGAACTACTACAACTTATGTCTACAAAGCCTTCAACATTAAAAGTTGATGGGGCAAATAACAAAGAATACATCATAGTTTCTGAAAGTTGCTGAAAATCAAATCAAGTCTCCGTTGTTTCCTATTTCATCAGTTTGGTCAAGTTAGTAATACATCAAGCTACACAAAAGGAGAAATGGCTCCTTTATATATGTTCTGCTTCAATAATATAATTAACTGAAATGAAAGGCTACCTAGCAAATGTAATTAATGTTGTTGAATTTATGTCAATGTAATGTACTTTTCGTTTCAAGCATGGAACTAAAATTCCATGGCGAAATTTTAACGAAAAGTAAAACTAAGTTAGGCAAGAGAGTTAGGCGAATTAACAAGCACAAACAATGTGCTTGTCGATGGTGAATAGAATTTTGCATTAATTTAATAACAATAGGTTAAGATAGCTGGTCAAAAGGGGTATTGGTATTGTAGGAGGAGGAGGGTAAATGGTGACTACAAAACAATATATAATGAAATTTTACCAAATTAATTATGCGTTGCAATCACAATCACAATCACAATCCCAACATCAACATGCTTTGTTTGTTGCATTGTCTTCGTTGCTTTCACCACTGCCAATATTTTCAAATCATCGATCACACTACCGGTCCACTTGTTCCATTAATTGGTGATACATCTGTTTTAACAAAGTTGTGGGATTCAATATGATATACGATATTACTAGTTGAATGTGATGTGAAAATTGGTCATCTATCTTTAAAGAAGAGATCTTGGATTAGTAAAAGAATAACTTGGTCAATATTTCATTTAACTTGTGCCATAGTAGATCTTCATTTTGCATTTTTAAGTGTGATTTGAATGCTCATGCATACTGCATCGTAGCTTCGAGCCCACGTCATCCATCGCTTTTGGCAAACAAACATTAACTCACTCCCTTCCACTCAACCCTAATTCGGTTGAAAGCCCAAATTCTGTTGCACTTGGATCACAAACATTACCTCACCCTCTTCCACTCAACCCTAATTTGGTTGAAAGCCCAAATTTTGTTGCACTTGGATCACAAATATTACGAGATTATCAGCTACTTATTCTCCATAACTGGCCCATAATTTCATTGTTAGTTTTAAACCAAAAAGCGAGAAAATTACAGATCGTAGCAGGGGCAACATGGCAAAAATGAGCTGGATTAATGTGCTGAGATTGAAGCCTTTGTTTCTTAAGAAATATTCAACCCTGATCCAATCCGAAGAAAATGTTGGAAAAGCATACAACTGTATACGACTTGTTTGATTTTTTGCCGGAGAAGAAGTAACAACAGAAATTTAATATAACGACGACTTGACAACCATACATACTATACGGCCTGAAAATCTGCAAAAGACAAAAAGACTTGACATGAAATTAGAAATGAACAAGTTTATATATATATATATATATATATATATATATATATATATATATATAAAAGATAAAATCAATGACTATTTTTTTTATACAAAATCTTATATAAAATATAAGTTGTTAGATTTATACATATCTAACATTCGATATTACATTTGACATGTACATTTATTATGAACGTATTAATTATACATTAATTATATAGTGAGATATAATCGAATATGCCTAAATTCAACGATTATTTATGTTTGATATAAAATTTTGTATAAAAAAAAAATATTGATCTCATCCTCTCTCTCTCTCTCTATATATATATATATATGTATGTATATAAGATTTGTATGCACATGATTTTCCTACTGCTTAGTTATTAGTGTTATTTTGGAATCACTTTTCCTTCAGACTGGAAACTTCCAAATATTTTTTCTTATTGTTATTTGTATCCATCGTGGTAAAGTTTTTTATTGCTTTAACATTTCGGATCAGGATTTCTACGGAGAAAGTTACATATATCTGTTTTAAGTGAAGTACAATCATGAAAAAAAGAACTAATTCAGAATTCCAGATAGATTTGCAGGGAATTATTTAATAACAATGCGATACAAAACAAATCCTGAATAGAACTAATCCTCATCTCAGGATTGGCCCATTTAGCTTTTGGCTTCAGTGCAACGAAGTTTCATGCAAAATTCTCCCGGCCCCACTCACATCCCGCCACATCATCCCATTGACTAAATCAAGATTTGACTTAACTGAGCTCCATTGCAAAGCAGACATTTCCACACTGCATAAAACTCGAACTTTTCTTTTGGGATGATATTTAGCTACCATTATATTTTAATTTACTATCACCTTCTTGACATTTCCACCACTGCATAAAACCCTATGTCTGCTGCTTGTAACTTGTACTGCGATGAATCATCCGAGGATGTGGTTTCCTTCGACGCAGACATTTGCAACGGTTATCATGAATCGTTTGATTCACTTACTGATGATGATGAGAACTACATTTCAAGCATTTTCAACTCTGAAGTTGATCAAATGAAAGGATCAGAGTCACTTGCTAAATATCGTAAGCTTCCAGGACTTGTCACTGCTCGCCAAGAGGCAATCAAATGGATGTTTAAGGTATAGTTTTTGTTTATCATTGTACATACTTAGTAATACGTATGCATTTATATAATTTTTTCTTTTGCATATGTTGCAGGTGCATGCTCAATGCCGCTTTGGGCCTGAAACCGCTTGTCTTTCTGTCTACTATTTGGATCACTTCCTCTTTTCCCATACTATACTGGTAACTCATTCTCCCTTCACTTGTAGATGTGCTTTCTTGATATCATATTGATTGGCTGTAGCATGCTTATAAATGTTTAAATGCATTATTCAGCCAGGGAAAGGATGGCAATGGCAACTGTTACCAGTTACGTGCCTGGCTTTAGCAGCAAAAATGGAGGAAACAAATGTCCCTAATCTCTTAGACCTGCAACTAATAGAACCCAGCAGATTTTTGTTCAAGCCCAAAACAGTTCAACGTATGGAGCTTCTAGTCATGTCCAGTCTCAAGTGGCGATTGCGCACCATAACACCTTTTCATTTTGTACATTATTTCATTTCTAAAATTTCAAGTTTTAATCCCCAATGTAATGGATTTAACTCTGTTTTCTCTCGAGCCTCTGATCTTATTCTCAGTACAAATAGAGGTAACTCTTTAATTAATTTCTCTATACTACTTCTCTCACCCTTCAGCTCAATACATTTTACAATCCGGTTTTCTGGAATTTTGAAGCAGTGGTCGATTTCCTGGATTATCCTCCGTCCGCAATAGCAGCGGCTGTGGTGCTATGGGTGACAAATCACACTGCCGATGACCAAAAATTGGGCTGCTTTCACAAAAAAGTGAACAAAGTAAGCATTTAATTCATATTGTCAAGAAATGTTATACAAACAAATGAACAATAACAATAGCTCAATCTTACACAGACTCATGTGACAACAATTTATGCAGGTTCAACCACAGTATACTTACTGTCATTTCCAAAATATGTCATAACATGTGCTAGCTAGCAGATTATCTAATTCATTTATTGCAATTGTTTGCTTGTACATTTTCAATGTAGATTCGACCAAATGTTTAATTTCTTATTTTGTTATTTACCTCAGAAAATACTGTTTGAATGCTGTGCTTGTTATATTTTAACTTTTACCCAGATCGTGAAAAACTCTGTGTTGTCGTGAACAATGGTAACAGGATATGGTGAAAAAATGTTACAATCTTATAAGGAAGAACATATCGCAGTTGCTGCTGCACATTGAAGTTGGAGCAGTGCAAAAAACAGAGCATGTATCAGCAAAGTCTAAGCTGGGATTGGTTTTCTGGGGAAGCTGTGATGATTTAATGACCAGTAAAAACGATAAAAAATCGAGGGGGGACTTGGCGACAAACAAGTGTACTTGAAATCGAGAAAGGCTAGATTTACCCTAAAGATTGTGCTTTGTAATTTGGTTTCAATACTTTCCAAAACAGTTTCAGAATATGACCTTTCGTTATTTTATTTTGTCGTGTGTGAGATTGCTTGTGACTCTGACATGGTGATTCCGAGGATGTTTTCCACATTGATTGAATCCATTAATATTATAAAGGCTTGTTTCATTGAAGAGCAAATGGAAGTCCAGCAACGCCATGAAAATATGCAAACCAAATTGAAAGCAATCATCTTCTACATTTCAAAAAGTTTTCGGATAACGTTACAGGGACGTGAAAAAGGTGGGGAGTAAAAGACAGATAGAAGGAAGGATCGCGGGGGAAAGAGGGAAGCCAACGTGGATAAATGAAGAGTAAGAGGAGCTACTTTTGGATTCACGAGTGTGGGCTTATGGGTTACTTACGATGAGGATCGAATCTGAATGTGATTGTGATAGAGGAAGTTTCTCTTTTGCATGGCCATATATATAAGCTTGTGTTACAATCAAGCGTGCACAAGGATGATGTCTATTTTGGTTTTTTTCTGTCTTTGGGAATAAAAAAATAATAATTTATAAAATGATTAATTGAACGCGAGTGTCTTTGTCATGAAAAATATCACCATATGGTTAGAAAGTTGATATTTATAAACTGAGCGACATTTTAAATTATTGAAATTGAGATGATACAAGATATTGCCATTGCCCGTTGGGGACTGAGTAGCAGTACTCAAAAACATTTTAAAAGAGAAAAAAAAGATCATATTTTTCAAATGGGCTTAAATATTAGAATATTGGCCACATTTTTGTAACAAACACCTAAACGTGGCCCGTAAATCTATCTGGCCTAAGCTAAGTCCAAACAACAATTCCTTTTAAATTAGTGAAAAGAAAAGAAAATATTACTTGGATGGAGATTAAATTCCTCGATAATATTAGTGTAAATAGAATTATATATATACAAGACTTCAAATAAAGAAAAGGTCTTGTATTGTAGCAATGATTAGTGATTAAGCTGTAGTCATAATCATACAAATAACAACAATAATTTCATAGGACAAAATATTTTATCTTCTTAACCCACCATCAATCAAACAAATCGATTCTTTTGATGTGCAAGTAAACTAAACTATGTTGTCGATTTTGTAAGTAAATTAAATTGCACATTACTCCAACTCGTGGAAACAATTAATCTGTCTTTCCAAGGTTTATCACATCTGCCCTCCTTAATTGCATTAGTCTAAAAGTTTTTTTTTTAAAAAAAAAAAGAGACATCTATTAATTAAATATTATCCACTCGATGATATTGTGGATAGTAATTAATTAATTAATTAATGACGAATGATAATCTCATGTTCGTATTAGAACGAGGATAAAAGTGGAATCAAAGATAATTAATAAAGAAAATTATAAAATATGGTATGGGGCAAATAACCCAGAACAAAAGCGCCTTTGGCATGTCCGGGTCTTTTATATCGAATGTTATTATCATCTCTTACTTTTATGAAGAATTGTCATTTTTAATATCATATGATATATTTGTGTAACATATAATACGGAACGGGAAATAAACGTGCCTTGTCTACCATATTTTTTTATGCAATATTTTAGTATTCTCCGCAACTTTCTTTCTTTTTCCTCTCGTTGACAATTACATTTACCTTTTTTGTTTCATTTCTTTTTCCCTTTATAATAATAATAAATAAATATAAAAACACTATTTTATTTGGTGGTTGTCGGTACTATTTTTATTAAATATTAAAAATACATTTATATTTGGATTGATATATGAACGGACGGGTTTCCGTCTCACATATGGACATAGTGGATTGGCCGCTACCTAAGAATTAAATACGGTAGCAAATATTATTTTTTAATTAAATCAAAGGAGTTATATCATCTCATATCATCTTAATTTTACAAAAATCAAAGGAGTTTGGGAATACAATTATCTTTTCGTACACGCAACTCAACCTCCCTTGACTATCGGTTGCCACAAATTTTTAATAAATTTGATTTAAATTATTTTGATTTCTCAACTGGTACATAAATTAGCTTCCAATTTCTGTTGGAGTTAGATGGAAAATCCAAAAATACAATTAGGCCAAAACTTAAATAGGGTCCACAAAATCTTGTTTCTTATTATTATTATTATTATTATTATTATTATTTTCTCTGCATTAAATTTAATTTAATTCCATTATTCCATCCATCCAACCTTTAAAAAAAGAAAAAAAAACCTGTTTTGCATCTCCGCACCTCTTCAACGAATCTTTCACTACCGTATTTAACGTCAATAATAATATTTATTTATTTATTTATTTATTTTTATTTTGGGCTCGTTTGTGTTTGTTATTTTCATAATAATATTCTCCGAGAAGAATATGTTAATGCATGCGAGTGCTTAGATATTTTCGTACTTCCTCCCATTTGTTGGCTTTTTATTAGTTTAATGACTTCGTCTAGTTACACCTCCTCTCTGCTTTTCCTATATATATATTCTGAATTAATATTGAATACCGTCTGGGTTTTCGGTCTCTGTTGCTGATTCTTCAATTTCAGGTATATTCTTACTGTGGGTGTTTTGACTCTTAATTCTTTTTTTTTTCTTTATTCGATCATTGCTTGTCTTTTCTGTTATGCTGTTGTTGATCACTTGTTTGGTTGTTAGTAAAGTGAAGGAAAATTAAAGAAATGGGTACTCGTGTATTGAACTGGAAAAGAAAGAAATTTTCTTCTATGGATCATGCTTTTGATTATTTGTAAACAGAAGGAAAACTGAAGAAAAAAAGGGGAATTTTCGTATTAAATTGGTTATGATCACAATCATACGTTACTTTATACATGATCTTCTCCTTTATTTGAGCTTAAATGTAACCGACAAGCTGTAATTCAACCAAACTAAGAAGTTGTATCGTGCTTAGTTACATGAAGCTGTTTGATATGATAAGCTTTAATTTAAGAAATGTTTATGTTTCATCTCTCCGTCTCTTTTCTTATAGTGCTTATTTTTCCATTTTCAGCTGTCAAGCTGACAATTTTCTTTCTTTTTTTATTTTCTTACTAATTCTGTTTTAATATTGGTTTGACAGAGTATGGGCAGTGAGCATCAGAGTCGTGAGCAAACACATGTATCTTCTGAAATGGTGGAGAACCATGGAGTATGTTCTTCTAAGGAAGGAAAAGGGAGGAGATTGTGGAAGAAGGTGAAGTACCAGCTTGTAGAATATCATTGTTTGCCCGGGTACTTGAGGGATAATGAGTATATCATTGGTCATTATAGATCAGAATGGCCATTGAAGCAGACTTTGCTTAGTGTCTTCACAATCCACAATGAGACATTAAACGTTTGGACGTAAGTTTATCTTTTAAGCAACTCTTTATTTTGATTTAGAGAGAGGTTCACGAATTGCTGCATATGTATATTGCTTGGTCATATCTAAATGCGTGGAATTCTTTTCTCTCTAAAGGAGATCGGTGTCTGTGATTTCTTGTTTTAGTACTGTAGTAACAGGCGTTCTGCATGTATTAAAAAGTTGTTTTTTTTGCCTTCACAACCAAGGAAGAAATGTACAGGTTGTGTTGAAAATTTTCAAATATTAAGAGAAAAGGACTTGAATTTCGAGGCAAAAAACAGGTTTGCTTTTCTTCTTAGTTAACTGAAAGAAATATGAAGTGTAGAAATATGTTTATTGATTGGGATCTTCACTTAGAAAGATTAAATCACTAAATGATGAAGTAGGAGTCTTTGAAGTATTATAATTTAATTTCTTATGACTATGCATTGGTTTTAAAAATTCAAACTTCTCTAGTGTTACTGCCCACCTTAATGGCAGCTTCACTGGTGGTTTGTAATAATATGGGTATATGAACTAAATAAACTGATAAGATGCTTCATTAAAACAGACTTTGTTGTTGAAGTGAAGTCTATTAGAGTTGATGAAGATCTCCAACTTTCTCTTGTTCAGAGAACTGCAGAATGGTATATCTTGAATTTGTTTTTCTTAGTCCAGAAACACTATTCAAGGCATCCACCTGAAGGTGTAGTATCATAAGTTTGGAAGTTGTCTGCAAGAAGAGGTTCTTTTTTCAGATTAGTTTGAGGCAGTTGGGGAGGGTTGATGACTTGTTAGTCTAAAAATGAATCAGGCAGTGGAAATAGCTTGGTTTAATGATGCAACAGACCATCAAGCTGGTCTTTAGCACCCTTCTAGATAATTGGGTCTTTTACTACTCTTATTACATTCTAACAGTTCTGGACATCTTATCTGAGAACTTACTCTAAATTTCCCATGACTATTGCTTGTGTTGCTTCTGTTTCGGGGATTTCTTTTCCAGTCCTTCTTCTGATCAAACTAAGCTTCAGGAATGCCAAACAGCTTTTCCTCATATTTTCCTCGTTCACACAATGTTTGGTAGGAGAAATGGAAAATCAGAAGAGAAGTATAGGGCAGTACAAAAGGATAAGGAAGTCCAAAAGATTGATTTCCATTGTTAGTATTCTTGTGTTTGGCAACGAGGGAATTTGGTCAATTGATGTGCATATATTAAAAGGAGTTGTCTTTGGAATTTTTCTTGCTATAACTAATGGTGGAATAAAACCCACTCTCTACTCTCTTTTACCTCTATCCCTATCCCAAACTCAAGGTCCTAACCTGATGAATGTAAGATTTGATTTCCAGACTTCTTGTGTGCCAACATACTAGCTAAAGTAGTTGGCACCCACTAACCTCACTCTAATGCATCTGTTATAATATCTTTCAAATATCTGCAGAAGATTTTAATGTCTGGTCATCATCTAATGCATTATGTGGAAGTTTGAAGCACGTGTGAGAATTTGGACCTTGGAGTGAGCGGTTGAAAGCTATATCTTTAAATCACACTACATGCTAATTGCAACTGATTTTTTACTTACGTTTTGAAGTAAATATTAGAAACAACTTGTTGAATCTGCATCTAGTTATTGAGTTTGATTGAATGTTTGTTTTGAGACATGGGTTTCATTGTTTTGTTGGAAAGCACAGAAGTTCTTACTGCATTGCCATAGATATGAGAAAGTTGTTTTGCTAAAGTGTTCCAGCTGTTACCTAATGTAAATGACACTGCAATTTATTTTGAATAACCTTTTATATGTAATGAACAGCTTTATCATGAGTTAATATTGGTTAAGCAACCGCTCTTCGAATTAGTTATTTTGGATTGACAGCTATGATATGTCTTCCTTGTCTTCCAATTGTCTTCCAAAGACATTTTTGCTGTATCTTAAGTCTTAAAATACACTTTCTCGAACTAATCATTGCTCGATTCTTGGTTTAGTGGATGGCTTTTTCTACTACAGCTTTTAACAGCATAATCTGGTATTTGTTACAGACATTTGATTGGGTTCTTCATTTTCCTTGCTCTTACCATATATACTGCAATGAAGATTCCAAGGGTTGTTGATCTTCATTCACTGCAGCATATTCCTGAGGTCTTGAAAAATACTGATCTGCACAAACTGCATTCAGAACTCTTGACATGCCTTCCTTCTTTACCGCACATGCCCAAGCTACAAAAACTTAGGGAAGAGCTAAAAACTACATTGCCTTCTATGGATTTACTTCATTCACTCTCTGGTTGGCATGTCATGGAACTTCTATACAATTGTTTGCCTGAACGATTCTCCCATGCAAACCACACTGAAGTTTGTGTTCTGGTAATGCTTCTCTTCCTTATTTTGGTGATGGTAAATTTCTGAGCTTACTTCTCAGTTGCATGATCTTGTATTATCTATTGAATGGTTAATAATAGCTTTCTTTAGTGTCCTTTTTAGCTGTAGAAAATGTATTTAAGACAGTATACAGTAGAACTTGTAAAAGATCTCTTTCCCCTGAATTTCCTTGGCTCAACATGGCAGGATAGTTTTTTCTGATGCTTATTTCCTTCCAAAATTTTTGCAGTTTTTACTTTTATTTCCATTTTATAAGAGGTTATGGAAATCTGTGCTTTCAGTCCCCCTTGTTCATGTGTGGCGTCGCCAGCTAGTTGGTAGAGTGTAGAGCTCTAGTGCCATTTTCCTCACATAGAATTGTAAATGCATACTTTTGGGCAATATTCAAAATCATCATTCTTCTACATGCAAGTTACATATGTGTCTTGTGCTGTTGATATGTTCTCCATCAGTGTTCATGCATAGTGCAGTTTCAAGATTGCAGAAATCTTGTGTTTGGTCAGTGGCATTGTGCAATGGGCTTACCATTGAAGCACTCATGATTCTCTTTAGTCTAGTGATGTCAAGTAGTGAGTGTGAAAAATTGTTCCGTCATCATCTATTAGTGCTTTTTAACTTCTCTCAGCTAGATAAGAGATGGACTACAAATGGCATGTGATCAATCATCATAAAATATAAATTGTGCATGTGCTGTCATAAATCTCATATTGAAATTCTTTGAATTTTCACCTTTCTGCTTAAATGTTGATAAGATCTTGCCCAGAGTATCTTATGTACTCAAAACTTATGTTTGAGAGTTTGGTTTTTGATAGAACTGCATTTGCAATAGTATGCATGGTTTTAGTTCTAAGTATTACTCTGTTTACTGCTAATTATTGATATGTTCTTTCATTTAAGAGTTTCACACAGCTAATAGCTCTTTATTCTTTTTGAGTAAATGCAGCATAGTGTGAAGGAGGATCTGGGAAACATACTAGCACCCTTGATGGTAAGACCAATAACACGGTGGCCATTTTTTGCCTTCTTGGGTGGGGCCATGTTTTGCTTGCTAGCGAGTAGCATTTGCCATCTACTCTCTTGCCATTCTGAGCGAGTATCATACATTATGCTCAGGCTCGACTATGCTGGAATTGCAGCCCTCATATCCACCTCCTTCTATCCCCCTGTCTACTACTCTTTTATGTGCAATCCCTTCTTCTGCAACCTCTATATGGGATTTATAACACTCCTAGGAATTGCAACAATTCTGGTTTCGCTCCTTCCAGTCTTTCAGAACCCTGAATTCCGTACCATTCGTGCATCCCTTTTCTTTGGCATGGGCTTGTCCGGGGCTGCACCTATTTTGCACAAGCTTATCTTGTTCTGGCACCAACCCGAGGCACTCCACACAACTGGATATGAGCTTCTGATGGGGTTCTTTTATGGGGTTGGAGCACTGCTTTATGCCACAAGGATACCAGAGCGTTGGATGCCTGGGAAATTTGACATTGCTGGGCATAGCCACCAACTCTTCCACGTACTGGTAGTAGCTGGGGCATATACTCATTATCGTGCCGGTCTGGTTTACCTGAAGTGGCGGGATACGGAAGGATGTTAAAGAAAGTGAAAGGTCAAATAATAATAGGTTAGCGGCTAGAGTGCGTAGTTAAAATCTTGTTTGTTGTTAATTTGCTTCTGAATGATATGTCACGGAGTATGGATGAGGGAGAACCTTTGCCCTGATTATTAGTCTGTAAATTTATTCATCAAAATTGTCCATGGACTGGGAATTCTAATACTGGCCAGTCTATTAGTAGTATATGTTGTGGAAATGCATATGTGAGATTTGCAAGTGAAAAAAAACTATAGTTTGCTTTCATTGAGAGTCGAACTCAAGACCTCCCGCTTACTAAACGGGTGCTCTAACCAACTGAGCTATGAAAGCACTGCTGTTGAATTGATCTTCTGCTTAAAGGTTCTTCGCATGTAATGGAACAGAGTCTGTCAGAGGAGCACATGAAGATAGGGGCCCAAGTACTGAGGCAGGCGTCGCAGTGTCTGCTGTTGGGTTGTACGAACTTACAACGACTCGAGCCTTTCAATTAATAGGCACCACATGCAGGCATGGAGCTTTGGCTGAGGCTAACTGACGACTCTCTGTTCTGGAGTTCAAATAATTCAGCAGGCAATACAAATATCAATATGTAATTCAGATGTGTGGATTCGTAATATTACTGCTCTGTTATTAAGAACAAACTTTTTTAATTGGTTTTTATTCTGTGTCCGTTTGGGAGATACTCGATCCAGACTTTGATTTTAGCATAAGTTTTAAATAATTACAATACATTTTCTCATATTCATCTACCCATTTATTTAAAATCTAGATTTTAAAATAAAAACTAATTTCTGTATTTTTTTAATTATCAATAATAGTTTTAAATTTAACTTTCAAAAATAAAATTAAATATAAAATAGAAGATATGTAGATATATCGTTTATATCTTTCCTCTTCCAGTAAAATGGGTAGAAGGAATTTTCATCCCCATTACATATATATAAGGGTATTTATCAAACATTTTTCTTATTCTATTTTTTCCAATTAAGTTCAACTACAGTAAATGTATAACATTAACTATAATAAGTAAGAAAGGATAAAATATAATCTTGTGGGGGGAGTGATTGGGAATTTTGAAATTTAATTAAATATTTAAGTATTACATTTAGTTGTTACATTTAGTTGTGACTGACTATAGAAATGGAATTTTTTTACATAAAAGGGAGCGATGACTATGGACACAAACAACAAAATTCTTCGCCCGTGGTGATTGCCCACCATTGACAAAATGGGAATGGGCTAGGCCTGCCCTGCCCTTCTATTCTGTAACCTAAATTATCATTATTTTTTAAAAATTACAAAAAAAAAAAAAGAATTTAATAAATATTAATAATTTTTGTTGCTAACACGTTATGGATTATCGTAAACATAGGAATGACATTTTCCCTTAATTTAAGGGAACAATTTATTATTTGTGAGTGAGAGTATCCTCTCGTATATGTAAATATATATATGCCAAAAAATATAAAATAATGATAATTTGTTGACTGGAAACTCCGTCATTTACGTATGTAACTAATAACAACGAAACAAAATTTATTTTGTTGAAATTATTGTCGATCTTTAATTTATTGCCATTTTAGATTGACACAAAACAAATTTTGTATTATTTATTAAACTTGTATAATTTTCATCATTCAAGACCATTTAATGTAAAATTAAAAATATATATATGTCTTGTTCATATTTTTTAATGCAGATACTGTGATAAAAATATGTTTACACGTTAGATTCTGATTGGTTCTGAATTTTGTACTGCATAAACAAAATGAAGAAGATAATAACATCTGGATCCCTGAATTTAGATGAAACCATAAAAAGGATGTATCTTTAATTTGTTTTACACGAGTCCCTATTGTTATATTTCGCAAAGTGGTAGTGACAATCAATTCTTGAATTTCTATAAAATAACAAGTTAAAATTTAATTTATTAAATTTTAAATAACTCTATAAATTACAATTAATTATCTTTTGTTAAAGTGGTGAATCTCTTTATCTTTTACATAGAGATTTCATCCCAAAAATATAAGTGAAAGTAAAAATTAAATTGAATATAGAATTATGATGTGCATTTTTATAAACAAATATAAAATAATTTTATTAGACTTTTTAACTACTAATGAATAAATCATACTAGTTCATAAATTTGTAGTTTATAATAAACTTAATTTGTACATTTTTTACTTCCACATTGATTTCAAGTACTTTAAGTACATGTTTTAAATATGTAAATTAACTATTTTATTTTATAAAATTTTCTAATTAAATTATCATAATTATTTGAAGGAACTACTATGGAGCTATAATTTTAAAGGTAGACAATTCCATTTACTCTCATCAAACAAACATAATTTATAACAAGGATCAAGTGAAAAGAATTGAAAACTATTACGAATTTCTGCAATTTTACAAAAACTGAGGGAATTAAATGTTATCGCTCAAAATAAACGGTTGTCACATCTAATGTAACTCTTTATTATAATAGGTATAGGGTCACCCTAATAATATTGAATACGAAACCGTAAAGATTTCATCAACCAAGACGTATTAATATTATTATCTTGAAGCATCTGTTTCGTTTGTTGTGAGAAAGCAAAAGCAGAAAGTGTTATTGATCGTAATAAAATTAACTTCTCTAATTAAGCAAACAATCAAACGTAAACTACGGCGAAATCCAAAGTACACGAAGTAGGAAAAACAGAAAACCAAGTCCAAAGTGTCGGCGTTCTGCAACTTTCAAAACATTACGTGTCATTCTCAAAAGCCCAACACCTAAGCTAAACTCCAACGCAGTTCACGCCTTATCATCACACTTTGAACACTTTCAGCGCATTTTAGCATCCTCGGCGTCACCCAACCGACGTTTCTTAAATAACCCCAACCAAACTTGGCGATAGCAAATTTGTCCGTAAATCTGCCCCCGTCTTCAGTTCAAATAAAATCCCTACTAAAATTAAACCAGGAAAAGGCCAAAACTCTTTGCTTATAGATGTCGTGTTAATGCGGACGGTGACCGAGTGAGTTGAGTTACCGAGTTAAGAGTTTTAAGGTTTTTATTATTGAAAATGGTCTCGCCAGAGTTGTCCCATCATCAGTACTCTCCAATGGCGAAACCATATGGGCGTAATCGAAGTACTCCTCATCTAACAGATGGCTTTCTCTTTCTGGGTGGAGCTTTCTTTGCTCTTTTAATGGTATGGTCTTTCTCTTCTCTGTTTAGCACTGCTCCTCGTTTTGAGTCCACTACGGTTTCTGAATCTAGAGCTGCAAGTGATGGGAAAGCGTCGAGCACACCGGGTTGCGGGACAGAAGGTGTAAATTTACGATATGATCCGCCTGATGCGACGTTTTACGACGACCCAGAACTGGTTTATACTATCGAGAAAAAGGTAGAAAACTGGAACGAGAAGAGGAAAGAGTGGCTGAAACTTCATCCTTCATTTGCCGCCGGAGCACGTGAGAGAGTCGTTATGGTGACAGGATCACAGCCCAAAGCTTGTAAGAATCCGATTGGTGATCATTTACTTTTGAGATTCTTTAAAAACAAAGTTGATTACTGTAGAATCCACGGCTACGATATATTTTACAACAATGTGTTGCTGCACCCGAAGATGAACTCGTACTGGGCAAAGCTACCGGTCGTGAAAGCCGCAATGCTGGCTCACCCGGAAGCCGAGTGGATCTGGTGGGTCGACTCGGACGCGTTGTTCACCGACATGGAGTTCAAGCTTCCCTTAGAGAGGTATAAGAATCACAACGTCGTCGTTCACGGTTGGCCGAAGTTAATTTACGAGAACAAAAGCTGGACCAGCTTAAACGCTGGCATTTTCTTGATAAGAAACTGTCAATGGTCGATGGATTTCATGGAGACATGGGCAAACATGGGTCCCATCAGTCCGGAGTATGAGAAGTGGGGTCAGATTCAACGATCAATGTTCAAGGATAAATTATTTCCGGAATCAGACGATCAATCGGCTCTTGTTTATTTACTCTACTCGGACAAAGAAAAATATTACGATAATATTTATTTAGAGGGTGAATTTTATTTTGAAGGTTATTGGGTAGAAATACTTCCGACGTACGATAATATTACGGAGAAATACCTAGAAATAGAACGGGGGTCGCGCACGTTAAGGAGGAGGCACGCCGAGAAAGTGAGCGAGTACTACGCTGCGCAGAGGGAGCCGTATCTGAAGGACGCCGGAAACGGGAGATGGAGCTGGAGGAGGCCGTTTATGACTCATTTTACGGGGTGCCAGCCGTGCAGTGGGGACCACAATCAGATGTATTCTGGAGAGACGTGTTGGGGCGGGATGGTGAAGGCATTGAATTTTGCTGATAATCAAGTGCTTAAAAAATATGGATTCATGCACCCGAATCTACGGGATTCCAGCATGGTGTCTCCCGTGCCTTTTGATTATCCTGATGAAGGGCCTTGGGGATAAGGTAAAAAAAAATTGATTGCTTGTATATTTTTATGAGCTTTAAGAGTAGAGGGAAATTACCATTTAATAGCACTACTAATGAGTGTCTGTAATGTTTAATTGAAATAAATGAAACATTTAATGAGATTAGAAGGGCATTCAAATGAAAGAACGGATTTTTACTTATAATAGAAAACATTTCTTGCAAGTGTTTTCTAAAAGCTTACTCAAAACCATGCTTAAGAGTATAGTAATGCTACACTTAGAAATCGGAATGTGGTAAATGGGTCAACCAGTATCTCACACATTGTTGTTATCTATAGACGTCTCCCGGAAGTTATGATACGAATTTTGTATTCCGATTATGTAAATAGTTTTAAAGCAAAAATTTCATTTGTTTATGTCATTAGGAGATTTGGAGAATCTGGAATTTGTAAGTGGGACCAAGTTAATTTTTCTTGTTCAAGTTGTCAAACATGAGATGCCAAAGGCTTAGGGGGGTTGATTGTATCCTGTTAAAGAAATAATATTAAAATGATAAAAGTTATGAACATCACATTTATAGATTCGTATGCATACGTACACACAAAGCAAAGACACAGTTGCCAAATGTATCATAGTGTGGGTAGACAACAATTCTTTTAGGTACTGCTTGCAGGGCAAAACTATATAAAGCAAATGGTTGAAATTTAGATAACGATGTGAGTGCTGATACAGTATTAGCATTAATTATCTATTTTCAAACCACTTGATTCTCTACTCTTTTTCTTTTCCCTTTACTTTAATCTACTTTACATGTAAAAAGGGTTTTGTATCTTCTCTTTTGAGGGCAAAAACTGGTGCATGATTGAAGGATAATTTTTCATGTGGAAAACTTTTACATGATGGAAGCATGATGTTGTTGGGTGAGTGTGGGTTCTATGATTAAATAAAGAACGGAATGTTAATGGCTTTGCTGTTGCTTGACTAAATTATAGTGCTTTTTGCACACATTAAAGGGACTTGAATCTTTAGCATTTCTCTTCAACATTGTCTAATTGCCTAGATTTTAACTTAATAGACCGTTCTCTTACTGTCAAATTTGGCATATAACCTACTACCCACTTGGGTGAGTGCGTAGTATTTATTGTGTGTTCTGAGCAACTGTGGAAATGATGCATTATATTTATTTGAGCTCATGACCCCTTGATTAGGTTTTTCTTTATTGGCTACATACCAGATATTATGACCTTGGAGATTAGGGGTTCAGGGCAGCATGACAATCTGAAAAGTTTAATATCTTAAATTTGTTGGTAATCATGACAAAATAACGAAAGCTGTCTGATTTTTTTTTTCTTCCTTGCGTCTAGGATATTGCCCTCTTTATTTTTTTATCTTTTCACCCACAATTCTGACCTGTGGTATACTGGTATTTGATTGTTTTTTGTTAATGAGCAACCCAATTTCATTTGTGATTTGTTGGGATATGAATTGCCTCATATATATTGTCTGCTAAAAGTTTACTCACTGCTTGATTTCAAACATGGGAAACATGTATTATATACAATTCCCTGATTAGACTGTTAAATAGATTAGCCATTGGTTGAATAGTGTAATTTGTACAAACTTTGCACAAAAACTACTTGGGACAAGCCAGATTGATCGAGATGGACACTAGGCAATATTAACATAATGTATTTGAAGTACATTATTTAGTACTCATCACGTTCCTTTTGTTGAACAGCAGAAGAGAAGATCTACAGTGGTGCAAGCTTCTGGTTTTCAAGCAATTAGGGGTTATGATACAAGTATCTGCCATTCCTTCACTATTACCATTAAATTACGGAGATGGGAAGTGATTGCATATATGCTGTAAAACTTTCAAAGGCAGTCTTACTCTAGGTGACGGGCAATTCCTCGTCGAAATCTGCATACATGATGCTTCTCCTAGCAGCTCATAGTTCCTATTACCTTTTGCATTTATGCTTAGTACATTACATGCTTTTAGATGTACATAATTGCTGGGAGACGTATGCTGCTCTGATTTGGCATGATAATTTGGTCCGAAGCTTTGATGAGCTCTCACCTCTTGTAACATGGAGATGCGAATCTCATGAATAAAGCTCCCCTTTTAAGCCGTAATTATGGTTTTTTAAGCTCGTTTTTGGCGTGAAAGTAGGAAGTCTTGTCCTTCTTTCTGAGAACAAGGACACGATTTTCTTTTCCTCTTTTTTATCCGAGGCACATGAAGGATGCAAATTATTTGCGAGAGGTAGAAGAGAAGAGGTGGCATGCACAGATCAAGGGAATTTGGGACATATGAAAGCCACAAATATGCTTCAAATAATTCCAACAATTTTTAATTTCAATGACAACGAACCTTCTGTAGGTGGACATCTATTAAACAATTTCTCACCTGCTAAGCCTGTTTAGGAATCGACACGTGCAACAATAATTGTATGAGATTCCCATGCCGGCCTAGTATAAAAAAAATTGAAGAGCAAAAATCAGTCATGACAGGTTTGTGCTGTGATTGATTTTTGCTCTATTATGTTATAATTTTAACTTTCTTAAAATTAAAAATTACTGAAACATATTTAAAATTTAATTATAATACAACTACTATCATAAAAAAAGCAGATTTCATTTGTTTCACGCGCATCAGAGTTTTTGTACCCATCCTATCAGTAGAATCTATGTATTCGCATTAAAACGCTGTGCCCGATTTCCCACAGTTGCTCAGAAGCCTGTCACATAATTATGTCACAAATATTTTGCAAGGAATTACAAACCCTAGACATGGAAAACCTAGAAAGCAGTTCCACATGTAAGCTCAGTGATAAATAATACAATTGGCAACGGAAAGACTCATGCCCAACCAGAATATCTCTAAGTTCAGAGGAACTATTCTGCGACCATGGCATTGGCATTGGCATCGGCTTCATCATCATCTCCAATTGACACTTCATTCATGTACTGGCTCTGGTACTCCATCAAATACTGTGTTGATCTCTGCACATCCAAAAATAGGCGGTAAACGCGATCAATGTCCTGAACATCCACAATTTTTCCCTTTCGTTTCTGACATGCCAATGCAGCAGCTGTGATAAGGTGAATGGCATATCTCAAGGATGTTCCTTCCCCAACACGGGTCAACAATTGCTTTGCATCTTCAGTCATCTCCACTTCTTCCTCCTGGCATCTAATGTCTAGAATTTTGCGAATTTCATCCTTCGTATAAGGTTTAGTGGAGATTATGAGTAGGCGATCTAGGAGATCCATCGGAATCCCATGAGCAGCTTTGTAGTTCGTACCCCTGATTCTAGTGATCCCTCTGTTGGTAGCAACAACTAGAATTGGAGCCATCTCATTCTCCAGAGCACGATTCAGGAAGGAAAAACACTCTACGTCAAGCATATGCACCTCATCAATAAAGAGGACACCGGGCACAATCTCTGCCTTTCCTTCCTCCCTCCACTCAGCCACTTTTGTATCAATTTGTTCCCTTACTTCTGCACGGATCTCACCAGTATCACCAGTGAAGAGAGCCAAAAATCCCTGTGTTCTGATTTAATTGAGAGATAATGAAGTTTTCAGAAAAAATAGGGGCAAAATAGGCTTCTGAGTTCAATGTCTTTCAACAATTTGCAGCTTCGAAATTCGTACTAATAAAAGACTCAAAGAAAACAGACAGGCTTCTAATCAACATGCTTAGATAATAGATATCGTGCAAATAAATGCAGACCAATAAGCAATTTCATGCAAGAGATTCAAAAAATTTACCGATTATTGTCACAGTTTAAATATTTGAAGAAGGATTTAAAAATTGCAAAGCTACTATTTAAAGCCAAATTATGCTATTCATAATGAAAAGAAATATCACATCATCTGAAGAGTTATCAACTTATTGTTTTACATATTATCTAAAGAATTCCAAGTTCATGACTACCCTAGCTACCATCTGTTTGAAAACATTGAACACAGGTGCGCTTGAGTTGAAACAAAAAAAAAAAGAATTCAAGCATTCCTTGTAACAGGTATGTGTGTTGCCACATTTTAGGCTTGATGCTGAAATTTTAAGTTCATTACCGGCATCTATTACTATCACATAACTAAAAGCACATCGTTGCTGCAATAAACCTCAACTTTGATGTAACAGATATTTCTTTGTGAGCTAAGATAGTCAGCACATATATAATTTTATTTCTGGCTCTGTTAGAGTTTATATTTAATTTAACACCAATTCTGAGCACAAGCAAGGGGAGACCTCATCACCACTGAATGACTACCCAAGTTCTTATATTTTTCCTTAAACTGGTTATCTTAAGAGGGAAAAAAGAGCAGGAAAATATAAATAAGATGCTATTAAGCTTAAAGATTTTATCAGCTGGTAACTTTAGCCCACTAACATTCAAATCTATTTCATCATTCTGAAATCTTTTTAAACTTCAAAGTGGCATCTTAGTAACCATTGAACAATTTTAGATAAAAGGAAAATCCAAAGATCATTACCTGTTGAACATGGTGATAAAGGGATCATAAAGGAACCACAGTGGCTGTTTCAATAATTCAATTGTCTTTCATTTTCTGGTAATGCAAATAATTCAACTGTGGGCAGATTGAAAGGAAAATGGACAGCATGAATCTAGTATTATTTTAGTCTGGATTTTGGTCCCTAAACTTCCTATTACCCTAACTTCAAAATTTACAACTCAATCTCACTCTGTTCTTCATTTTCAACACTCTCCTGCAATAACCACCACTTACATCATTTGCAGGGCTCCATCCCATATTCCTGCCTTCTTCAAATCCATGCCCAACTCTTTATAGACTCAAAGCAAATCAGGACACAATTTTCCCATTAGCCACTTTCCATCTCATTTCACTCTTGACATCTTCAACCAATAACAAAAATCCTATTCCTGCCTTCTTCAAATCTATGTGCAACTCTTTAGACTGAATGCAAATCAGGACAGGTTGATGCACATTTTTCTCATTAGCTACCTACTATCTCATTTCGTTCTTGGCATCTTCAACCAATAACAAAAACCATTTAATGCCATTCCTAGACGGTCCTCTCTCAAGGCAGTCCCTTCCTCCTTTTTTTCTATTCAAATCCTTAAAATAGTGGTATATCTTTATTTCAGGGAATTAATAATTTTAAGTGTCTATGATAACTTGTTACACAGATACTAACATGAGGAATGGAGTTGCAAAGTACCATTTATTGAAGTCATGTTGACTACCATTTAGTCGGAAGATTTTAACCTATTCTTAAATTTGAAAACATAAAAATACTATCAACCAAAACAACAAGAGTTAATTAGCAGACATCAAGCCAACCAAAAGAATCAAGTAATCAAAACGAACCATAACCAGTCACCCAAGCACTCGTTAAAGAGCCCTAGAATCATATACTAAGCAGTGATGCAGCCAACCCTGATAGAACCAAAGGAATTAACGTCTTCTAAGTCAAAAACTAACGACATTGTAATTATTATCACATTAAAGGTAATGTCAAACTACATACCAGTGATGCTTAGTCATTTCAATTCAGTATTTTTTGGAAGTAAATTTAAGCCATCACTTTAATTTCTAGCTTAAGAATACAAAATGCGAGTAAAACATCAAAATCAGAATTAATACTTAAGCATAAATTAACAACTCAAAGACATAGGTACCTGCTGTTGATTACATCAATCTCATGAAGTGTAACGCAATGCACAACCTCCTTCCGTTTCTGCAACTCCCCATCAGGACACTGCACAAACTTGGTCTGAGGACCCATCGCGTCATAATCTCTAGACCTCGCAAACGACCTCCCAAGTTTGGTAATCTTTCCCGAAACCTTATCAATCGCTATCACATCCCCACTCTGCACCTTCTCCTTCCCCAACGCCTCAATCATCTTAGCGCCCAAGTCATAGACGGTCTCCATTTCCGTCGTTTTGAGAGTCAGCTTCCCCGTCTTCGAGGCTGCCCCTGCCGTTGCGGGCCGATCAATCTGCACCTCAACAACTTCTCCTTCAATCACTTCGGCTTCTTCTTTTATTCTCACACCAATAGCCTTTCTAAAGGCTTGCATTAGCGCTTCGGTTTTAGACATTTCAAGGGAGAAAATTTCAGAACCGGAGATCATGGCGAAGGGAGTCTCGAGTCCGAGAGATTTTGCCATGCCCATAGCAATGGCGGTTTTTCCCGTACCGGGTTGTCCGGCGATAAGGATGGCCCGACCGGCTATTCTTCCCTCTTTAATCATTTGGAGTATGACGCCGGCTGCCTTTCTTGCTGGGAGTTGTCCCACCATGCCCTCGGAGACATCGCGTGGTTCTAGGGAGGAGTCCAGACCGAGACCGCGAATATGGGAGTGTGCGCCTATGCGCTCAATTCGGGTTAGGTCTCGGCTTTCGGAGAGCTTAAGCTCCGCCATTGTAGAGGTTGTGGTGAGAGAGCGAGAGAAAGAGAAAAGGAAAGAGTGTCTAGTCAGGGTTTAGGGTTTTCTAGTTCTGTGTATAGAAGAAGCTGGAGGCAATGGTAGGGCAATACGGTAAATTCAGCGTATTTTTCCTCTCTCTTTTCTATATTGACTAATCTATACTCTGTTTATAAACTTTATATTATTTTGCGTTTTACCTAAAAAAAAAAAATTAGAGTGGAAAAATAACTTATGTTTATTATATTAGTGATATTATTGTCATCCTATCAAATCTTGCTTTTTTAATTTATAATTTTAATTTTAATTAAATTAGATAAAAAAATAGTTACATAAATTCACCTATATTAAACATTATTTACACTCCATTATAAATCAATTAACTAGTATTTTTATTAATTTTTTAACTTTTATTTATCATAAACTTTTTTTAAAATTCTAAATTAAATAAATAATTTTTATTCTTTTAATAAATTTATAAAGTTCTAAATTGATAAAAAAAAATTATAGATGGACAATTGATAGTAAAAAAAAATTCAATCACAGTATAGAATTGGTTAGGACTTTATCTAGTATAAATTAATTAAATGTATTTAAAAAAATCAATTAATGATTTAAAAAAAATTAAGACAGTTGGATTTGCAAAAATGTGAGACAATAATGAGTCATTTTTAAAATTAACGGAGTGTTATAAATTTTTTTTATTATTTTAATTGACTAAATAAAAATATTATAAAGATTTTGAAAGCGCGGCTTACCACATTTCTTTATGAAATATTAATATTATTTATTTATTCAAAATTTATTATTCTCACGTTTATAAAAAAGGGAAATTCAGTAAACCTAACCATCTTGCCCTAATATGGTTTGCCTCATTGCTTGAAAATTCTTAAAACATGCCTAAATATGAAGCCAACATAAAAATTAATGTGCACAGTTAACGTATCTCTTTCTTTTTCTTTGAAATAAATATTGTTAACCAGAAACACTTTCCGAAGTATAAAACGATTGGTAGATTCAACAGCTTAATCTTTTAAATCCTTCACCAAAAAATCTCACAAGCAACTGTGACACAAAATCGTATGGGTGGGAGGGGTTTCAAGTTGACGCCTGCAAACTCCTAACAATAGGCAATAATATATTTTCATGCTAACGTTACGGGGCGTAGCATCCATGTCTGCAGGCTGGAAATTAAATCTCACAATCTTCTAGACTCAAAGCTTTGACCTTGGCTATTATTCTCCGTGCTTGTGAGCTTCAACCTTTCCCTGGCCACCCTCTTTGCCATTCTCCTTTGTTTTATCTTCTTCTGGTTACTGTAGATTGGTAACTCTCCTGAAAGGACAAATGTTAACCGAATTGAAACTTCTTTTATACTAATCAGTAATAACTCCATGCGATTGTAGAATCTCACCGGCCTTGTCACATGTGACAGCACATTCCTCATCGGCATTTTGTCGAACACCTGGAGCATCAGTTTCACCTCCACCCGCGTGATTGTTGTCTGCCTCGCTTGTTGTAGGCAACAAAGGACCGGTGAGTTGTCTACGTCGTGCAGCATCTTCCCTGAGTTTCTTCTTGCGAAGCCTCTTACGCTGAGCCCTTGTCAGCTTTTGGGACCCGCATTCGTTATCCTCGCCATCATCATCGTCGCTTGATGTACTACTCCTCGCATACTCTTCTGCATTTATTAATAATACCTCAAATTCTTTAGGTGGGTTTATTCCATTTTGAAGGAAAACAGTTATTCGAACAAAATATGTTAAAAATCAAACCTGGATTTATAAGTCCTACATCAAAGTCATCGTCTAAAATGTTAACAGGTTCTTTATCATCAACCTCCTCCTGTATAATTCGTTATAATTGATTAATATTTTTCGTAAAAAGATAGCATAAGCAAGATAGGTAGAGAGTGTCTGAGAGTGTACTTGGAGTGGTGGTGGAGGATACAGAGTATTAAGAACGGCTTCGTGAAACTTTCGTCGTTTCTCTTCACGGCGCATTGATGATGATGCTGATGCACAATAACCAAAACCCTACTCGCAAGTATTTTTGGGTTGGAAACTGTTTGGTTTGTTATACCCTGTCGCGTTAATGTGAAATATCAAAGACCGGGACCTCATCTAGATCTACCTTCAAGTTGGGACAAATACGTAACAATCTTCTCATGGATTTTCATAAGAAACTCTTGTTAGAATTTTATTAGAAAAAGAGGGATCAGCAAAGTTGATGTTACTGCCCGTTATTAATTAAAATTTACGTCAAAAGAAATACAATATAAAACTATTTTAGGTTCCAGAGATATGTAGCCACGTTCAGATCTCTTTATTCTTACGTGCTAATGTTTGTTTGTACCTACGAAACTCCCAGACCAAACTCAATATCTTTTCCATGTCCATTACACAATAAAGCCGATACTAACTGCCCTTATTTCATGAGCAACTAAAACTCATATATGCACAAATTCTTGAAATTTTTGCAGATGTGTAGTCTTGAGCTAGAACCAGGAAATGATCACAGAGGTTCTTTAGCAGTCCATCTTTTGAACATAGCAAAGCATTCCTTAGGCTGATACTCTGGAGCTGTATGACCTCCACCCTGCACAATCCAAAGGATTTCAAACTAAATTCCATTTTCTCAGAAACTATACTTGGCACTTGAGTATTACAGGATGTAATTCTTGCCTTCACGGTTGCAAACATGAAATTGTCTGAGTATTCCGTCAAATATCTACACAAAAATTAAAGCAGCTGGACATCATTAAAAAGAACTATTTACTGCTATATCTATGTAGTTAGAGGATTGTATACCCAGCAACTTGACCGTCTACCAGCCAAGGCCGCCAGTCATCAACAACAGTAAAATTCAAAGTCTTGATCCACCATTGAGTCCCCAAGCAGGGGATAAGCATGTCATGATCACCACTGCGGAGAATGTATGAGTTGCCAATTAGAAAACTAGGCCAAGCTGTAACCTTCTTTTAATTTCTCAATTTGTTAAATGGTGGAAATATTTTTAGGCAACAAAAACCTGTATATTAGAGCTCGGTGGTAACTTCTGTTGTTCAAATGTAGATGGTAGCTTAAAATACTCTTAGCATCAAATTCGTAATCTAAACTTCTGTTGCACCTCTTCCATATCTTAAATGTTCCCTGGATTTTCATCATACAGATGCATCAAGGTTGTTTATTACTTGCATTGAAAAAAAAAAAATTTAAATCTTTTGTGCAGCTAATACTTACCTGCCGGACATGAAGGGCCTTTTGAACTCTTATATCATTTGCCCAAATGTTGCAGAGAGCGCTGTTGTAATTCTGCAATATGTATGAATCGATCAATCCAATATCTAGTGTCATTATTCACATTCATTTTGTAAAAACTGAAAATTGAGGTGAACGGTTACCCTACACCCAACATGAGGAAAATCGGCTTGCAAAAGCAAGGACTCAACATATTTTTCATGAAGATATCTGTGATTACCAGCATTCATATCACTAAAGACATAAGGGCACTTGGGCTCCAAGATGTGTGCATCATTCAATCTATTAGTGCACTAGAAAACGCAATAATGTTAATGGAATTTGTGAAGCAAACAAATTAAGAGGCATAGCTTTTATATATTTATATGAAACTAAGGAAAGGTTCAGCATTCTCACCTCAGAGATGGCTTGGAGATCCTTTGCACACTGTACATTTTCTGCTTTCACATAATCTCCTCTGCAACTCCTTTTCGCTGACTGGGAGAAATGAAAACTTAGTATTCAGTGGTGATTAACATGCTAAATATTGGAGTGCTGTTGAAAGAAGTTTATCAATTAAACCTGGTAGAGATCATCACAAATAAGTGCCATTCGATGAGCAAATGGAATCTGTGAATTGCCATCAAATTTTGAATCTGTCACTGGGTTACCAAGCACATATCCCTGGAACAATTTCAGTAAATGTTATTGCTGTACAAAATCTAAAAGCCTAAACATTAAAATAAACCTCAAGCATTTGGTAGCAGATCACTTACTTTGAGATTCATTGTCAGTTCATATCCTACTTCATTATCTGCATCAACATATAAAGTGGTAATTGGTCATAATCAACTAGGATTGTGAGAATACAAGAGAAAAAAGTGCAGCATCACATTACCTGTTGATATTTTATCAGCAATGATCGGAACAATCCTTCCAGAATAGGAATCACCAGCAATAAAGAGTGGATTTCAGATAAATTTTGGGTGACAGAGCAACCACTGCAATAATTAGCCAGTGATAATGTGAAGAAAACTTTTAGTCTGGTAAATTTAAAAAGTATCTTAACATGTATTTAATGATCCACTAATGTTAGTTTATGATTGGACAAAATCGAATTGCTTTCGAACCTTTCTCAGAAAAATGCAACAATGATGAACATATTTTGTGTCCCCAGACTTGGAACCTTGCGAGGTGCGTGAATATGAGAATCCAGTACCAACTGGTGCATCTAAAAAGATTATACTGGAGACCTGTGTATTAAACGTAATTAGGAATTATGATTTAAGTTTTCGCGACTAAATCAATAAATCTAGCGCACCTTTGTCCATGAATAAGGATGAAACTTCATAGTAGGTAAGCTGCCATTGTACTTGACAATGTTAAAACGTAAAGGGCCTATATCAAATACCAGTTAGAATAATATAACAAAATGAAAAATATAATTAACAGTAATGAGTATTAAATAAAAACCACCTATCTCGAAAGCGAGTCCGGAGATGGCAGAGCAACCAGGGCCACCAGTGAGCCAGAGCACCAGTGGATCCTCACTGGGATTCCTCTCTGATTCTATGAAGTAGTAGAAGAGTTGAACATCTTCATTCTCGTCTACTCCTATATACCTAGATTCATACAATACAGAGGATTATTGGTGTTAATTACAAAATGGTACAAGTGACAGGCAAATTAAGTACTCGCCCGGTTTCAAGCTTGAAGGGAAGAGGGCCAGGAAATCCGGGCAGATACTTAACAGTTGAGAAAGAGTCAGCAAACCTTGGTAAAAACTGTAGAAATACCATGTGGAAATATCCCAACTTATGAAAGCTAGTGCTTAATATATTTTGTTCATGAATTGACGCTGCCATTTTATTCTAATTCTGCCTGCCTGTGGCTTTACCTTAATGGCTATTAAGTTTAATGTTAAAGGATTTGAATGTTGCAGAAGAGGTAGCTTTACACCGGTTGCAGGCCTAGCTGGTACAGATGTTCATTTGTTATTATTTTTGGCTGCACTTTCTTCCAAGATGACATGCACCCTTTTTGTCACCTTCTGCATGAAGCGGCTGATTGTAGAAGATGCAATTAATTTCAAACCAGCATTGTCTCCACAAAGAATTAATGTTGATAGTTCTTGAGTTTAATTTCTTGTTCTTGGTTTGGTTTGCATAGTAAAACTAGAAACGTAACAATTTCATCACAACCCAAATAAATTATATATATAAAAAAAAAACAGCATAGAGAACCTCAAATTAAAGTCTTAGAAGTCCTAATCAAACAAGCAGCTCAAAGCAGTGGGTCAGTGTCAAATCTACTACTACACACTTAAGCCTAGATCTAGAGACTAGAGGAACATCGACTCCTGAAAATTCTAGATGCGGTGCTCTAAATAAAAGCTTGCGGTCAATTCTGGTAAACTTACTTCATAGTGGATGTGAAGATTCATTATCCAACTGTTTATAAAATCATATCAACTTATCTTATTAGAGGTGAGTTTGGCAGTCCTAATAAGCATGATATAAGTGTTAATTAATATTTGTAAAGTATTAAATTATATGTTTAAGAAATTTTGATAAAAGTGCTTATTAAATTTTTTTTAATACTTTAAGTAATTATTTAATTAATAAAAATTTGGTATTTTCTCAAATTAGCACTTCAAGTGTTTAAAAGGGTTACACTTTACATTTAATAAAAAAAATTATTTTTTTAAAATATTTTCAAACAAATTTGAAAATTATATTTCTCAAATATTTGATTTTTTTGGAGTTAAATAGATTTTAATTTAAATGATTATACATATGAATATACGATAGATTATATTAAATATTTGAAGATATATTATTTATTATATATTTTTTTTAGATGAATAAATTACTAAAATTAATATATTATTTATATTCATGATATTTATAATTTTATTTATATTTTAATGTTTAGTAGATAATTAATATTATTAAAATTGTAATTAATTTTATAATAAAATATTTTATTTTTTTTTAGATTATTGAAGTTGTAATTATTTTCATAACAAATTTTTTATTCAATTTTTTAAAAATATTATAAAACAAAAATGTTATACATATAATATTTATTTTTATTAAAAATATAATATGGATATATTACTTATTTTGACATATGTCTATTTTAGTAATTTGCCAATACAAAAATATTTTTTAATTACACTTCCAAATACCTAATTTACTACCAATAAGTACTTTTAAAGATTGTTAACCAAACATTTAAATATTTTTTTAAAAAATTGCTAAAAAAAGTGTTAAAGAATAAAAGTACTAATTATTTTAGTACTTATTCTTTAACACTGTCAAACTGAACCCGAGACATAAATAAGAAAATCAGTCTAATTGAATAATTATTGTTTTGCAACTTAAAGACATGCAATAAACGTAAAATTAGCTCGGCCAATTAGAATCGTGTTTTATACAAAAATCTAAGATTATGCTTTTGATCCACAGCATAATTAATGAATTAATCCTAGAATACTTTTAATTAAAAACTTTTTTTTTCTAATCATTGAAATTTTACATCTATTAAAAACTCTTAAACTCGCTTTTTGGACTCATCATAATAAAGCTTATTAAATTTCAGAACATTTATTTGATAATAATTTCATAATTTGCAATGAAATGATCATAAGCTTTTATTAAAAATTATGCTAATAATTTTTTAAAATAATACTCGTACGTCTTACCCACAAAAGTCTGTGATGGAGTGCTATATATAGAGACACTCACATGTTGTTGTAGCAATAAGGCATAGATTTATTTGAAAAAGTAGTTATGTGGACTATGCAAATCAAATGGTAGGAGCCCAATAATTATTCCAAAAAAAAAAAATCAGTCCCTCTAACACTAAGAAAATATTAATATTATATTTTTTTGGTAAGTTGAACACCATTATTATAATTTGATAATTACATTTTAAAAAAAAAATTAAAGTCTCAATAATGAACTATATATAATTAGTGGTTGGATACCATATTTATATATAGGGGTAACAACATTTTAGTCCCTGAACTTTAGGGAAACAACAAATAAGGACATGCTTTGACAGATTTTAACATTTACGTCCCTGCTGTTATGACGGAGTTACAAACCAAGGATAGAATTGGAAACCAACTTTATCTTCCATCATCTTCTCCAGAAAACCGAAGCTCTGCTTCTCAAACTAGTTGCATCCTCTCTTCTTGCAAAAAACAATGAGAGATACTCTTTGTTATAAACTATTTCATTCCTTTCTCTTCTTCCATTTTTATTCTTTCATCTTCTCTCATTTGTACAAATCAATAACCATAAAAATAAAGCTATCGAGAAGGAAAGGGTCAAAAATCATAAGAGAAAGGAAGAGGAAGAAAATGAGGGCGGATTGAAGAGAGGCAAAGGGGTGAACGGGATGTGACCATTGAGAAGGGGTTCAAAGTAGGAGAAGGTGGTGGTTTTGTGGGAGAAGAAGATGAAGACACAGAAAATAAGAGGATAAAGTTAGATGTGTTTGAGATAGTGGTGTTGATGGTGGTGAAATGGAAGCAGGTAGTGTTGATGGGGATTTGGGATGATTAGAGTTGTGGGTCGGGTCGGGTTATTAGGGTTTGAAGAGGTTGATTTTGAATTTTTTGGGTGCAGCTTTTTGAGGTAATTGTATAAATTTTTATTAACAATTTGGACGGTAGGGATGTAAATGTTAAACTCTGTCAAAGTATGTCCTTATTTGTTGTTTCGCTAAAGTTCAGGGACTAAAATGTTGTTACCCCTTTATATATATAATCACCTTTTTATGAGATGATGCCGCGCAACAACCCAGAAAGCGATCGCACGTTTCCAAAAATCAAATTGATTTCAACGCATTGATATTATTAATTCATCTATTACCATTATTAAAATAATTGCACAAAAGTTGTTTTACCTACCATAAAAACTATAAACAAACAAACAGATAAAAAAATAAAATAAATAGTACCCATTAGGTTATAAAAATCTATCACTCACAAGTCATTTATGGGTCCATATTTCATTTATAAATTAATTTCTTATTATAAATATTTGATAATGATAATTAGTAATTAAATTTTGTAATAATTATTGTTTCAAAATAATTCCTCTTATATTATGCAACAGAAAATTCTAGACCCTTATTTTTGGAGAAACACTATATCTCTTAAATTTTTAAACTATGTTATATACTTCTCGAGTTTTAAAGGAATAGGGATATACACCCTTATATTTTATTAGTTTTTGACCTATTAAAATATTATCATTTTTATGCTTAACTTTAAGTGAGATATAATAATTAGCAATTTAGTTCCTAATATGAACTATCTCGAAATGTTATACTAAGTCTTAAGATGTCAAATTTGAAAAAAAAATATTTTATTTTATTATTTTAAAAAAAATTTGAAACAAAAATATTATTATTCAAATTAAAATGATAATAATTAGTTCCATTAAACCTACCTATATGTTAAAATAATCCTAATCTCCTTTTTTTTAGTAATCATTTAGTATGTAAATGACCAAAAGAATTTTTCAATAAAAAATATTATACGTTTTATTTAATACATCTATTTAAAAAATTATATATGTTCTTAAAATAAATATCAAGCACATAAATAATAAATAAAAAATATAAAAATACATACACACTATATTTACTATAAATAAATAAAAAATTAAAATTTTCTTTTTAAAATTTTAATCAAAATTAAATTAAATTGTTAAACAAAAATATTAAGCTAATCTAATTATCAATTCTAATTACACATAACACTAATTTAGTCCACATATTATTCTCGTTTCATATAAAAATTTTCTTTTTCTTTCTAATATTTTGTAAATGTTCCTAACATTTTTTTTACAAAATAATTATTCCTCCAATTTATTATTAACATTTTAATTTGAATAATGTATTTATTTTGAACTTTATTAAAAAATAAATTAAAAAAATGTTAAATTTAACATTTTAGCCTCTAATAGACTGGTAGTGATAAGTTGTGGATAGTAATTATAGAGACTAAATTATTAAAAGTTAGAAAATTATATCTTATTTTATTATTTCATTAATGTTTAGGGATGAAAATAATAATATTCTAACAAATAAAAATGATGGAAGTTAAATTAAAGGATATTTTTCTATTTTTTTAAATTTAAATTTATATAGTACAGGCTAAAAATTCAAGGAGTACGTAGTATTTCTCTAAAACTTTAGGGGTATATAAAGTTATCCCTTTATGTAATATATCATCACAATTTTTGATTACAAGATTCAATGAAATCATATATTTGTCTTTTTATATACAAATAAATTTGTATATTTGTCCATTATATATGAATACATGAGATAAGATTTGTTTGTTTTTGTCCTCTGAATATCTTCAGATTTTTTATAAATGTATAACGATAAGTATATGAATACATACAAAATGGTATGGCAATGGGTTGGCATAGTTCATTTGCAATCTTCGTAATTATCTTTATTTTAAAAATAGGCGTATACGAACCTTAATACGAGAAGAATATATACTCGTTCGTTTACCTTTTTGGAATGAAGACATTTTTCTCATGTTACTGTATACTTATTAAACGTCTTTATAATTTATATTAATGAAGCAAGTATTAACCACTAAATTAATCAAACATATATTAGTTAAAATTAAAATCTGTTTTTGTATAAAATTGTGACAGAGATTGTGCATAAATGATAAATGGCACAATTGGATCTATGTATTAACACATTTTCTTGTGTTTGTTTTGATTGCCTTCACATATTTAGTTTAGAGAATTGGATATAGATATTTATTCTCTTACTTTATAATTCATACTAGTTTAAACTCGTTAATTATTAAATAAGTAAATATGAAATAAATTATTAAATACGGCATTTTTCGTAATTGAAAACATGAACATATCCTTAATTAGATTTTCTAATTTGGAATGACAACTAGCCAGGTGGGTAGTTTAGTTATAGTGATTATTAATTAATTAATGGTTGGAGGTAGAGATAATTTGAAAGCACAAACTTTGATCACCACGCATTGGTGATAAGCCAAGCCTGACCTCCAAAAGTGGCGATGTCCGCGTCCATGGCGGCCTTGGAGGCACGAAGAGAAGAGTCGTGACTCATCACCGATGTGACACTATGATGTTACGTCGATCCCATAAAACGACACGACCATCTATTAAATTCACCCATTAAACGACACATCTAATTTCACCATCTTGATTATTACCTTTGCCTGGCAGTGTCAACAATTAATATTACAACCCAAATAATTATACCCATTTTTTGTAGCTTATTACAAAGATTATGTCCGTTTCCTGAAATTTTCTTACACGAGTATGTTGAAGAATTGAATGTAAGCTCTAAATTTCTGAAATTCACATAGAAAAACAGATGAAATGAAACTCAATTAAAACGCACATTAACATAAAAAACTTATCACTTTTCATCATTCTGTTCACTCTGTATTACATTTAAGAGCTTAATATACAAGCCAACGAAGCAAAAAACGTTCAAAGAAACTGAGAAAATCAAACAAAAGATATGTGAGAAATCAGGCATGTCTTTCGTATTAATTAAGCCGAAACCAAACCGGTTCTTCTTGAAACGGCATAGCTCTTGCTTCTTGGATATAGATTTGCTCCAGGTCTGGCCTTTAAATCATCTTCAAAATCACAGGGCTTGTCTTCATCAATTCTGCCAATACCAATCCCAGTACTGTGACTCCTGGGCATTTTGTTCGTACCAGGAGATGGAGTTGGAGATTGTCTCGCCAGCTGCTGTCTTTTCTGAAACTCCAGGTCAATTTTCTTGCCAAGACTCTTGGTAGAGGCAACTCTCAGAAGCTCCCTGAAATCTTCGTCTTTGCTTGATCTGGTTGAGCTGACACTGTAACTCCTAGGCAAAGTGTTGATATGGCCTGTAGGGCAACCCATCGCTGTGCTGAAAACAACTGTATCAGAGCACTGACTCATGCTCTGGATGTAGCAATCCCTCGCCTTCATCAACATCTTTACGGATTTCTTCACGTATTTCGTCAGCCTGTTTCCTTCTTTGCTGGGCTTCTTGCTGCTCATCTTGCTCTGGAGAGCCGAGAAATATTAACAATGGAAGAGAAGAAGGGAAACTAAGAAAATTACGGGTAGCTACGATTGTGAAGAAAACATAGGCGGTGTGTGTGTATTTATATGTATATATACGTGTGTGTGTTTTAAATGGGTTTGTTTTGGAAATTACGAGAGTTTCATTACGGACTGAATTGTTGTAATTAGGTTGAAATTTTCAACAAATAAGCCGGATTCGAATTAAAATAATGGAGAAGACATAAAAGAAAATATAATTTTGGTTTTAAAAAAAACAAAATAAGATACAAAATATGGAGGAGGACATGGGAATCAAACAATAACTCGAGTCATTTATTAATTTAATTTTCAGTCCTATTTTAAATTAATAATCATTTTCTTGTACTCAATTCTCTTGTCAATTTTGATAAAAACCGATTAGCTTTCAGAGTTTTTAAGCAGCCTATCACTAGTTGAATCAACGTTCTATGGTCAACACCGAACTGCTTAATTGGTCAATAAACTATAGACTTATAACTCTGACTTCTTTCTAATACAACTGTCTTGTATTTATAAAATTTTGCATTTATATTAATAAAAAATAACATATTATTAATAACATTAAATCATATATTATACCATTGTTTTAGATTATCATTTAACATGATATATTTTAATTTGTAATATTTTTATAAAATGTCATGTCATCTGTCGCATTAATTAAAATAGAAAATATTATTCATATTTATAGTTAATTAAGTGTAATATGGTACACAATAATTAGAATCAAACTTGTAAGTTAGATTAGATTAGCAAAAAATAAATAGGTAAATAATTTTACTCAAATGAATAAGATGTTTTCAATGTAAATTCTTTTAAAAGATTTTAACAAAAGTTAAGTGTTACTATCTTATAAAAAATTTAAGTAGTTGCTAAAAGTAAAAGTGCACAACCTTATTTAGTTATTCTTTTAATGAATTAGAGTCACTTTCATGTTTTAATCGTGATTGAACTTACTTTGGTCTCTATCGCCTAAAAGTATATGTTAGTCTAACCAATAATATTTTTATATTTTTATGTATATGATTAAAATTTAAATTTTTGTTATACGAGATAATTTCTTATCTACTAAATATAAAAATATATTTATTTAAATAAAAGTTTATACGAGTATAGATGTCAAATATTTTTTTATAAATTTTGAATCTATATTTACTAGATCAAGGAATTGTAATTCATTGAACGACAAGGAGCAAAGTTGCTTTACACTTGCTTATGTGTTTATAATGTTATTAGAAAAGAAAAAGGAAAATAGTTTAAACTTGATGAAATGAAATGTGAGCTTGAAAATTGATTAATAAATAGCCGGCCGATCACAAAAAGTGATTGCTGTATATTACAGTTAAAGTCACTTCATTGAAAGAAGCTGCCGTGTGGGGTGGTTGCTACCTAATTCACATTTGGATAAAAGGGACTAAAATGTTTAAATTGAAAAACTAACGGGGCTAATATGTGTAAACAAAATTCTTTTAAGGATTTAAATAGTAATATAAAAAATAGAACGGGAGGAACTGATCCCTGGCGAGGCCTCTTATTTGTAATTATCAGTTCAAGCAGATGTCAATGAAATATTCGTTTTTATCTGCAAGAGAGAGGTGGTGGGTGATTAATTAAAAGATAATGCATAAAATAATTATGTGTTAACATCATGTTAGTCTCCTTCAATATTTATTGTAAGATTTTTATATTATTATTAATTTTCATTTGGATCAAGTCAAGCAAAATTTTCTTTACATTTTGGAAAAAGAAAAGAAATCCATTGTCTTAATTAATTATATATTCGTAATTTAAAGGGGCCACCGCAATTTAACTAATTGAAAATGAACCTGCCAATTCATTCAAATTTGAACCTACCTCAGAAAATGTATTTTATTGTCATTCTACTTTTTTTCCCAAAACAAAAATAAAATTTATTTTAATTAACCTACCAATGCTTGTGGTTGAATTCCATTTACAACAAAGAAAAAAAAAATCGATTCTTTCCTTGACAACTTTTATTATATTTAAGTAATTTATCCATTTTACTTTTTATACGTATTGGTTGATCAAATTGATAAGATCACTTATAATGATAGCAAAGGATAAATTTAATTTATTAATTTTTAATTTAAATCTTCATATATAGTGTACGTCAAACACACATTTAATAAGGAATTAATAAGAGCGAGTGTATAATTTTGTAGACAAACCGTCTATATCAAAGAATAATAAATATATAAAACAATTTTTTATCGGTACAAGATAACCAACTTGAATATAAAAAAAGATGCTAATATTTTATTATTTCGCTGGAAGAGGTTTGTACGTGGCCATAGTGGATTGATAACTATGAAGCAACATTATAAACAAACCAGCAAGTTGAACAAATTAAAAAAAAGCGGAAACTTGATTTTAATTAATTTAAAATAAATGAAATTGCATAACTGTCACAACACATTTACACGTAAATACAAAGCATACAATTTACACATTATCTTCATCATTTTTAATTCTTTGTGAGGGGTTGAAATTTATTAATTTATAGGGATTCCCCAACCATATATTTATTTTGAATTTAAAAAATAATATAATCTAGAATTGTTTTTTTTTCAGGGAAATTGACAAAATCTTTGTTCCAAATTTACACTCTATAGAAAATATGAAAATATAAAGCTTCCAATGTATGTCTAAAAATTTTGAAAAATGAAATATGAACGGAGCATTCAATATTGGTGATAAGTCAACTAGTCTGCTACCTGGATTATCGATTAATTAATTGTCAATAATGGCTCATAACTAATTTCTGATAGCAATTAATTTTCTGGTCAATTTGCGTGTGAATAAAACTAAATATGTGCTTTAAATTCAACTATTAATCGCGTAACCGTGAACAACGACGGGCATTTTATAAAAGAAATTTTGGTTTGTGTGAACAAATATTTTGCTGTTGTTTGAAGCTGATAACAATTAATAAATAAATAAATAAATGATGTACGAAAACATAGAACTATTGATTTTGATTGTCAGCGCAAGATACTCTTCATCACGTTTTATTCGTCAACGGATCTGGTTTTTTTTTTATGTTAACCATTGAGAATTTATAAAAATCAGCTAACACCCGTTTTTCTTTTTAAAATTTTTGAATATAAACATTTAAATATCTAAAATTCGTTTATCTTTAACTTATATTTAAATATTTATTAAAAATATTTTAATATAATTATATTAAAAATTTTTACTTAAATTTAAATAAATAAACGTCTAAATAATTTAAATATTTTATTTATTAATATCAATTTATTTTATTATTTAATATTTATATATATTAACAACTTAATATATTAATTTAAGATTTTTTATAATATATATGTCAACATATCAGTTTTAAATTTTTTATTTAAAAAAATAAGTTAACAATTATATTCAAATATTTAAAGTAAAAAGATAAACATATCAATTAGATTAATATTTTAATCAAATTCAATCATATTCAGATTTTAGACAGAAAAAATAATATTACTATTATTTTTAATATTAAAAAAATTTATGATATATTTTGAGTTTTTAATTTGCACTTTACTCGAGGAAAACATAAATAGTAATTGTACTTTAAAAAAACAATCGATCAAATATATTTAAGTATTCAAATTCATGTCAAGGTATTTTCTAAACTATTCTTTTTTCAAACCGTTTTATAATGAAAAATTTTTTATATGTAATATTGTATGCTTTTATTAGCCTAGGCTAAGCTCCATTTTATAGTAAAAATTTTTATAACTTAAACACTTTTTCTCCTCCCCACTTATATTCATCAATAAAGTGATTTAAAAAAATTCACCACTAACCACAAAATGTGAAAGTGGTTAATTAAAATTATTTTTCACTATCCTTAGAAAATAAATTGCATTGTTGAAATAACTCAAATAAACTCTACCACTAGTTAATATTAATTCACTTTAATTAATACAATCTTTATCATTAACACATGGGTCATATATAATAAGAAAAATTCTTACATTCCAAACATAAAATTTGTAATTTCATAGAATTTTATTAATAGTTTGGACAGTAAAAACAAAAATATTAAAATCGAATAAACCATATCCTGAATTATTAATTTGTTAAAATTTATAAGCTAAAATGTTATTATCCTATAATATTTATCCTAAATTAAACATTTTATATTTTAAATTAGGAAAGTTTTTGTTTTGTGTGTGTGTGCATGTGTGTATATATCTTTATTAGACAATTTCAAATTAAAAAGTCTCAGTGTTACTTAATTTAGAAATTGGGATAGTGTTTTAAATCATCTCGAGTCATAATAAAGAAATAATTTTTATAAATTTATATAATTATATTACACTAAAATACTTTTTGTCATAGGTAGAGTTTTTTTATATAAAATCTGAATATAATTGAAATTGAATATAACTGAAATATAAATTTAAATAATATTTTTTTATTTTAAAATATTTAAAAACAAGTATTAAATTATTTATTTTGATAAAACAAAATGTCTAAAAATTAATATTTTAATATATATACCCTTTTAAATAATATATTTATATTTATAATAATTTTGATAATATTAGCATAATAATAAATAAATAAATAATAATTATATTAGTATGTACATTATTTATGTGTTTGATATATGATTTTTTAAAAAAATAATTTCTAATCAGTGATATAAAAATAATAAATAATATTATAATATAGTTATAATTATGTAAATATATAAATTTATTACAATAATTAAAGTATAAGATAGATAAAATTGAGAAGACAAGTAGAGAGGACTTATGATAAACAAAATTGACGTAAAAAAATAGTTAATTCGAATTTTAATTTTATTAATAAAATAAGGATATTTTTAGAAAATAAAAATACTAATTATTCGAATATTTGCTCATTCAGATTTAAATCAAAATTTTAATTTAATTATATTTAGAAGTTTTTAAAAAATCTTCAAACATAAGTTAAAAAACAAACAACCTTTAGATATCTAAATAATTATATTCAAACTTTAATTAGAAAATAAACAACCTCATAGTCATTAAATTAAAACTTAAATTTAATTGATATTCAAAGTGATGAAGCCTCAATTCAAATTAATTTTTTTAACATATAATTAGTGTTTAATCGTTGTCTCTTACCTTTTTTATAAAACATGTTTAATCGTTGTCCCTTACCTTTGAATTAGTGTATTTCATATTTATTCTAATAATAGTAAACGACAACAAAATGATAAGGAAATTTATCATTTACTTCAGAGATACCAAACGATCCAATCCAAGATTGCAAAAGCAAAAACATGACAAAATCGTTGGAGAATTTAGACTTCGGAGTATGACCACGGGCCAAGACTCGCATGAACTGGCCAGCATCGTTCTAAATGAAGCCCAGCTTCCTTCACACACAAACCCAGAACATTTGGGCTTCAGCGAGCACAATAATGGACAAACCTTGGGCTTAAATTAAGCCCAAAGAGATTGATAGGTAAGGGTTTGTACTTGTTTCCAGATGGTCTATTTATATTTTATATAGTTGGTCGAAACTTGAAAGTATATCCCATGAATCGACGAGTATATTCCTTTGTACCCAATAAATTTGAACTGTCCATTTTTTAAGAGCCAACATTACATTATTATTGCAAATTTACATGAAAAGTCTCCAATATTAAAATATTTCTATTTTATATGCACATCTCGATATGTCTAAACACCTGAATCTCATTGTTGAAAGAGACAGACAGAAATATTGTAGTACAACGTTAAGAGCCCTAAAATTAAAATTAATAAAAATAGTTTCAATATAATTCATGCAAAAATTTCTCATTTTGGGATAATTATTTTAATAGAATAAATTAAATTTAACATGTGATATAAAAAGGTTTCGTGTGAAGTCAGGAGTTTTAAATATTTTTATATGATTTTATGTTATATTTCATAAAGGTCGTGTTCTAATTTTATGAAAAAAGAAAGAAAAATTCTTGAAGAGTATAAGATTAACTTTGGCAAACTTAGAGAAACCACAATAGATTAATTAGACAATATAAATTAGACGGATAAAATTTTGTATAAGTTATTATGTTTCTTCTTTATTCTATATGATTAAGTTTATTTAGTTGAGCTCATTAAGAGTTACATATATCATATTTTGTATAAAGACATAAGTATATATTTTATTATGTCTTAAAACATTTTTAAAGTAGTTATTATTATGCAAAATTATGAATTTATACATGATTACTCGGTTATGCATGTTCTCATAAATTATATGCAAATCGTATTAAATATGAATGTATATTTTTTGGTATCCATGTATTACATTATAAGTTTACATGATCATCAAATTAATTATACAAAATAATAAATTAAATCAAGAGCTAGTTGAGTGAATAATTGTATAAATTATAAATAAGAAGAAGACCCGAGATAAAATCTTGTAAGCATGAAATCAAACAAATAGGGAAGTAGTCAAAGGTGTAATAATAGTTGATGATGTTGTTGGTGGAATTGGATCCAAAACAGTGAGGATCTAAATCTAATCCTTGTTAAGCTTAGCTAGACATTATCTTAATAGAAGCAGTCCAAAAAACTCCTTGTAATGCTTATTCACAAAACCACATACATATATTTAGCATTATTTCAAGTCATGTGACTCCATAATTTGTTTAGGCACTGAAATTGAGATTTGAATCCACTTTTAAACTCAATAATTTAGTTTGAATATTGGAGGGTAGTATTACTAAGACCCAACCCAACTTTAATTATATAGATCAATGGCAAGCATATGAATCTTATTAAAATATTCATTGAATTAATTACAATCTCATCCAAACCCTGTTGTTCCAGTCTGTAACCTACTCCAAAACCTCCTTAAAACCAAATTCATTCGTATTTGTATTTTTATAATTTATATTACTACCTGTTTCTAGGGTCCATTGCTCCGCCTGCTATCATCTCATCTAACTTTTTTTTAACCAAACCCACCAAATTTCACTTCCTAATTCCCACCCTTCTCTCTTTAACTTTGAAATTTCTGCAATTTATATTTTATGCTACAAGGGTTTTGACTCAAAAGTGCTTTTTTTTTTTTAAAAAAAAAAAGAAATAAAGAACGCTAATACATCCAAAAATCAAAAATTGAAGAAATATTTGATAGGCAAGGTTCCAACAAGGGATTTCAAATAGTTATAGAAATACTTATTTATTTTAAAAGAGGTGTATATATCTATAGAAAACTAAGCACAAAATTCACCTAACCCTTTACAAAAATAACTTAATGTTTTGTTTATAGATATTTGCTTTGCTCCACACGCTCACCGGTAAAACAAATATTAATTTAAATCCAAAAACCAAGAGGAATTTATAAAAGAAAATAAAAGAAAAATGCTAAAAACAGAGAGGTAGCCAGATGAGCACGTTTCCCAGAGTCACGAGTCGGGACCTGATTGGGCAAAGCCAGTCAAAGCGAGAGAAGACCGGATAAGCCAAGGCGCACACACTCTACTCACTCAGCATTTTCACTACCACAAAGAGTCGACAGCCGAGGCGTACAGTCAAAGCAAAAAAAAATACTGTCACGGTCAAACGCTGAGGCTGGCACTTTTACCTAAAATAAATTAATCTCTATATTTAAATAAACTAAAAAAAATGAAAAGGGAACAAACGTGGGGTCCACTTTGGTCTTTTTGTTGGTTCTTTAATATATTTTATTACGTTTTACACATTTATTTATTTATTTTTTAAAAATAACTAAAAATTCTGATATATTCTAGTTGTTAAATGGAGGTGGTGGAATCGTACACTTCCATAATGTACCCAGTTGTTAAGTCTAAAACAGAGTTAATAGAACGTTCAAAAAGTGAAGTAAACAAACAGAGAAGCGGGAGATTACGGCGACAACCGATATGACTGCACGTGTGGTGCGCGCTCCTAGGGGCTTATTAACCGGCTCCAGCCCGTGCTTCCCGGTCACCCTTCCCTCTCTCATAAAATATCATATATATATATATATATATTATATGATTTTAAAAAATATATATTTTTTCTGTTCATGATGATATAATTTACCGAAGATTTTATTATTACTTTTTATTATTTTCCGTGAAGGGTTTTTTCAGGCAGCAAACTGCCTGCCTGCCCCAAAAGAAGAGCAGTAAGTGAGAGAGGCCTTTTTGCTGTTCATGGCTTTTCTCTCCTCTACTTCTTCCTCTCTAACTCTCCTTTGTCTCTCTTTCTCTATTGACCTGGTATGAACTCTTCTTCATTATTTCTTGTTTTTATGATCTGCGTGAGTGTTATTGTCCTAATATTCGCCCTTGTTTTAGGATTCTAAGATAGTATCTTTCATTCACTTTGTGGTGGTACTCCTTCTACTCGTCCTCCTCCTCCTCTTTTGTGTCACTGTTGATCTTTTGAGTGGTCAAGTTTTCATTTTCATTTTCGCTGTTGCTGCTGCTGTTTGCTTTTAGTATCTTTATTGTTTTGCCGTGACGCTTGAGCAAGAAGTGAAAGAAGTTTGCTTGTGTGTTATTATGATGGTAATGAGTCTTTTGACCATGGAATAAAGCAAAGGAACAGGAGATTTCTATGTTCAATAAAGAGAGTTGTATTGTTGTTTTTGTTGCTTGTCATTTCTCAATGAGAGAGAACTTTCATTCGTCTGCTTTATTCTTTTCAGACACCTCTCATGTCCATAACCCAGATGTAATGTGCCTTGAGGGCTTCTTGTCGCTGCATAGACTTTGAGGGTTCATTTTCTTTTTCTTTTTTTCCTTCTTTGAGAATTTGGTTTTTGGTGGTTCGTTTTCTGCTACAAGGTTGTCAAAGATGCCTATGTTTCAACCCTCAAAGAAGGATGGGGCTGCTGGGCTTGAGGGTAGTGGTGATGGGCAAATTCTAGATCTGGACACTGCTGTCAAAGACGGGGTTTTAGGTGGTGCTGTTGCTGCTGGGGTTACTCTTGCTGATGCTGGTGCTGTCGTTTGTGAGAAGTTGGATCTGAAGAAGATGGTTGAAGAGCTTGATTTAGCTGAAATTCCTACAGTTTTTGTCTGCCCTATCTCCCTTGAGCCAATGCAAGACCCTGTTACTCTTTGCACTGGCCAAACCTATGAGAGGTCCAACATTCTCAAATGGTTCAGCTTGGGGCATTACACTTGTCCCACCACAATGCAAGAGCTCTGGGATGATTCTGTTACTCCTAATAAGACCCTTTACCACTTGATTCTCACTTGGTTTTCTCAAAAGTATTTGCTCATGAAGAAGAGATCCGAGGATGTTCAAGGGAGGGCAAGTGAACTTATTGAAACATTGAAGAAGGTTAAGGGTCAAGCTAGGGTTCAAGCCTTGAAGGAGCTACATCAAATTGTGGCGGCTCATGCCTCTGCAAGAAAGACAGTGGTTGACGAAGGTGGGGTTGCTGTAATTTCATCATTGCTTGGTCCATTTACTTCGCATGCTGTAGGCTGCGAGGCAGTTGGGATTCTTGTGAATTTGACTCTTGATTCTGAGTCTAAAAACAATTTGATGCAACCAGCAAAGATTTCGTTAATGGTGGACATGTTAAATGAAGGTTCAATTGACACAAAAATCAATTCTACACGTTTGATTGAGAAATTGATGGAAGAAAAGGATTTTCGTCCGGAAGTTGTTTCAAGCCATAGGCTATTGGTAGGATTGATGAGGCTGGTGAAACATAAGAGGTATACCAATGGAATTTCGCCTGGACTCAGCCTACTTCGATCGATATGTTCACATAAGCAACTTAGGAGCTTGGTTGTGAGCATTGGGGCTGTTCCTCAGTTGGTTGAATTGTTGCCTTCTCTGGATCCTGATTGTTTGGAATTAGCACTCTGTATCTTGGATACGTTGTCCTCTATTCCGGAGGGAAAAGTGGCTTTAAAGGATTGCACAAATACAATATCGAATATGGTGAGGCTATTGATGCGAGTTTCAGAAAATTGTACTCAATATGCATTGTCAATTTTATGGTCAGTGTGCAAACTCTCTCCTGAGGAATGCTCATCAGCAGCTGTAGATGCTGGTCTTGCAGCTAAGCTTTTCCTTGTGATTCAAAGTGGTTGCAATCCTGTCTTGAAGCAGAGATCTTCGGAGCTATTAAAGCTGTGTAGTCTTAACTATACAGATACCACCTTCATTTCCAAGTGCAAGCTTACTAGGACAATCCAATGAGAAAAAGTTTACTTGTTGTCTAGTGCTGTGCACTCGATCCCTTTGATAGTGGGTTGAGGGAGTTACGGGCCCTGTTGGAAGCATTGGAAATGGTGGTTTTATTAATTGCTCTCCTGTACATAAGTTTTGAATTCCAGTTAATGATTCAACAAGCATGAAGATGACTTACAATGTGGACATAACATCGACACCTTTTGTATGTTATGGTAGATTTACATTCACTGCTCGTAAGCCGGTAGCATTGCCAATGCTTTTATTAAATAAACCCCATCAAGAAGTGATGATGATATAAATTATCTAGATTTTGTATTGGGGTATAGTTTTTGGATAAGAATATTTTGTTTATGGGTAGGGGAATGGATATGTGCAAGTATTATGCGCTTGCAGATGCAATTGTAATAGTGAAGGAATTGCCTAGCTCCATGTGAGGAAGAGGGGGGGGGGTCCCTTCTTCTCCCTAGCTTTTCCTCGGTTTCTAATGGGGGGCCTCCAATTTTCCTTTTGATTTTAGTGAAAGTTTTACTTTTGACCCCACAAGTATAGAGTGCCTTTGCCCTACAATTGTCAATTCAATATGTACAATGAAATTAGCCCTTTCATTTTATCATTTGATCTTATCCTGCTCTGTTTTTTTCCTGGAGGTTGTGATAATATTTTAGTTGTTTGTCTTCCGCTTCAATTATGAGATCTGTGTAAATCTTTCATCACTGATTGCTATGCTAGATTGCTTGTGAAGAGAGAGAGAGAGAGAGAGAGAGAGATTTCAGGGCTTAGCTATGGTACATTTTTTCTGAACAATTGCTTTATCAGGGATGACTGTTGACAGCTAGAGATATAGTGTACCTTCTTTTATCTCTTTGTGGGTGAAGCTGAAGACAAGACCACTTGTTGCCTCTCATCAAATCAGAGTTGCTTTTGAAAAGGGCGAAAAGAGAGAAATTGAGTGGTTTTCAGTCTGAAATAGTGTCATTGAATTACTATTTGCCACTACTCTACTCTACGAATAGAGTAGTGGCTCCGAATTGACAGAAGCATGCATTGATGTTTCCGCAGTATGAAGAGCATGTGAAAAACATTACCTGGATCCAATAAAGAAAGCCTTTGCTTAAACAGAGTTGGCTTTAAAGCGACACTATCTTGAATTCTTTTAGTAGCCTGTTTGTTGTATTTACCAAATTGAAATAGCTGTCATGTATTTCATAGGGAAAGCTAAAGCCTACATCTCTAATTTTAGGTTGAGGGGAAGGGAGGGGAGGGGAGGGGAGGGGAGGGGAGGGGAGGCTTTACCCAATAAATTTAACCGAGTAAAAGCAAGAAAAAGATCCCACCTTTGATACCTTGTTTGTCGTTAAACCCAAAGGGACCCCCTAGTAGACGATTGTCCTTGTCCCTGGCATCTTTGAATGATGCTTTCAAACCCAAAACCATTGGAAAAACACAAACGATGAAGCCTCTCACTCCTCATAATTTTTAATTTTTTTTAATTATACTTAAATTAATTGAAGTAAATGGAATGTGTCTCAATACTTGATACCAACATGCAATCCCCAATTTTTCATAGCAATTTTTGTTAACCTAACATGTAAATTTTTTTCTAAAAAAACACACACGTATATTTTTGTATTTGGGGGGTATTTGTTTGTTTGTTTGTTTGTTTGTTCGTTCACATTTCCATGCTGAGGTTTACGTGTATGTGGGCCTAAGTTAACCGTCAAATCTTGTGGGCCCATAGAACGACCATTGAATTATTATGCCTAAGTGGGGGGATTTTCGGTCAATGTCACTATAATACTTTTATAACATGTGTACATATATAAAATATTTAAAAATTATAAACAATAAATATAATTTTTAAATTTTTATCTCGTTAAGTAAATATACCTATTCATAAATGAATTAAGAGTCTTTTCCACGTAAAATCACGTGCATAATTCATTATTTGCACCTTTTTACGTGTTCCCTTAAAATAGGTATTAACATGATTTCATTTAAAATTATGTCTATATTTAAAAAAATAAGAACACCTAATACTTATGACATTACTGAAAATGTTAATTATAATGAAAATTGATTGAAATAGACAATTGGTTTTCCAAAAAGGTACTTGTCAAGTAGCAGAAAATGCTTTTGCTTGGAAGCATTTCCAACCACAATACTTCCAAATGACCTTAACATCATATACATATATACATATAATCACCAAGTTTGACCAGCTTGGTTTGTTACACTACACAATCAAACGTTTTTCAATAAATGAGTACATGTTATTTAAAATTAAAATGTTTCAATTTTTAATAAAAAAAATTATATATTTTATCAAATAACTTACTACTATACTTTCACAATTGATAAAAAAAAATTAGGTTAGCTATAAACATACTCTTAAACGATGATAGTTGGTTTTATTTGAAATATACTAATGTATGGATTAGTCAAGAAAATAATTTTGAAGAACAAATTATTGGCCTATAAAATTGATCAAATACGTGGGAATATTAATAAGATGAGATGAGTGCGTCAAATTGAACATAATGATGACATTTGAAGAAACTGATTTCTCAACGGAAGAGGAGGATGGATCCTTTTACATTTTGTGCCATCCAGTACTTTTAGTTAGGCCCATTGAGGCCCAATTTGACAAAATACAAAATAAGGACAAAGGGAGTACTGTTGTTGTTGTATTCAATTCGTGGGCGTGGTTTTCGTTTCCACTTTCGCCTTCGCCTTTACTACTGTGCTCTCTGCGCATTTAAAATTGATAGTTTCACTTTTTAAAAGGGTACAGTGGACTTAGAGAGAGAGAAAAGAAGAAAATTGGAGGAGGACGAGGAACGGACAAATTAAAAAGGAAAGTTTTACTAATAAAAAAAAAGATTGAAAATAAGAAGTGATATCTGACTTTGAGGGTGATATATGATGCAATTGAGGTAGGGCCAAATTGAAAAGACATTGGCTACATGTGGAGCCCATTCGAATGACCCTTCAGCGACTCCTTTCTTTTTCTTTTGAAAACCGAGCACTCTCTGCTATTTTACGCTTTTGCGGGAGGATTATTAATATTAATATTATTATTATTATTAATTAATTAGTACACTAGCCTTTGTCGTCCTATCAAACACTATTGAATCACTCATGATGGAATCTAAGGCTCCCAAGTGCGAGGGTTTTACAAAAGTCTTTCAGCAGATGAGACGATCCGAAAGCGATTCCAAGAGTCTATTAAACGAAGAGATAACCCAGACAAGGCTTTTGTCATTGCACATATAGCAAAGCTTCAAGCACAGAGTAAGAGAGACTCTTAGATACATTTCTCATTATTTTTATTTAACGAACACTATCTCAAATCTTAGGATAATAATTCAAAATATACACAATAAATGTCAAATTTAATATATTCATATCTAATTTTTGGTGCAAGTTTTTCCCGTCAATATCAAAAAAATTATTCTCTTTTGGCTTGAAGAATCAACTACCGACGTCGATGTCAGTATTTTTTTGCAAAAATTCTTTGATAACTGAGCCAATGAGCGTGTTACAGACTTCTTAATGGAGAGAATTTTGATAGCATGACAGTAAGCTGCTCACCTCCTAATGGTTCATAGGAATCTCTTCTTTTTATCGCTGAAATTTCGTGGAAATCGACCTCCTCAAGAAGGTGGGGGCATGACTCCCTATGCTTTTAGGAATCACGATTAGCAGCATTGTTGCGTTTTTTGCCAAGTGGATTTGACCAAAAATCCCCCTTATTTTCACTTTAACCAGTTGTGTGCATGCAACTTTAATCCTATAATGCCTCTTAATTGCTCATATTTTCAACCTTCGAGTCCTGTTCAGGTCTGTCAAATTATTAATTTTCATCGTACAATAATTGCGATTGAAAACTACATTAAATTTCACAAGTATTTCTCTTATATATTTGGAATTAGGATGGCATAACTTTGAAATTATAGAGTTATAAAATAAAATTATACATAATCAAGTCAACGAGTTTTATTAAAAGTATATGCTTGTCAAATAAATTTTTAACTTTCTTTTCAAAGTTAAGTGGAAATTCGCGGTACCAAATATACGCTTAATTTCTTCACCTTACAAAGTTTTAAAATAAAATGATTATATTTTACATATCTATTTAATAAAATTTTATTAAATATACATTTAATTTTAAATTAATTAATTTTTCATTGTAATAATTATTCTACCAAAATTTAATCAAATTTTAAATTAAATATATACTTAATAATATTTTATCAAATAAATATTGCGATGATATAATATACTTGTTCTATCTAAAAAAATTTAGTTAAGTGGTGAGTGGATCACTTTCTTTTAACTTACATTTTTGCTAATTAAATTTTTTTAATCTAATCACTAAAATTTAAAATCAACATTTTATATTGTAAATCAATCAATTTTTTTTATCATCTAATTATATGAAAATAAATAGTTAAAAATATGTGGCGTCATATTAATCATTAAAAATTAGCTTCGCATATTCTTAATCTTAATTTAATTATCTCAATTTTTTTTAGAGTGATACCATACATACAAAATTTAGATACAAAATTTTCACCCTAATTGATCTAGCACTTAGCATATTATCCATTTAATTATTAGTATAAGATAAATGTCACAATAATAATGCTAGCCATGAAAAATCAAAGACTATCAAACACGAGACATTCATTAGTTAGTCCCACATAAGCGTCAAGTTCAATCCTCTCTCAACTCCACATAAAATTTTTAATAAATACATATATAATTTGACAAATACATATTTTTAAATCTTAATCCTTGTATTTTTCCAAATTTGGACATTTTAATCACCAAAATTGGTTAACTGGAACTTCATCCCCACTCCTAGCTCCCTGGTACTAGATTTTTTTCCAATATTAAGTGATGAAGTATTAAAATTTAAATTTTTATTAAAAATAATTTATAAATAATAAATTTAATTTTTTAATAATAATAAAATATAATTTAATATTAAAAATCATAAAATACAATTAACTCATCCTAACTCATTAACAAAAAATTAATTAACCTTAAATTATTAGCAAGCTGCACCTTCCCCAAATTAATCAACAAGTTGCCGTGCCGCACCTCCCCTTAAATCAATAAGCGGCGTCACCTTCCTGTCAATCACCGCTACTACTGTTGCGATATTCAGTCTCATCCTCCAAATACAACAAATTATCCTTTATTGTCAATCACCACCACCATCATCGTTCTCATATCCAATCAACTCTCATCCTCTAAACACAACAAACTCTCTAAGCAAGAACAAGATCTGGTAGAAGCATTTTTTAAAGTCTCCTTATTTTCCTTCATCGTATCACGCCAGACACCACCGCCTTATCAACCTCCGTTGTTTCATCACCATCCCCCATGTCTACTGCCTTATTTGAGCCATCCTCCTCCTTCACCATTGCACACGACCTCATATTCAAATATGGCGGTTTTAGATGCAACCGAAGAGAAAAAATAAATGGTAGTTGTGGATGGAAATAGAAGAGAAAAAAATGAAAAAAAAAAATTTACACTTGTCTATACTTTTATTTAATGTAATTTTGAACAATTTTCCAAGGGTATATTTGTAAAAGCATATTAAACATTATTTTTTTAACGTTAACTCAACTAACAGTTGGACATAACGAAGTGTTTTTGAAACAATAGAGAAGTATTGGATAATTAGACTAAATCTGGTTGGGGGGAGGGGGTGCGGATATCGATTGTTTTCCCAAAATATATAGTATAAAACAATCCAATTTTGGTGGATAAAATAAAAGAAAGAAATTCAATAATTTTAAGAAACATTAAACTCAATTTTACATGTTTTGTTAGTTTATTAAAAGAAAATGATTTATAGATTTCTAAAATTTGGTCTATTGAACTGATAAATTCCAATAATTTCAAAAGTACTCGTGAAAATTCTAATTTATTTTAAAATTATGAACATACCCTTATTTAATTGTAGTTATTTGAAAAGAATTATTTTTAAACTCTTCATTAAACCTAAATATAAAAATAAGGAGTATAATTTTATAACATACATATAATTAAATAGTTATGCATATAATATAAATAAAATATAAAATATTTATATACTATAATAATATTATAATTTAAATAAAATATATTCTTTAAAAAATAAATCAAGTTATAGTATATTAATAAATATTATATTCTTAATGTTCTATAAAATGATATTTAATTTATTAATATATTTGTATAGATATATTATATTTTGTTAAATTTTAAAAGTTTAATAATTATTTTTGATAAATAATTATTATTGCATGAAGATATATTTATCATTTTAAAATAAATGATTATTTTTATAAGTATTTTTAAAATTATTGAAGTTAATTAATCTAACAGATCAAATTTTAAAGATTTATAACACCTTTACACTTTTATTAAAAATAATTTTGATGGGAACACTTATTAGTAAGCTAAGTTGTTAGATACAAGATTGATAATAAGAAATTTATTTCCTTTAATTTTCTTAAGCCATATTTACAAGTTCACGACAAATAAAACAAAACTGTTTGAAATTTCAATATTAAACATGATTTTTTAAAGTGCTTTTTAGAATTTTAAAAATAATTTTTTACAAAATTAAAATATTAAAAACAGCAAGATCATAATCAAAATATTTTGACCCATATTTTACTCATTGAAAACTCCGCAGATTTATTTGAACAAAGGGAATTGGGTCAAAGAATTCATGCGATTGGTTCACGAGAAATTGGTGCTGCTTTCGCAAACACGTGTAACATCTTCTGCACGTGGGCTTTTTTATGTTGAGAATTGAGAAGTAAACAACTAATTAATCCTCTACAGCCATATCTATTCTCTGTATATTATATCTCTTTAAACTCTTCAGTTGTATTCCTATTTTTTTTTTCATTACAATGTCCAATTATTCTAATATTATATTTTTTAAAATGATCTATAAACTGAAAAGTGCAAAAATATACTGAATAATTGATGGAGCCAGCAACTACAACCTTGCACGCACACAACATATATATGTGATATTGTGATATACTCTCTTAATTTTTAGAGGAAAAGTAAATATTTTCTCTAAATTTTTAGAGAGTGTTAGATACCTCTTAACTTTTAAAAAAATAAGAAGATATATTCCTGAACTTAAATTTTCATTAGTTTGACCTATTAGATATTATTATTTTAATTTATTAAATTAATAAAACTGAATATATTTACTTATTATTAGCCATCCAATCCTTATTTCTAATATATTTGGAGTTAAAATGTTAAACATAAAAGAATTTATTTATTTAATTATTTTTAAATATTTAAAAATAAAAATATTATTTATTTAAAATTTATATTATTTTATCGACACAATAATAAATTTAATTCACTTGTTATAATTTATTGTCCTTTATCATAAAATATTTATGTAAATTTACCCTAGTTTATTTAGATATTCCTATACACATTCTCTTGGCTTTTGAAAATATTAAATTCTTTATTCAAGTTAAAATATTAAAAATAAGTAGAAAAATATAAATAATTATTTGACAAGAAAAAATTGAGTTAAGTGTATTTCTAGTGTATTAAGAAAATATTTTTAAATAAGATAAAACTATTAAATTATATTATATGAATTAAATTAGTGTTGTGTAAATACTAAAATATTAATATCTTAATTTGTAATAAAAATTAAAGTTAGAAAAAAGCAGGTTAGTAGCATTAAAGTATATAATTTTACCTAAATTAATTGTTAATATTTTAATTTGAATAAATAATATTTTTATTTCTAATATTTTTTTAAAATAATAAAATAAAATAAATTTGTTTAAGTTTAATATGTTAATCCTAAATGTATTAGAAATGAGGATTAAATTGTCAATAATAAATAAAATATATTCAGTTTTGTTAATTTAGTGAAATTTATAAATTAAAATGATAATATTCTAATTGGTTAAACAGATGAAAGCTTAAATTCAGAGGAGGTATCTTCCTATTTTTTAAAAATGTAGGAAAGTATTTTTTTATCTTTTAAAAAGTTAAGAGGTATCTAACAATTTCTAAAAATCTAAAAGAATATTTGCTCTTTTTCTAAAAGTTACGGAATATATTATAATATTCTTATATATATATATATATATATATTGTCAATAAATTGACCAGTCGTCCTAATTATTAAATTGTCATTATTTATGAATTTTTTTTCTTATTATTGACATTTTTAGTTAAAATTTGTTAAATTTTATTTGAAAAGAGTCTTATATACTCCAATATTATTCGAAAAAAATTCTGCTTTACATATTCACTTGTGGAGAAGAAAAGGGAGATGTTTGGAAATTATTAAATTAAATTAAATGACAAAAATAACTTCCCCTAGCCCTAATAATATAGAGTAGAGTACAATAAAGAATTCTATAATTGTGTTTTGGACGTCAGTGCTTACCAAAAATTGCAAGAAAACCCAACAACTGGCCTATGTATGTATATGGTTGATCTAAAGCCAGCTTAGCTTCGAGTTCTAGAAGTTCTTCCACAATGGAATACAGTTTCTTCCTTGATTTCTGCTCAATAATAATTATAATACCACCGCCTTTTTCTCACTGCTTGACTGTGATGCTTTGCATTTGCAGAGAAGAGAATACTGTGACTAACGCATTTGAATGTCTCATCAAGAGACAAGAAATTGAAGAGGGTAATTGAAGATTAGCCAAATATAAATGGATTTACTGTCATAATCATGATGAGATCTAGCGGTTGATAGTTAGTTTGGGTCAAAGATAACTTAGAGTCGCGACTGTTGTTTGTAGGGAGCATGCATTGGACCTGTCGCTGTCTGTTACCAGGCGGCTGGTCCTGCATTCAAAATGTCTGCACTATTACAGTAATCACGAATTAATATTTTATTATATGAAGAAAAAAATCAATAATCAAAGACATTAATGATCAACAACAAATATGGTCAAAAAAGGAGCACTTGACCACCCTATTGTACGTGTTAGCACTAGCATCTATGGCGGCTGGTCTTAAAAAATTTCCCTCTTTATTATTTATATTTATTTGTTTACTCTCTCAACGGCTTCATTATTCGTTCGTTGGCTGTTTGCTTCTGCTTATCACATCCTGATAAGAATCTGATTCTATATAAACAAGTTCCTCGGGGTTCACATCAGTCATCACATACCAAGAGAAAAACTAGCTCGCTCATTGCAATGGAAGCTTATTCTTCTTCTTCATCATCTGCGTACTTACAGCAAAACAACTCAGGAGAAGCTAAGGGTTCTTTTCGTTCATCGATTCATTCAGTTCGGAAGAGTCCAGCGAAGCCATGGAATAAGAAGCCGATAGCACCGATGCCACCAACGAGGCCCCGAGTGTACAAGGTGGATCCTATAAACTTCCGGGACTTGGTTCAGAAGCTGACTGGTGCTGAACCAGAGTGCAGCAGCCAGTCTCAGCGTCTGAAAAGCGTGGCACCGCCTCCGCTTAACGTTGCAGCACACTCGTATTTTGGTGGAGACGTTGCAGGTGCACCACTACAACTGCTTCCTCCTCCAGGGAAAACAACGGAAATGTCTGATTTTTACATGGAGTTGATGTCTGAAATATCAGATGCAAAAACCCAAAAGACATCAGATTGTGGCATGGCATCAAATACAGTTGGACTGAGTCTGTCGCCATCTTCTTATAATTGGCGTACTTACCCTCTTTTGAGTCCAGGAAGTCTTTCCACTGTTCTTTAGTTATTTCAGGATGGCTTTGCTTCCTCCCTTTAGGTTCTCTTACTTTCCATACACTTTTTACCTTTTTTTTAATTTCTTTTTGTTATTTTTAATATCAATTTGGCCAAAACAACCAGGGACTGTATAGTATTACAGTTGTTCTTAAGATCTTATGATTTAAATTTGTTTTGGCATGATATGTTATATACAATACGGTAGAACAAATCTTACCTCGGCTCAAGGAGATTATTCATCCGTGATGATAACAGTCAAATTGCATTAAGCTCCATGCACCACCACCAGGCTCATTGATGTGATCGATATCTACAATATACAAACTAATAACAGGCATATGATTTATGAATCACCTCAACTGAAAATCTTAAATGCAGTGTTGTTAATTAAGACAACAACATCAGTGCTCCTACCTGTGACATCAACTACCCACGTCCATAAAGCCAAGACCTTGACCTGACACTACAATTAGCAAGGAGAACCAAACACAAAAATATCGGATAGCTAATAATCTAGATTGAAGATTGTCTGGCCTTGAAATCCCTCCTAGCAGAAAATCCAATTTGATAGACCAGTACTATCTGGAAAAACTAGAAAGACCTAACCTTAGAAAGCATATTAAATTTCTTTGTAGAGTGGTTGTGATAGCAACAAAACATCATCCTTTGCAGGAAAATTTATGTTTCCTGAGTGACAAATACGGTTTAGGTTGCCTCTAAAGTTTTCAGTCTATTTTTGGAGTATAGGCTGATTCTATTGCTGTCTGACAGCCTGTCTGAGGAGTTAATTTATCAACTAGAATAAATTAAATATGGGATTATAACATGAAATTGATCAGTCATGATAATCCCAAAACCCCACAGAGCAGTTGCCCCAAGAAATTACCATCCAAAAATCAAAGCAGATATGAAAAAAACATACTACCAAAAGCAATAGAAATGATTCAGCTATATTTATATACACAGATAATGTTACATCACAGTACAAGATATTCGTGCAGGTTCATCATGAAATTTGTAGTAAAAACATCTAAAAGAAGTTATAGGCAATTTATAGAAAGATCCTTCAGTTGTGTACCAATTTCAAATCAAGTCAGGTTTGACTCTGCTACTATTGATCCCAATAGTTCCTTAGCTGTGACATATGCAAGAGAAGCTCATCTCTTCCCAAGCCAGTGACACTGCTAGTCATGATCCAAGGGGGATGTTGCTGGTAGTTCTCTCTAATCAGTTCCTGGAAACTTTTGATGTTCTCATCGGGTCTTCTTCCTTTTGCCACCTTCATCTTATCACACTTCGTGAAAACGAAAGTCATTGGTATCTGAACAAAGCAGAAATGCCGAAAGGCCATTAGAAGATTGGATTTGACCTTGTTTCAGTAAGATAGTAACATAATCTGTATCACAATGAAGCTTAACATAAAGAGCAGCATACATTGTTGCGTCCAAGCCAATTAGCACAGTCTAGATCGATCTTTTGAGGGGGAACACTTGCATCAACAAGAAGTAGGACACCAACCAGAGTTTCTCTATTTAAGAAGTAGCCTTTTGTAAATGAGGACCAATCCATCCGAGCAGCATCCGGTGCTTTAGCAAAACTGAAAACAGAAAGGGAACACCCTAAGCATCCTGTAACAAACAAATCTTCTACAGTTTCACAAGACAAGATCGACTATATGCAGTTGGAGAAGATATATTAGATGCACTCCAAGTATTCAATAGTTTGATGTCATTTCTGGAAATATTAACTGTTATATCACATTGCTCTGACTTAAGAATCTATATTTCCATTCGAGCCAAACTACACAGTACAGAATATAAATGATTTATAAACAAGATAAACAACCTCCAAAAGGAATTAACAGACCCCTAAACATTAATTGCCAGGAAATTGTTTGATGAGGAAGAAAAGCCCCAGTTCTAGGTCATAGACTATCAGAAACATGCAATTTGTGAACATTTTTTAAGAGATCTATCTTGGTTTTACCTATTGGTCAATAGGAAACAGAAAAATGTATATAAATGAACAAAAAAGGAAATACAACAGTGGACTCAATGTGCAAAGAATAAACAAAAAAACATTCTGAAGGGGGATCTTAGGCTACACAACAAGATTTCAACAAATTAACCTACATGATCAGAAAGACAGTAATTTGCCAATTATATCATCAAGAGTATTGGCAAAAAAAATGAATTAAATATACCATAGAAACATTGTACTAGTGGTAGACGTAAATCACAGGGACCCCCAAAAAGTTTCTTATACAAAATGTGTGTGTGTGTGTATATTTTCATCTCTTAATGAAAATGTTAAATGGTATTTTTACTCATAAGGTCAGTGAACCAACTATGTTCACTTGTATATATATTAGAAACCTACTTAGCTTTAACCAGAGTCTTCTTGTCAAACACTGATAAATCTGTGACTCCATCCACAAACAAGTTAAGACAGAAGACTTTTGATCTGGTCTAAACAAGAATGAAGAATCAAGCTTACTGAATTATTAATTCAATTTAACTGAACTTGCCATGATTTCAACATAGGTCAAATACTAGGGACAGTTTGGAAGAAAGTTTCATGTCTCTTCTATTGTTCAAATGTCAGTGAATACCCATAAACACAAGTTAAACCACAGTAATGAACCAACAAATTTCCCCATACATATGTATGTATATACCTTCTCTTATCTAAACCTGCAAATGTTAAGTACTATGTGGACTTAAATAGTGAATGGCTTAAGTTGACTCCTTAACAGGCAAAGCCCTGACAACATTTTAATTGTTTTTAACCTCTTGCCAATTCAAACTTTTACAACGAATAATTTTATTTTGAATCAAATAATCAAAATTTTCTTTCTTCTCCCATACGAGCAAAGCCCTAACAACATTTTATTGCTTCTATTGTCCACCCCCTAGTCAAGTTACATCATGCACCCTTATTTTTCGTATATTTTGATTCCCCTTGGGAAAGCAAACTATTTCTTGCTTATTTTTTCTCTTTCTTACTCCCAATAGAGCACTTTTTTTCTCCAAATGATATCCATTTTTCCCTTTGTCCATGCTCTCCCTCACAGATGATTTAGTATTAACGTAATAAGCTCATTTGGCTACCTAACCTACTCTCTTTGCTCAATGATAGTTTCAGAATGAAGTAGGGAAATTGCTTCATGCAGTGAGCAAAAATCACCAATGTAAGCAATAAATTTCATTGATAGTTGTTGTTAGCAGTCAGTAGTCATAAATTCTTTATTCTATAGTTCTTGTTTCTTCTATTGTACCTATAGCAGTGGTGAGAGTAAGCAGTTTAAAAAAAGTTACAATAGTGTCTGTTTTCAAAGATTTTGCAGTGATCATTACCGTCTCAGTGCTGAATAGTGTGGTTAAGTTGTTGGCAACTTGGCAGCTCCTTAAATGAATCCATCTTCCTCCAATTTTATATCTTCTCTTATTTTCTCTCTTCTAGCCTTTTTAAAGCACCAAGTTAATAGTATGAAATTGTATATATATATATATATATATATATATATATATATATATATATATAATATAGATACAATTAGCATGAGAGAGAAGAATAAAGACCAAATTTTGATTGATACCATTCACAAAGGCTTTGCTTTCTATGGGTTGGTCTATATCATTCACAAAATCCAGTGACTCAAAATTTTAAGTCCTAATATGACCATATACATATATATACGACACACACACACACATTCCGTGGGTCTCAGGTAAAGGTGTCTTTAACTTTGAGAAAATGAGAATAATGGCTCGTGCTTCCTTTAATTTAAAGAATACAAAATATGAATTTAAAGTAAAAATAAAGGAAATCTACATAATAAACTTCAAATTAAGAAAAAAAAAAAGTCTATACAAAAAGTTATCTTCCTTTAATTTGCTCAACTTTTAATAAAAAGACAAAAAAAAAAAAAATAGAGGACGTTGGATTAATCAAATGGCTTGTGTTCTCTATTTGCATTTTCTAAAAAATGAGAACATCTTCACCTGAGACTATATATATATATACAGTGAAACAATGCAAATTAGGTGCCAATATATATATGTCACACGTAGAGTTGATGATGATGATCAGTAAATTAGTTTATTACCTACCTCTTTATATCTAACGTATTAGAGTACAGAAAAATTAAATATATTATATAAAAACATTAATTTGTAAACATCCATGCAATAGAATCCAAGGGGACATATTTATTAAAGAAGATATAACATAAAAAAATATATTAACCAAATATATATCCATCCGTTTATGATCTATCTATTTTAACCTAGATTAATTATTCAGTACGACTGAACAATTAATTTCTATAACTTAAAGTGCTCATGTTGATAAATGTGGGCAGTAGCACCCGCAGCAAGAGAGAAGTGTAGAATTGATGTAGCAAAACATGCAGAAGAATCAGGAAGCACGATGTTCTTAAGGTGTCCTTGAGCATAACTGCAGTTACTTATCACTTGCTTTCCTGCAATTGCAGATGTTATCGTGTTAGACACAATCACATTAACATCTACAATTCCAGGAAAGCAAGTGATAAGTAACTGCAGTCATGCTCAAGGACACCTTAAGAACACCGTGCTTCCTGATTCTTCTGCCTGTCTTGCTACATCAATTCTACACTCCTCTTTTGCTGCGGGTGCTACTGCCCACATTCATCAACATGAGCACTCTGAGTTATAGAAATTAATTGTTCAGCCATGCTCAATAATTAATCTAGGTTAGAATAGATAGATCACAAACAGATGAATATATATTTAGTTAATATATTTTTTATGTTATATCTTCTTTAATAAATAAATCTGTCCCCTTAGATTCCATTGCATGGATGCTTACAAATTAATGTTTTTATATAATATATTTAATTTTTCTATACTCTAATACGCCAGGTACAAAGAGGTAGATGATAAACTAATTTATTGATAATCATCATCAACTCTACGTGTGATATATACATATTGGCACCTAATTTACATTGCTTCACTATGTATATAGCCAAACATAAGTTCCTAAGATACAGAAAGTACGACTACAAAAGACTATATCTTAGAGCCATTAGACTAAGATTGTAACCAATATGTGTCATGATCCTTTATATAGTTTCCACTCTTTTTCATTGCACGCGTGAACCGTTGGTGACACAAATATGATTTGACATCGTAACAGCAACCTAACATTATTACAGTTATTGTTCTTAAATGCCTACTCATCACACGTATTTATTACAAATATTATCAATATGTAGTCTTAAATCTTATTCCTCCGTAATCTATTTTACAACTTATAGATTCTCATTACGAGGAATAATGAGAATTTGCAAGTTGTAAATTCAGTTATGAAAAGAGAAGACTTTTAACAAGATACCATATTAAGTGAGACTTGTAATAAATATGTATAGTGAGTAGACACTTGTGAAGATGGCCTTTAAAAGAGAACTTGGTCTATCGTTTAAAGCAGAGCCCCTAATTGCCTTGGAATGTTTGATAATGTATGCAGACGGATAATACTTCCACAACATGTATAGTTTAGTACTGTGCCTTAAAAATACAGTATGGGGATCACTTGAAAGCCGCCACAATGTAAAAATTATAACCAAAAACCCAACAGACATCTAGGAAGAGTCACCATCTCGCAATAATTCTCAGTACCTAGAATTTTGCATTTTAGGCTTCATTTTTTCTTTTCTTCAGTTTTGGGTTTGGATTTGGATTTCTTTGAACATATTTTAAGGGTAACATATAAGAAGTCAAAAAATCTAATGTGGACATTCTCCTGCAAGACTTTGAAAATTTTAACAAGTTTAATGACAACTCAACTTCTCACTAATGCATGCATGTCAGATTTCCTATATCGATAGCCATCGACAAGTGCCCTTGGACACTAATTACCAAGAACCTACCTATTGGAGTTTCCAAAAACAGACTACAAGGTGGAGTTTTCAGGTGTCCCGGGTTCTCAAAGACACATAACTTTATCCTGATTGCCTATCAAAAATTCAGTTGAATTAAATTTTTTTAATCAACTGTCTCTTTGATTTTCTTCCACATGAAACTCGTCTTCCTCAGTTTCTGTTTTTGGCAGACATATGAATCGTTAGATTAATTCAATTACTTAAAAAACCAGAGTAACTTACCCATAACCAGGCAAATCCACTATGTACCAACTTTTGTTCACCAAGAAATGATTAATTAGCTGAGTCTTCCCTGCACAAATAATTATCTAATTGCAATAAAAAATAATTAACTTTAACAAAAAAAATTAGAACTCAAAACAAAATAAACAAAAGACCTGGCTTTTTTGACGTGAGTGCAACTTCTTTCTTGCGAACCAGAGCATTAATAAGCGATGACTTGCCCACATTGGACCGACCCAGTATTGCAAACTCGGGTCGGTCATCTTTGGGACAATCCTTCGCTCGACCACTGCTTTTCACAAACTCCACTTCCTTAATCTGTGAATGACCCGCGTAGGGTCCGACAACGATATTCGACCCGGGTAAAATCATATCTTCGGTCACCTCTTCCGGCTCCACACCCGGCGGCACGAACAGGACGGTTCGAATGAACTTGGCCGCATCCGAAATGGTTTGGGACTGTTTTGTCGTCTTGGAGGCGGAGGCAACATGGGGTCTCTGGTTCGGGCGTCGGGTAGAGAATGAGAAGCGGGTTTTGAGAGAGAAAGCCAATGGGCATGGTTTTGGAGCAGGTGATGGAGGCGACGAAAGAGTGAACAGGCGATTTCGAAGTAGCATCTTTTTGGGGGAGTTTACAGGGTTTTGGGTAAGGGTTTAAGTTAGGAGATTAATGCGATTGATAATAAAACGATGCCGTTTTGACCTCCCATTGTAGCCCTATATTTTTTATTTTTGAATATGCGTTGTATTTTTAAATCTAAATGATTTTTCTCATGAAAAAAAATTCAATTTATTTAGTGAAATAAATTTGGAAATTGTATTAATAAGGTCATAAATATGATGTGGCCCCGATATTTCAATCTATTTAACCAATATCCAATTTTGCTTTCAAAAAATTATAGGGATATCACCTTGCCTATATATTTTTAGTACCTTATTAGGTTGAGTATGTAATTATTATACTTAAATTGAACTAATTGAATAACTTCATTTAACAATGCTTGGAAAATGATACCTAATCTATACTTTGTTAGATGAATATACAAATGTACCTAAATTCTAATTAAAGGATGTTAGGAAGTTTGGATGGAGCTTTGTTAGTCAAATCTTATTTCGATTACATACAAATTTTATATTTAATATATTATTACTCTTATAATATAGAGATATTAAGAGATACTTAGTCAAGAATAAGACAAAAAAAAATACTCTCTTTAAATTTGAAGATAAAACAAATATTTGCTAAAGTTATTAATTTTTAAACAAAATGACTCTTATGTCATTGAATATTTAAAAAACATATAAATAGGTCATCTTATCCCTATTATTAATACATAATGACTAATATAATTTTTTAATTTTAAAATAATATAATGAATTATATTCTTAATTCATTTCTTTTAAATCATGCCATTAATTTTTTATAATTTTATCCAAAATTATTGGTATTTTAGATAATTTTATTCTTATTATATTAATTCATTGTACATAATTCATTAAAATAAAATTTAAATAATATTATTTTAAAAAAATTGTATTTCATTCACATAATAATTTAATATTATAAATTTATATAAATTGAACAATGTATTCTTATTATATTATTTATTATGCATAAACTACTAAAATAGATTTCAAATAATATTAATTTAGGAAAAAAATGTGTTTAATTCACGTGAAAATTTAATTTAATTTGTAATATATTTTAATGATTTATTTATAATAAATTAATATAATATAAGTTAAATTATCTAAAATAATATTTTGGAATAAATTTGTAAAAAAATTAAAATATAATTATTAAAATGACTATAATTACGTTATATTATTTTAAAGTTATAAAGTTATATTAATTATTATATATTAGTAATATACTTTTTAAATATTTAAGAATACAATAATTATTTTGTATTAACGTTAGTAATTTTAGGAAAAATATTTTTTTTTGTTTAAGGTGTATTTTTTTTATCTTTAAATATAAAAAGGATATTTATTTTTGGGTATCTCTTAATTTTTCTTAATATATGAATTTTTTCTTTTTTTTCTGTTTATTTATTTTCTCAACGTTTTTTTTACGTCACCAATCACATATAACCTTCCATTACCGTAATATTAGTAACATTGTTGCTGTGTTTTTTTAAAGAGGCTGTTGCTGAAAACGTTGTATTGAAATCACTAACAATATCCACCTAGGATTTATTGAAGAGGCTGTTACATCGGTGAACAATTCTCACCGCCACAACCACAAGCAATATTATTATAAATCATAATGGATATTTCTACGTACTTTCCTCTAAAATTTGTAAAAATTTGAGTTTAATAGAAAGTTTAAAAAAATAATACAAACCTCCCCGTAATGTTAAAGAATAAATTAACTAAAATATCCTTAAATCATTAAATTGAAACTTAGAGTATTTTAAAATATTTTAATAAATTTGTTCTTTCTTAACAGAAGATGAACGTTATAAAAGAGGTTTATATTTCTTTCCTAAAATCTTACATTAAATTAAGAACATTCTTAAATTATAATTATAAGATTTCCCTATTAAAACCAACTTTCATTTCATTTATGTTAATAGTGGCTTCCGCTAAATTATTAGAGGTATTAGCCTCCTCCTTCGTCATTACTCGGATTGCCATTATTGAGGCACTTTCAATAATAATTAAGATTAAAAAAAGTACTAATAATCAATCAAAAGGATTAAATTGTCTTTTTTGTTACTTTTATTCATAATAATCTTTAATTAAGATACGCATAATAATAATAATGAAGAGGGTAACAAAAATTAATGACATAGTTAGCACTATTTATTAAATGATAATTAAATTTTTCATATTTTTAAAAACTGATCCATCACTAAAAATTAATGACATATTTAGCACTATCTATTAAATGTTTATATTTCCAATTATATTAATCCTTCAATTATGCAACAACAAAATGAAGACGACGTCGTCGCGGTTGTCTTATCCCTGGTGATAGGAGGTCGAACCGAGCGGAATCAGGAACAACTCCCTCACTCTACCGAAAATGTCATGGATAGCTAGATCCATCGCGAACTCTCTGAAGCTTGACGACGACTACGAAGAAGATCACTCACCTAAAAATGTCACAAATCCAGAATCAGAATCCGATCGCAATCAAAATCAAAATCAGTCAACGGCCGACACTCCGCGCGGCGTCAAAGAGGACCTCTCCGAGCTTACTAAATCCTTCTCACGCCAAATCTGGGGCGTCGCCTCCTTCCTCGCCCCTCCTCCGCAGGATCAACCTCAAATGCGCGAGCAACACCAGTCGTCCGATGCATCTGATCAACAATCGGATCCGGATGTCACAGACGAGGCCATGATTGACGGAATCAAGAGCGATTTCGCCGAGATTCGCGGGAAATTCCAGAGCGGAATTTCGAAGCTGTCGAATAATATTTCTGTTTCGGAGATCACGAAAATGGCGTCGACTTTTCTACAGTTTGGATCGGAGACCGAACCAGTCGACGCTGTTGGTGTGACTGAAGAAGTGTTGATGTTCGCTAGAAACATCGCCGTGCATCCGGAGACTTGGCTTGATTTTCCTGTTCCTGACGAGGAAGATTTTGATGGTTTGTTCCTTCCCAATTAATGTGATTTTGATTTTACAGAAAGTTTGCTCTTAGAGTGAAAATGCACATCTTATTACTTGACTGAACTCAGGTTTTGCTCATTTTAAAGAATTTATGCAATGAAGGAATACAGAAGAAGTTATTTTGCTTGTGCTTTTTTTTCCAAATTTGTCCATGTGTCCTTGCTATAGGATTTTGTTTGCTGTGAAGGGTCTTTAAAGTAGTCTTTTGGATATTAATCTGTGATGGATCTTAGTCATTTCTTTTAGTAAATGATTATAATCCACACTTTTTTTTTTCTAATTTCTGTATGCAAAATATTTAATCTATGCTAGAAATTCTTGAGGTATGAACTCAATTTTGTTATAATTTTGATTGAAATCTGCTTAGTCATCGTGGTTGATTTCCTTTACCTTTCTTGTCTTCTATCATTTCTTTCCTTTTTGAGAATAATGCCCAACATTATTTCATTCTGCCAGGCTTTCTTGTCAGTTATATTTACCCTATGCCAACTGCTCTATGTTCTAAATACAAACATTGCATCTAAACGAGAATGTTGTAGCTTCCGGCCTGATTACCTATTTGTATTATAAAGAATCCTCTTGGCTGCGTTTATGATGTGTGTTCTGTTTCTTTCTCTTGAAGTGAATGAAGCAAACTGATGTGAAATGTTTTTATAATTAATTTGATTTTTCAGATTTCGACATGACTGATGTGCAACAAGAGCATGCTTTGGCCGTTGAACGTCTAGCACCAATGCTAGCTGCTCTCAGGATGGAACTTTGCCCAGAGTATATGAGTGAAAACTGCTTCTGGAAGATTTATTTTGTACTTTTGCACCCTAGACTCAATAAAAATGATGCTGAACTTTTGTCAACTCCCCAAGTAAGTTGATTTGGTGCTACATAGTTGTGTTTTTCTTCAATCACTCAATTTCTGTAGGATCCAGAGATGCAGCGTATAATAGTCTTTTGTCTTGTCTATAAAATACTGAAGCAGACGATTTGGAAATTTTTGTCCCGTATTTTGCACAACATGATGGTGTGTTGTGCATATTGAAGTAGATGTTTTTGGAATTATTTGTCCCATTTATGAGAGGTTTTGTTTGTGATAGATTAAGATTATTGATTGAACCATCTTGAGAACTGCTTGGTCAAGGTTGATGATTCATATAGATAAGGGTTCTTTTTTCATTGGATGGTAAATGCTATCAAGGATTATGCATAATGTTGAATCTTAAACATTTGTCCGTCTAATTTTAACCTTAAGTTGCCAGGCATTTATAATTGATGACTGTATGCATGCAGATAGTGGAAACCAGAGCAATGTTGGCGCATGAGTTGCAGAACAGAGCTAAGACAAAGCCAGAGCCAGTTAATTCTGATATTGCTACTTCTGATGCAAACAGAACTGCTGGAGATGTTACTTCTTATCTGAGCGAAACTGCTGAGTTACCTGAGAAAGACTCGCATACTGCGCCATCTTCCTTGCATTCTGAATCGATGCCTCTTGAGACATCTGCCGCTGATGCAGACCCTTCTGTTGTAGCTATTGATTTTGAAACAGAGAAGTACCCAGTTCAAAGTAATGAGATGCAAATTGTTGACAAGTCTGTTGTCAGAGAAGAGGCAGTGGACTCTACCAAACATCAACATTCACTCTCTAGTTCCTCTGTTGCAATTGAAGAGAAATTTGAGGATGATGGTGATGATTGGTTGAAAGAGGAAAGTTCAGAAATGGTAGGCATGAGTGGTTCCACAATGCAACTGGGTAACGATGAGGATGTATCATTCAGTGATCTTGAGGAAGATGATGGAGATGTTCCTGTAAGTTATAAGAAGACGACATCTGGTTCTGATTCTTCAACGAAAGATTCACGAGACTGGGTTCAGCTTAGCAGGAGCTCTGCTGACTCAGTTAAGGATATTAACCCTGATGGTGTCAAACCTGCTACATCTCAGCAGGTAAGTGCTCGCAATCCTGAAACAAAGGTATCCAATGACTGGCTTGATGTTGATGATATTGATGAGATGTGATGATGCAATAAAAGCCTAGTTGGCTATATGTATTATGCATTATTCTTGCTAACTTCTTGTGAATAGCCTGCATATGGTTACTCCGGCTCTAAGGTCTAGGCTCTGGGTGCTATACGCTTTGTACATAAAACCCTATCAAAATTGAATAATGTTGTGCGTTTGGATTATCATCTTCTTTTGTCTTCTTTTATGTTAATGTTTGATTTTATGAGATGCCATTTTTTTATGTCTTGGAACTGCGTCCTCTTGAAGTTTTAAATTGTGTTAGGTTCTTGAAATATTAAATTTCCTTAGGAGAAAATTGAACAAGTGCTGGGGATAGGATTTATATAGAGATGGTCTTAGAAGCTGGAATGTTCACTGTGATATTTTCGGAAATGTTACTTCAAACATTCTACGTTAAAACAAAGTTTGAATTTATATGCTTAATCTTGTGACAAATAAAGTCATTTTGTGGGCCTACACAATGTGTTGTATATCCTGGCCTTTAACGTTTGGTTTTCTCATACATTAGAAGAGGTTCTTTTCGGTTTCAAGGATTAGATGATGGACATAATGGATCTCTTTCTGCATTGCATCTCATCTTCAATCATTTTCTTGCCCATCTGGCCAATTTGAATAGAAAGCTATGGTTGTCATATATGTTTTGTTAAGAAACCTTTTAGTTGTAGCTGATTCATTCCACCAAGAGCATAAGGTGGCACAGGCTGGCCCTAAGATAGCGGGGCAGAATCATCCTTAATTTTTATCATAAACATGTAAGGATTGAAGGAAAACCCCTTTATTAGAAAGAAATAATGATGTATAGTATGCAGGCTCCTTTGGCTCCTTTTTGCTCGATGCATGCCCTATTGAGCAGTCTTCTGAAACCCTCTGAGAGTTGGTTGTAGATGTTCTCTTGGGATTAATGCATACTTATAATTTTACTGATTAGAGGAGTAGATTTGGCAGAAATCTCAGAGACAAATTTCAGGGCATATATGCAGCGGAGGGAACTTGAATCCATTACAGAAAGATTTTCAAATTCTTGTTCCTTTTAGTAGTTTGGATTGATGTTTACATTACTATGTGCAAGAAGAGCATATTATGTAGATGAAAACGGCACTGACAACACTGGCCAGCTAGGCAGGGAAATGCCAAACTCCCAACATAAAAACTAATCTAGACACATATAAGTACAGGATGGAACCAGTTCCTGAGTTAGGAACCAACCAACTCATCATGATCGGATTAGGCCAAAGTTGCCAGAAAGTCGCTCTAGATGAGACCATAACAAGTTCCCTAGTGAAAATTTCGGTCTATCATCTAGGCTACTGCTGCTGCTTGTAAGGCTTGACGAAGAAGAAGCCTGAGAAGCCCGATTAGACGATTTATTAACCGCCAAGATGGATCCCCCAATCTCTTGTTTCAACAATTCAATTGTGCGTTGATTCACCTCGTGCCCTGAAGCATCCATTACGTAGAATGACCCGGTTGTTTTATCTCCGTTCGTCCCAATCTCAGCCCTGGATATTGACAGACCATTTTCGCGAAATGCTCGTGTCATGTCTGAAAGCAGTCCCATTCGATTTTGAGTACAAATGTCTAGCCTCAAACCCTGCACGAAGTACGTAAATCATTAGCCACAAAGAGAATGTAGTAGTTCATAAATTAAGCAGCATTGACAATAAATATAATGTGAACATACATGCGATACTCTTCGCCCGATTGCAGCAATCAAGCATTGAGTTAGCTTTTGCCTCTCGCTCTCAGTATCCAAAGTGCAACCATCCCTGTGCCTTATAAAATACTCCTGCCATTTCAACCATACCTTTACGTGAAGGCGCTAAAATTACTACCAAAACTACCAGCAGAAGATGAATATTTCCTGTACCTGATCAGCAAAACAGCCCTTCGAGCTAACTGCAGCATGAAACACTACATACTGCAGGTCAGTCAATGCACATACAGTATCAAACAACAGCTTGGGCCTGTCTAGACTTCTCATGTTCACTACTGAGTAGCCTTTCTCGTTGCAACTTTCTATAAACGCATGGGTCCGAGTACACCCCTTCCAATGGTCAACGCCGCCGTCACATCCTTGACATCGCTCATAGTCCCTGTCAGCATACATCAACTGGTGAAGCCGCCGTTCAGTGTGTGTCCGACCAGACACCGGTGTGGTTAACCTGACACTCGTCGTTTCACCTTCCGCATGATGGGCCTCAACAACAATCTCTAACTGCTCCTGTATGTGGGCCAGCCTCTTTGGGTCTGTGATGGGCCCGCCATTCAGCCCATCTTCTATGTAGAATATACAAGCCGCTCTCGTTTTGTGTGTCCAGGCGACGGCAGCAGACACGTGGCATCCTAATTCGCAGAGGACTGCTGATATTTCAGACATTAGACCCGGTCGATCCACCCCCGTCACCTCCAAGGCCGTGTTTTCTGTTGACACGTGTGGTGGCTTCACATCTATCTTTAGAGATTTTTGTACTTCTTTTAATGCCTGCAAAAATATATGTATATATGTATTTTTAAATACTGTTTAATTAAAAAAGTTAAAAGTTCACTATTTTTATTTGTCGGAGAAGAGACCTGCTGAATGTAAACAAGGAGGGTTTCGTCAGTGAGCTTGTTCCCGAGCTGGTCTGTCACGTGGAAGACTGAAGGAAGGCCATGCAATGAAAACAAAACCCACATGAATCAGCCACAGAACCATCGTGGGTGACTCATGTATAGCTCATAAATTGTCCATTACCTAAATTAAATACATACATATAACTAGAGTATTTTATACAGCTAGCTAGACTATTCTATATGTATATATGAAGCTTTATTGTGCATGTAAGTTGATGTAAGGATGATAGAAGAAAGGGACTGACCATCCATGAACCATCCACCATCAGAGGAAATGTATGATTTTGATATCACGAGGTCAAGATCTGTCAATACTTGGACCATTTCTAGTAAGATCCCGTGCTTGTTTGCACTGTCCACCTGCATCATTTACACAATTAATTTTAAACGTAAAATCTATAAATCATGTAATTGCAGATAATTTCATATGCAGCTGAACCTGAGAAAAGTTTCTATTACATGTCACTATCTCAATTTAAAAAGTTCTTTAATAGCCTGGTTAGAGGCAACTCTGCAACTGGGACATGGGACCTCCACTTTTCTCGAACGTTCCTTTTTAGCTTTTCAGGTTGAGGGATTTTGTTGTCTTTAGTTATGGAAATACTGTTTCGTGGTTTGCATTCAACTAGATAATTACGTCATCTCGTTAGGGAATCAAACTAGTTTCAATGGATAGCTTGTTCTAAAAATTATTATTAGTTACCATGGAAGCGCATCTGCTAGCAAAGAAGATAATGAATGCTAACTGTCAAAGCTTTTGGCTTCTGCTCTCTTTCTTTTCTTTTTATTTTCATAAAAAGCTGGTTCCTAATGGCTGTCGAGTAGCAGGTCAGAAATCTCTCACTTTCTCCATCTTTTAATTTTATAAGTTAAGTGGGATTTATGCGTTTGTATTAACTTAAACAATAACATTAATTTAATTTTAACTATCTAGGCTAGCTTGCACTTTCAGCGACCATAGTCTCAAGATATTATTCTAAAATAATGCTCAAAATGGATGTGGTTATGGTATCTCTCTGAGTTCACCCACATGACATACCTGTGTGGAATCTCCAACAGCTAAGGACCCATTATTTTATCCAAATATTAAACCTAAACGTTCAATAATCCACCTCTATAATATGTCAACAAGATAGATTAAATTTGATTCTACAGCACTATAAGAATAAGATATTAGTTCTCACCTTAACAAGCGTGCAGTCTTGATAGGAGTCATTATCGATACAAACTCTGCAAATTACACCATTCATTTGTTAGTAAATAGAACCACTAAACTAAAAGATTGATAAACCTATCGGCAGAGAGGCTGCTAGTATTCTAACATTTGAACTACAAACTCAATGAGAGAGAGAGAGAGAAGAAAAAAAATACGCAGGAAGAAAACCTTAAAAGCAGATAAATATGGAATGATTCACAGTAAGATATATTAAAAACTTGAAGAAAGGAAAATGGAATAGTGGAGGAGAAAAGCAGAAAGTGAAGATATGAATATGATACCTGGGAGGGTGAATTCTTTCGATGAGTGATTCGAATTCGGGGTCGATATATGGCCGGTAAGGGATGATCTCCATCTTCTTACTTAGCCGAGAGCTCGCTTCAGACTTCAGGTTTTACTCATGAGGGAAGAAGGCAGCCTCTGTAAACACCACAGACCGCTGCATATATATATTAGAATTTGAAAATATTAATTCAAAATACAAGACGGATAAAATTATAGAAACGTGTTCATGTAGGGAGGAGATAAACGAGCGGCGTCTGGATTGATTTTTAAGTTTGTGTATGAATAGGATGATTTGAACAGAATCCTGCGGAAATTTCTCGAGTTCTACAGCTTGTTTCGTCAATAAGAAAATATATAAGCACGTTATTGAGTGCAACTTGGATTTTGATATTGTTAACTTAAGAAACTAGTTTAATAAGGCATGAAATTTCCGTGAAAGATTTCGTTTTCTCTAAAAGGAAATAATATATATATATATATACACACACATTAGGAGGAGGTAAGAAGAGAAACAGCTGCAAATTTCTGTCACAGATATATTGACGATTGAGACGGCGATTCGTATTTCTTCAGACTTACTCTTCCAAAACAGAAATAAAATATGAATCTTTCGTACCCATTTGAAAAAAAAGAAGGAAAATATACATAAGAACTCTAATAGGAAAAAAAAAAAAAAAGGGAGCACCTCGGATGACTAAAAGACTTGGAAACTCCATGATTGGCGGTCATGGATGATATTTCGAAGAGGAAAATTGATAATAATAATAATAATAATAATAATAATAATAAATGAATGAAGAAATAACATAAGAAAATTTACCTTTAAATACAATAGTAGTATTGCAGGAATATGGTATTCACATAGGAATATAGCTGAGGATGAAGAAAGCTTCGTTGTCAGCTGATATCAGAATCAGATATGGCAAAACCGTACGTAGGGCCAGACAGACAGAGTGTACAGCCGATCGAATACGCTAATTGCTCTATTTTAGAATGTATTAATGGTAACGGAGTTGCAGAACCGAAACAAATGGAGAGTCATTCTAACAGAAACAAAATAACCTCAAAACCAAACAACTCGACCTCTTTTGCTTTTGGGATTCATAAATTGTAAATATAACCAAACACAACTACCACCATACGATTACCGCTTTCATTCACTACTGTCCCTTTAATTTTTGACGAGAAAAATAATATTATTATAAAGAACGTGTTGGCAGGGGTTGAAGGAGTTAACTTAGGGATGACTGAAGACTTCTGATGCCGATTAGCCACGTAAGAAAAGGAGCCTGCACGTGGCGGATGCTCCGTGCTTGGATGGTGTTAAACTGCGGCGGCTCGCTCTCGATGTGAGCAACACGTGTTAATGGGGTTGAGGAATTCTACACGAGTCTGGGATCACAAGGCGTCCTATTTTTACGAGCAGATTTAGGAAGCGTGGTTGATTAATTGTCATCTTGATGTCGGACTCCTAACCTAGTCAAACCTCATAACAGGGAGCTCGTGGACCCGCACACTGACGTGGCAACATCATGGTGGTTTTCGAGTTCTATGATTTCACTGTGTTTGATTTTGAGCAAGTAATCTCGAAACTTTTATTCTAAAATTTCGTTACAATTGCAATTAAATTATTGTACGACGTGACAAAAATGCGCGTTTTCAAAATTAAATAATGGTTCATGCATTCGCATTCGAATTTGATTGTTTTTAAATAATTACATAAATATTAAGTATTTCCTTTTTTTCAATTTAGTACGAGTGAGAAGAGATACACATATCAATCTCAAGTATGATATTCTTTTGTAAAAAGTTTTATCAATTGAAATAAATAACTCCTACATTCAAACTTACAATATAATTAGATGGCTAGCAATCATTAATTAGTCCACTTTAATCTTCCATGTATTTGAATTTTTTATGATAATTGTGGACTTCGACCTTTGAGTATCTGAGTAATGTTATTGAAATCATCATCCTTCCATTTTAGATATAAATTATGATCTCTCTATTTTATATTGTATCTATTTACATTTTTAGTCATATTCGTTAAAGAAGAATAATGTTAGATATTTTGAATTTTTATCTCAAATAACTTAATATTCATCATAATTTTAAAAATTAATTGTCCTGTTATTTTATTGCTTGATACATATTATTTATTTAAAATACAAATTTGGAATAAAAATTTATAATAATAAATAATAAAAAACGTATTAATAAAAAGAAATGCATAAGAAAGAAAAAAAGAGAGAAAAATAATGGGATTGGAATGCTTATCCAATAAAACCTTCGGTCTGTTGTTGACTGAATAGACAAAGTGACGTCAAGTCGTAGCCCATAAGCTTGAGTTCCAGCAAATGCAATCTTTGATTGGCCCACAACGCCATTAACAAACACAACAGCTTTTACGTCCACCATTTAACTAATTTGCAGGCGGTTGTTGGAGTTTCCGTTTTTGAATGCTACGCTGCTGATCGTTGCTTGCTCTTCTCCATATCCACAAAAGTCCCAACACTTGCCTCCGCGTCCCTAAGCACACGCTTCCCTTTCCCGCAAGGTACGGCTCTCTACTCTTCGACGTCATCTCCTTCCTTCTTTATCACGGCCTCAGAGGTCTGTTCTGTTTCTTTGTATCTCTTTTCACTTAGTTTGTTTGATGATTCAGTTAGTGCAAAACAAGCCCAATAGTTTTTTTGCTTCCTGGGAATAAGAAAACAGATTCAGAAAGTATACAAGTCTTAAAGTTTTGTTGTTTGATGCTGCGACTGTAATAGTAAGGGAAAATATTAAACATAAAGTTTCCTTTTTTTTTTCTCAGCAATCGTGTAGACTGCAGAGGAGGGCGTGGTATTGTTTGTAACAATCAAGATTGATTTTTTATACCGAAATTTTATGGACTTGCAATGGTTGAAAAAGGGTCTCGATTTTACTCGGAAAAAGAAGAAGTGGCTGCTTTTATTATCAGCTTCTAGTTTTAGTGGTTATGGTTTGTACAGGGTGTATAATTTACCTGCTATAGCTCGCAAGAGGAAGAGAGTTTTGAAGCTTTTGGCTGCTTTGATTTCTGTGGCAGAAGCTATCTCTGATTCTGCCGAAACAATTGGAGTTGTTTCCAGAGATTTGAAAGTTTTTTTGCAGTCAGATTCGGACCAAATTCCCAATAGTTTAAAGCAAATTTCCAAAATTATGAACTCAAAAGAGTTTTCGGAGTCGGTGGTTAAAGTTACTGAAGCTTTAACTGTGGGAATTTTGCGTGGACATAGATTCCAGGCAAAGAGTGATCATGGTGCAAATAATAATTCAAGTTTCGAGGACAAAGTTTTGGATAAACTTTTTACTACTGCTGGGACTGGTTTTGCTTCTGTTGTAGTTGGAAGCTTTGCTAGGAACTTGGTTATGGCTTTTTATTCAGGGGGACAGCCCTGTCAAGAATTGCATTTCAATTCAACTAATTCGAGTGGTGTTGACCATCTTGGATTGGAAAAGAATTCAATTCCAAGATGGTTGAATGTGCTTCGTAGTGATGAGAAGTGTAGAGAGCTGATTGGAGACTGTATTCAATTGTTTGTGAGTAATGCGGTTGCTGTTTATCTGGACAAGACAATGGATATAAACACCTATGATGAATTCTTTGCAGGATTGACAAACCCAAAACATGAAGCAAAAGTGAGAGATGTGTTGTTAGCGGTTTGTAATGGTGCTATAGAGACTCTTGTCAAAACATCCCATCAAGTGTTAACAAGCTCTAATTCCAGTTCAGGTTCACCATACTTGGCTGTTGATCAGGGACCTGTTACAAGGAGGAGGAAATTTGCTGGGCAAGAAGCATTGTCAATGCAACTTAAAGTAAGGAATTCATTTCATGAGGTTAAACATAGTGGGTGGGTTGGGAAAGTTTCATCTACTTTGGCAGTGCCAAGCAATAGACAACTTGTTCTGGATCTGACAGGGAGGGTTACTTTTGAAATGGTCAGGTCTTTCCTTGAAATCTTGATGGAAAAACTATGTGATGGCATGAAAAGATCTGCTGATGTTGTTCATGAGGCTGTTGTTGACAGTGGTCTTGAGCTTGTCAAATATGTTACTGCCAGGTCTTCTGCTGTTGCTACAATATGTCTCTCCTTATGCTTGCACATATTAGATGCTCCCTGGATTTTGGCATAGTTTGGTATCTTCATTTGGTTACTGGATCAGCAACAACCTTCATAATACTGCACACTAGGAATGTGCCTCAGCAAGTTCTGCATAATCAAAGAAAATGCGTTATGCTTGCTGCCACTGGAATCTGTATTTTGATATCTATTTACACTGATAAATAGATCTTCATCATTCCATATGCTCTGTGAATATCAATTGATTGGGTTTCAGAACTTTGGTACAAAGGAAATTGGAGATGGTTTGGTATAATTTGACAGTCAGATAGACAGATGCTGTATGTAATGAGCCAGAAGGGTTGTGGATCTCCCAAGCATTCATACTTCTTATGTGTTAATGATATTTGTTTTATCCAAGTGCAGAAATTATGTAATTTATTTTCATTTTGATTCTTTATAGTAAAAATCTAATAAACTTGTATACCATTGGAAATCCTCGTTTCGATTACTCAAGACTACTTGCAAACATGTGAAGCCTTGATTCTCTGCGGCGGGACAACTATCTTCACTCACTTTTTTTTCATTTTATTTTCTAACAGAACTTTTGCTTGGGTCGTAATATTTAGATAAGCACTGATTCAGTTAGTTGGTTGTGTTGTGGACCGGTGATATATTGCAGATCCGAACAGTCCGTAATATGTGTTGTGGATTGTGATAGACGGTAAACCCAACAGTAGGTAAGTCTTCCTTGCAACGAGACATCACCTATTTGGGAACTTAGTGGGCCGTTATCAACGTTTGCTTTCTTCAAGATCGAGATTCTTATTTCTTGGATGTAGGACTTCAAAGAGCCGTGTTGCAGTGTTTCTACTTTTCTTTCTTTTAATATTTGATTCTATTGTGTATGGTTCCTTGCTGCGTCTGTTTAGATATCTCTATCATTTGATCTTCTGCATTTTGTTGTCTTGAGAGATTAGGGCAAATGTAATAACTTTTTTTTTTTAACTTTCAGCAATAAAATGGCTCCAGTTCCTTCGGAAAGTTTCCTCATCCACAGCATCTATACAGTTGGCACCATATCACATCAGAAGGACACACCACTAACGCAAGTTTAGAAAGTGGGTTCGAAGAACTTGATAATTTAATTGGGTTAACAATCTAGATTGAGACAAAATCCAAATTGCACCCCATTTCATCAAAGAGCAAACACTGCAATAGGATGTAATACTAATTATACAAACAAATGACATATAATCCCGTTCCTTAGACATACACGTTCGTGCAGAAAAAGAAAATGTATGTTCAAGCAGTAAGAAAGGTAAAAAGATAGAGCTAATATTGAATTGAAAAATATAAGGTAAAACGAATTTTTTATTCAGGCCATGCTAGAAGCCTATAATTCTATCATTTTAGGCCTTGTAAAAAGTTATAAGGTCTAATGGTAGTATTTATTGGAATACTTCAACTTAAGGACAGTTCACCAATTGAAGTTACCTATACTTTCTGCTTTAACCAGTAAACCAAATAATTGAGCAGAATTCGTCCAATCCGTCAACACTGGTATTTGCTGACTAACGCATTCAATGTGGCCGGATTAACCCCAGTTCAAATTTTGTATTGAAGAACATCAAGAGCAGCAAATATTCAAACGGATTAAGCCTCCTTAGAAAGCAAACGGAAGAAGACAATCCTGCTCCACCTTTCACAAAATATCAGGTCTGCTGATTTTCACTGTGGCAACGGAATTCGGCTAACTTGAGTTTGCATCAGACTCCTTTGCAGCTGCCTCTTCCTGAAGTTTCTTTTTCCAGTACTCATCAAGCGGGGGTCCAAATATTGCCTTCCCCGAAACAACTCCAATGCTACAAAAAGCCCTTTTAAGTCATTCCCACAACTTGAGCAATGTTTACCATATAATCAGATCAAGTCATGTAAAAAACCAGAGAATGCACTAAGATCGATTCTATTAGGTGGACTCGTGTAAAAGATGAATGCAAAATTTGAATTATTGTCTTAGATTAAGGACTCCATGTTGATACACTGAGAAAATGGAAAGAAAAAAGAACACACATTAACAAAGCATAAACACTCTCAGATGAAAGAAGGAAATAAACTCCATATCAGTGTAGCTTTTGCAATTCTATCCCAAAATCAAAACCCAGTATCCTTTCTTCCATTTCTGAAAATAGCTCAGTGAAAGCTACAGATTTCCCATTCATAAAATTGCATTAATAGGGTTCTATTAATTCCAGGAAAATATAAAATAAATAAGGAGCAAGAAGACTGAAGTTCACGGTTCCATCTACATATAACTTGTACACGTATCTTCCTGGAGGAACCACCTTTTGTAAAAAAAAAATTCAGTTCAATTAGCTTTGAAATTACACAATATTTCTGACCCATGAATTCCTGTATATGATGTCCATCTGGAGAGAAATCAATGCTGGATGTATGTTATATCCCACTTCAACACTCCATATTATGGAAAAAATTGGATTAGCAGAATTTAAAATACAATAAGGTAAAGTTAGGCCTAGATGAGAGTTAACCACTACCAAATAAATTACAAGGCACTCGCACAAATTAATTCAAACTGCAGGCCAGCAAACTTCACAAACACACTTATCATCTCTTCTCTTATGTAAAATAACGAAGAAAAAACGTATGATATTGTTTCCTAAAATTTTATCTAAAGCTACAAGATGGCCCTCAGAATAATAAAATCAAAATGCTTCACCATTAACTACAAAATCATATTTGAATCCAATAATACAATGAATTATAGAATAATAACAACGAAGGGAGTAAACTTACATAACTGCTCCAATCACCGTAGGAAACGAGAGAAACCTGCTTCTACCGAACATTTTCAAGCTTCTCTGTTCTATGCTCCGCAATTCTGGGTTTTCCGAACAAGGGTTGTAGAGATCGGAGTTCTGTATAATTGAAGTTGGATTTTAAACAGAGAAACATAATTTTTCGACCCGCAGGCCCCGCGGATTAGAGAGCCCGTTTCCAAAGATGGGTTGGGCCGTCCAACATAACATGGATCGGCCCATTTATTAAAATATTTCATTCCCTTTTATTTGCATTATTTATTTTCCAAAAGGGCAGTAACTGCCAACTAATTACCTAGCGTATCTTATTTTTGATAGGAAATCATAAGTACTTTTTAGTACAATTCCAAACTACCCAATAAATACAAAAACTAATTAGTTACACCTTAAAGTCAATTGATACCAACCACTATAAACATTAATGTCATAAATGTATAATATTTTTGTATTCTCAATAATCTCTCCTGTGAATTTTGGCTAAAACATTTTTATTTTTAAACGTGCATGTATGTAAATCCGATACTGGTATATCTTATTTTGTATGATTTATATAAGTAAAACATCTGTCACCTAACCCAGACGTGGACACAAGTTCTTGTTTAATAAACAGGAAATGGGTCAAAATCAGGAATACCAGGATAGGGGATTCAATTTCTGTTTTTTTTTTTGTTTGTGCAATTTTTGTTTTAAAAAGATGAAGGTAGTGATAATTAATCTTAGCCACTTATGACTTGGTCTACTAAAAGAATTAATAAATATTTGACTATAATAAACGCTGGTAGGTAAGCTTTCCTGTTCACATTGCCATTACCATCAAACCCCAATACTATTATTATTACTTATTAGCAATCCTAAGTGCTTCATTTATTTCCATTAACTTCCATTACCGTTTAGTTTATTAATTAATTATCGATCAATTACCCAGCAGCACTAGTGCACAAAATTATGCACTGCTACCAGAATTGGACACAATGTATACAGTATACATCCCCCACTTGCCTAAAATATGATTAGACTAGATTAAATCAAATTAAATATAATTACGTGCAATTATGGAATCATGCTATTGTTATAGATATATTAACCTTAAAAATCGTAGGCTTGCCCACAATATGAAGTTTAGTTTCAATTAAAGGACCGCCACTAGATTAAAACAGCATCATTCGGCGTTGATTGTTTAAAGGCGGACATCTAGCAAGGTCCATTAATGGAGACAGTAGGGTCATTATAGAAATCATTTTCGTAGCAAAGCCTCAATTTTCTTTCCATCTTCTGGAAAGGATCGATTGAATTCCCACGTATAGATTAAAACGAAAAACATGTGGGTGAACTTCATAAATATACAATGATATTTTAATGAACGATTTTGCTTACTTTATAGAGTAAATTATATATCGTACTCTCTCTCTCTCTCTATATATATATAGCATAATTTTACAAAATAAAATATTTTCCCGAATGCTCTCCAAAGTTGATTACTTTGTCGCTCTTTTTGGAAAACCTTACAAGGGTTTTCATCAGATATCACTTAACTGTTAATTCACTGTCTTGAATCTCGAGCGATGACAAACAACAGATCGGTATTAACTTAATTTTTGCTATTTTTCACTGCTCTCAACTGAACCATCATCTTATTCATTAATATGGAAACAGGAGAAAGAAAAATAAAAGGCAGCATTAAATTCAGAGTCAGAGGAAACACCAACTTTTATTTTGCTTCGTTTGTGATCAACGAATCAAAAGAGCAGCGATTAATTCGGCGGTTGGCAAGAGATGATTACGTATTCAAAGGTTGAGAATATGTGGGCTATCTTTTAGCTAGTTTACATGTCACATGCAAAATTGGTTCATATTGCTTTCGGTTTGCCTTTTTTGAGTGATACAGCTTAGTTAGGAATCATATACTCAATATTCACACGATTTCATCTTCATCTTCATTTTCTTTTCAATTTTTATTATTTTTGACGTAATATATATTATAACTAATGCAGTGATCGCACATATACAACTCATGATCATATGTATATATGGATGAAGAGATCGATTTAAGACGAATCAGTAATGAAATACCAACAAACATATTGACCATATTCCATTATGAAAATTATACGGTCTTTACATTATATTCGATAATATTATATGTGATTGACAAATATTACATAGTCCAGCTCCAGCAGAGCTTAACTGGAGGGCATAAGATAATATATAATTAATCTGGTTGGTTCATGGTTTGTGCTTCTGGGTATAAATATAGTCAGTATGAGCAGCAAGAGTCCTTCTCGTCAAGCACTCATCCTCTCCAATTCCTTCACAGATAATTTCATCAACGCTCTCAGAATCCACACCCTGCATATATCAAAACCCATGTACAAAAATCAACATCAAATACAAGTTCATCAAAATACATAAAATAGAGTGTAAAAGTTAAATAAAACTCAGCTAACCTGTTGTGTATTTGCTGGAGAGTTATTGGTCACAGAGGCTGGTTCTGGGCGAGCGGCGAAGGTCAGGGTGGAGAGGAGGAGGAGGGTTATCACGAAGAGGGTTGCAACCTTAACGTTAGCCATATTTAAATTACTTTGGTTTAGTTGGAAGGAACAGAGAGATGTGAGAGAATATGATGAGGAGATTAATTGAGAGACACGCAGAGGAGAGAGAGGTGAAGGTGAATTTATAGGAAGGGGATAAGACTAAGAAGACTGGGAATGAAATTAACGTGTGAACTTGAGAATTTTAAGAGGGTACTTTTTTTTAATATAACAAAAAATTATATTCAAATAGAAAAAGAAAAGCAAATATTTTAGACGGGTGAAATTAAAGAATCAACTGTTCAACTGAACATATTCTCAAAAGGGACTTATTTTGCTGTTATATATAGAAAAGCCAACTTGATTCGGAGGTGGAAAGAGAGAGAATTTGTAGGTAAACAGTTGTAAACTGAAAGAAGAAGAGGATGATGATGATGATGATGATGATGATGATGATGAAAGAATACTATTTGTGGAGGAATTGTTTTTTTCTAGTCTTTTTTACAGTCAACAATATGCCACCCAATGATGCCATATTCATATATATGCAATTCATAAAGTTGCTGTAAGTGCGCCTATGCCAAATTGATTGTATAATTAATATAAAATTGTTTAATCAAATCAAATGATTAATTTATTAGTTATTAATAATTAATCTGAGCGTGTTGATACTCCAACACCATAATAACCCTGCAATTCTAGAAGTGATAGCTCACCTCTTTTTCTAAATTTCCTAGCTAGCGGTGCTGAAGAAGACATGTTGGAATGATTATAAGTGCCGAGACTTTTCAACACTAATTCTTACTAATTCGGTTGGCTATTGACTTCACCGTACTTCACAAAATTGATCACTTGGTTGTAAAACGAGTACCTGACTGTAGCTAGTACAATTAATTAATAATCTTACTTTACATTAATAATTTACCCATTCTTTATCAATTTAAATTTGTTTTATATGAGATATATATATGTATAATTCATATTTGCAATAAAGAATGACACGATTGATGTGATCAAGTTAATTTAGTTAAAGAATTAAAAGTATATATATTAATCAACTCTATCACGTAAGATCATCACATGCATAAAATATGAATTGTATTTTTTTTCGACCATTTTTTTATCAGCCAATCCATATATCAGTCACATGTCCTATCCTATTGCTTTGGTTCGAAGGCTGAGCTGTTTTATTAAGTACAAGTTGTTGGCTATATAGATCATTAGATTTATTCAAAGATTACATCAACTTATATTTGGTGATAATGTTCTTTTCTCTAATTCATATATTTATATATGTATATATACATGATTCTAATATTATTAGCTCGTGATGCTTCCTTCTAGATGTGCACCAATTCTTTGACCTTTCACCAAATTGATGTGAAACAATATCTTCAAGGAAGATGGTTCAACAAAATTAACTTTATATTACAATAGATATGCAATGAATTTTATTTAGTAGAAATTTTACATATAAAAAACATATTTCTTTTATTGACCTTACTTAATCGAAAAACTTCTAGTTTTCTACCAAATATTATTAACCCACGTTCTTTATTTGAAGACAAATAATAATATTACATCTGTGGTCGTGTCTTGAGGTATCTAAGCAAGAATGTTATTGAAGAGGGAAAAAAAAATATAAGATCAAAGAGGAGGAATCAATTATGGGGCAAACCCAAAAGAGAAAAAAGCCAATGAAAAATATATATAATAATAAAAAAAGATCAAACCAAATAAAATTATAGCAGCTTAGTCATAAATTTGTTAAAGGATCGACATTGAAATTAAATTGCCTTCACGAAACTTTTTTAAAACACAAAAATTATTTTGGTATTGATATTCGAACATTTTTAAAAAATTATTTCTGTTTTCTAATTAAAGTACGTACATACATCCAATCTTTGCATGCTTATCTATCGTTGCATTGCATTCACAATAGTTGATAAATTCTATATCGACGTATACAATGACGAGACGCAATGGAAAAATATTAAAAATAAATTAAAAACTCAGAGAATTAATTGCAAATAACTTAATGAATTAATATTGGATGATGAAAAGCAACTTTGATTATGTAAAATTAAAAGAAATAATATATAGATTATGAATACAAGTGGGTACGTGGTCAAAGCAGCAGGCAATACTTTAATTTGTTCACTAAGAGTGACCAAATTAAAAAAAAAACAATAGGGTAAATTTAAAAAGCAGCATATATAAGAGAAAAAAAGTAAACGAAGGAAGGATTAAGCAACATTGGAATAATTAGTATATATTTAATTTGCAGCTGGAAGAGGAATATAACGGCCGGATTAATATTTAGGTTTTAGCTAGGGCTACGATGTTTTGCTGCTTAACCGAAAGCCAAGGGTGGACAGAGTCAAAAGCACTTCTTGAAGAATTCCTTTCGGTAGGTAAAGCCAACGTTGCTGAGACAAGCCGAATGTTTTTCTTTTTTTCTTTTGGATCGAAATTCCAACTTTTCTCTCTCTGATCTGATCTTATATAAGAATTAATATGAAATGAATTACAAGATTTGGTTGTTGCAATATTCTTTAGTTTAGAATAACTAGAAGCTTTATAAGGTCAAACTATTGACATTCCATAAAAAATATTAATTACTCTTTTACTTTTTTGAATTAAGGTAAGCCAAAGCATACATATATATATATATATATATATATATATATATATATATATATATATATGAGGATATAATAATTTTACAACACACTTGGCAGTTGGCAGTCCTGCTAGACATGTGAACTATAAAACCAGCAGTAAAATTACAGAACAGTGTATCAATGCTTTAGTGTATGGAATCTCACTTTATCCATGTTAATTAAAGTTAAAACATAAATCAAATCATGCTTCTCTGTCTTCAATTATTAGCATATATAGCAGTTAACTATTTGATCATATTTCAAAATGAAATCCAGGATTGTCAGTATGTAGTCTGCCCCATACGAGTGGCCTCCTATCAAAGTCACCAACAATGCAAATCAATCCTTATCCTTTACATTTAGCTGGCTAGCTACCCATGTAAACCATTCTTTATTTCACAGTGAGAAACTGAGAATCCATCAGCAGTTCTCTAAGACTTTAATCGAATGCTTTATTGTAAGAACTTGGAAAAGTTTCATTCCTGTATAAGCTTAATAGTTCTTTGAATTAAATTAATCTCTATGATTTTGTTCTCTGAAAATTGCGAAAAGGAAACATAAAACGATCTCTAGTCTTCCCCGTTTCATGTTAATTTCATACATCGTGGGCTCCATGCAAGAGAGAAAAAATATATATAAACAACTCACTGAAAATCTATGAAAATAATAGAATCAATTTGACCAAAGCGTGTAAACACAAACGAGCAAATACATATAGTACTGTTTGTATTATATGACTGAAATTCCTGGGCTTTGCGTCTTTTTGCGTTTGTCCCATTTCTCATTCCTTCAGATTGAAGGCAATTATTATATTTATACTTGACTGAGTTGCTAGGTTTTCTGGTGTTTCTTTAATTTTCTTCATCTTTCAAGATTGTCGGTAGAAATTAACGAGGCTCACTCTCGTCTAAACTCTGCATAAATAAGAGACGGAGAGTTGCAACAAAACAAGAGCCAATAGCTTCTAACCGACCAAACGAAAAGGATGAATCAAACAATTCAGAAATTGGCTAACTTGAAAGGCAATCAACTTGAAATAATTTAAGTGTGATTGAATGATTGAGGCATTGATGTGTAACTTTAATTACATCAAGAATATAACATAGTCAAAAAGAGCTCATATAATTGCGTGTCCTTTCCTGTGTGAACACCGGTCTCTTACAGAAGATGCCGAAAATGTGCTTCTCATTCTATGTGCTACAGAAATAATACCAATAGAAAAGATAATGATTTTGATGATAAGGATATTTTTAATAATCAAACAAAAGTCTTGTGGGGTTAATCTATCGTGCATGAATTTCTGGGCTCCTGCGTCCCACCACATTTATATACATACATATATATATATATATATATATATATATATGAACCCTAGCTATTTCGTATATATCATCTCTGTGTATAGTGTGGTAAAATACATGACAAGGAATGGATGAAAGGGAGATTGATGGAACCGGTCTTGTGGTTGTGGTGTGGAGCCATGTTAGCAAGCTACACGTATGGATGTTGTAAGCAGTGAGGCTAGATATCATTGACTTTAATTTTGTATCATTAATTCCTTTGTGGTTTTTAAAGATCATAGATACATAGCTTTCAAGCTGTCAAAAAAGTAGTCTGTATAATTAATTCTTAGGACAAAAGCAGCTGCCTCTATGAAGAAAAAGGACAAATAACAAAAGCCTGATATCTAGGGAGTGCTTGCATATTTTAAATCATGTCATAAACGAAAATAAAATCTAATAGCTAAGTGTGTTTTTTCACAGACTGCATGCTGCTTTTGGAGTACCCTCCAACACTGATGAAATCAAGATTAATTTAATAGGGAGAATTTAAAATGTTAACATAATTCGAAGAATTATTCTCTTAGTATTATGCTTAAATGATTTCATCAGTAGTTAGTGATGACTAATTTACACTTTTTAAATTGTATCTCAAAGTTCGATTACATATTTTTATAAATGAGGTATTATCACATACCCCTACAAGATTTGACATAATATCACTGAAAAAATATTTTTTAAAAAATGATCACTTATTGCTTTTGTCATTATCCTTCCATTTAAGAGAGTTAACTGATTCAATTACAATTATTTATTTATTCTTTTGAAATAAAATATAATAATAAAATTTAAAAATAATTTATTTAAAAATTTAAAACCTTTAACGGCATTGCCAACAGCGGCGACTTTAATGATTCTATCAACTATTGCGTCATCTCTTACAACTATCACATACTGTTACATCTCTCGCGCCTTCTTTATTTTCTTCTCTGGCTCCAATGAACTCTCCTTCGTTGATTTCAATTTATTTGAGGAGATTTTAAAAAAATAAATAAAACAACTTTGAATATATATGTTCTTTTAAATTTTACTTTGCTTGTTAAATTGATTAAGTAATAGTATAAGTTTCTATTTAATATATTTTTCTTATACTGATAAAAATTTAATATGAGTTGGTTTGTTTACTTTACTTAATTAATTTGGTTGAGAAATAAATAACCTGATTCAGTTTCATTTCTCTTTTTTCTATAATCCTTTTATGTAATTTTTTGTAATGGTAGAGAAATAAATATTATTATTCGTAATTAAATTTGATTTTAATTTTTTTGTGTTACTTTAAAGTTACATAAATACCCTTATTTTTGTTAAGTCTCTTAAACAGAAGAACAACTGCATAATTAGTTAGTAATTATTTTCTGATGATATTTTAAGTGATATTATACAAAACCTTAGGGGACATATGTGATAATACCTCTTTATAAATGAAAAATAAAATAAGATAATTAATTATTTAAAAATTTATCTTCTAATCAAATATGAATATGACTGAAATCTAAATTTGATTAATATATTTATTTTTTACTTCAAATGTCTGAATATAAATATTAAGTTGTTTGTTTTTATAAAAATAAAAAATTTAAAACTAGTATGTTGACATATATATCCTCAAAATATGAAACTAATATGTTAAATTATTGACATATATATAAATGTTAAGTAATTAATTAAGGGTGTTATTATTAAATAAAATATTTAATTTATTCAAATATTTAAGTATTCAGATTTAAGTTAAAAAATTTAACTTAATTGTATTCAGACATTTTTAACAATTTTTTAGATATAAGTTAAAAAAAAATAGCTCTTAAATATCTAAATAAAATTATTTAGATTTAAGTTAAAAAAAATAAACATACCCTAAATCACTTACATATGCGATTATTTTTAAAAAACAAGAATATTCCAAAAAAAAAAAAGGGAAAAGAAAACAAGATTGAAATTTAACATACAGTAGGTAAGCAGCCCAACTTATAGGAGCTAGCATATTTAGCAATGGTCCACTACGTTGATAGGCATAAACTCTATATATGTGCATTAAAGGGTAAGATTTTTGGACAAATTTTTTTATCATTTATTTAATAAATTTGAAAAGTTAATTTGCTATACACTGCTTTGCCCTTGCCTTCAATCACTTGTGAATTTGTGCTATTAAAAAATAAAAGGATATTACATGCTTTATAATTTTGTAATTAAATTAATTTATACTATTTAATATAGAAAAACATATATCGGTCATTTTTTTTTAATAGAAGAAAATTATTAACAATCATGAAATATTTCGGTGTTAATTAAAATTTTAATTTATATTAATCTTATTTATTTATGTTTGTGCGAACATTAAATGATATATATGTGCCTCTAAAATAGTAAATAAAAAAAGGAAGCCAAAACTTATATCTATTATTAATAATATTTAATAACGTTATATTAGTTACTAATAGCCTTCATTTGACTAATTCGGTCAAAGTAAACTTATGTTGTGGATCATAAAGTTGGGCTTAGCCTTGTACCACTTTAGCCGAACTAAAACTTGTACAACTCGAGGCTTCAGCCCAACTTGTTGCAATAAGATGGATAAACAGTATTTTAATCATCTACGTTTTATTAATTCTTAATCGAGTACGTTTCAAACATACCAATTCATTTCGATTTGTCTGTAAGCACATAACATCCAAATTAATTAGCTAATAATGTCTTCTAACATAACTTGAAACTGTTACACATTTACTCAACTTCAAAGCAAGACGAATTGACTAACGATAAATTATTGTGTTCATTTTAAAAATTTTTAATAGATTTATTCACTTTTTCATAACAGAAGGATTAATTATCGATGTATTCCCATTTCTTTTTACTAGGTTAAAAATAAAAATTAATTTTTATATCGTTTCAAACTTAATTAAAATAGTTAATTCGTTAAGAAGGTAGATTCATTGAGTAGAATATAGGAAAGGAATGGCTCATAAATTAAGCACCATCATATAATAATTAAAATTAATAGATTTGATTCTTCTATAAATTCTCCAAGTAAATATATCAATCCCTTTATTCTTGTTTACTTTATTACATTGTCCACTTAAATACTAGAATTAAGCACCAGTTGATGGGAGTTTAGCTTTAGCTATACATAGTGAAGATTAACAAATTATAATTATTACATTAATTTGGTGTATAATTTTATTTTATTTTTTAAAAAAAAATGAAGATCACCATCTTCATGAATAAAGTATTACTCTAAAAGCTGCCGCCATCACCCCTTTTTTGTTAATTATTTGTAAATTTAACTAAACCAATATATAATAATCGTAATTTGTAAAAGCTTACAATACTGACATTACATTATGCTACAACATATTATTATAAAAGTAGTCCATTTCTTATAACTCATTTGTGGGTCAAAAAATAATATAATAAATCGTTGATTTTTTTTCTCACTTTTTCTTTACCCAAAAACACGAAATTATTTAAAAGATATTTGTGATTACCCACGTCAATGCAATTAATTAATTAATCACTTAGAGAATGAGAGGTTAAAATGGGTCCTTTCCTTGCCATTTTAACCCAAGAATGCTTCAAAGCTAGCCAAAGAATTAATTAATTAAGCCTTATAGCACCTAGAAGATTGTACAATGTTCTTCTCATATTTTAAGCCCTAACAATAATCTACTACCTTCCCTGATCTAGTTCTTTCTATCTTCAATTAATACTACTGCTCTCGTTATGTCTAGAAAATTTCCAAGCTGGTGCTATTGGGAAGGGAATCCGGCAGCATTCCAGCCTGCGGTTCAGCCGCCGACAAATCCCGGCTGCACCACCTCATGTAAGAAGCTCGATGGAGTTGCGGCATGGCTCCTCAACGGTGTCGCAGCTGTCTTCTTCAAGACTCTAGAACGGTGCTCTTGCATAAACATTGACACCGTTGATGAGCCTGATCATGATCAAAATTCTAGTTATCAGCCACTTGTTTCAAGCAATGATGCTCATTTTCAGCAGCTGGGCCTCACCGCAGAACGCTGCGGAAACTCCTCAGAGAAATTAAATAAAAAGGGAATGGAGATAAACAACAATGTTAATTAATTTCATGATATTGGTGTAAGATCGATGGAATGAAATCGATCTAATGCTACAGCTAGAAGTTTATTTGTATTATGCAATTAACAAATATTGAGTGTATACTTGCAAATAATGTCACTGTCAATTAATTCGATACATCAATTTTTTGGATTTAATTAAACTGTACGTATAAAATCGAGTGCAAGTGTGTGTGTGTGTGTGTGTGTATATATATATATATATATACCAAATTAAAAATCATTAGTGATACAAGTGTTAGTTGGTGCGTTATTAATTTTTAGGTAAACGTTATCATCAAACGAAACTCCATTTTTCACGTGAATAATTTTATAATAATGGATTCGATATTTTCAATATTTGTTGACTTTAATATAAATTTTATAATTAATTATGGAAATGATGACTGATGTAGAATAAGGGAGACCGACAAAACTGATGCAATAAAACCAAACCTACCCATGGAGGCTGCCCAAAAATCCCAATGCATGCAAGAACATTGCTTTATAAGCAATCAATATATATTTAAATAAATAAACCGGGGGTTAAACACTCTTCTATCAAGACATGTCCCATGGGGCCAATGATTAACACCTCCCCTATTTATTTTAATCAATGTTTACATTAATTTAATCTCAAACTTGTAAACTTTTTTATTTGTATTCTATGGGTATAGGCCGATTCCTAGCACTATATTCTCTTAATTATATAATTTTCAGATTATTCGATTAAAGGTGAAGGAATGTGTAACTATGAGATGGAGCGTTTGTTTGAAATTGCAAGAATTCTCTATTAATTGCCAAGAGCTAAAGTTAATCACAATCATAGAGAAGAATAAAGATATTAGATTTTAAGGGATTTTTATCACCCAAAAAAGGAATTTGATTGACAATGTTTATCTAGTATAGTAGTAATTTACTGTTACTTAAAAGATAAGATCTTTCTAAATCTCACCACCATAATTTGGTCATTGCCTAGAAAGAAATTAATTAAAGTTGATGCTTTTGGTTTCCTTTTGACTTATTAATTAATCAAATCATTTTTCACATTTTAAATTAAATAGTTTATTTTATGCATAATTTATCTATATAAATTAATGTTTTATGTTTGTTATAGAAAGAAATTTCATCATTAAAAAGAGTAGAAATATATTTCTTATTTATTGCATTGTTTTTTTCACTTTCGTTATTTCGATTATATCATGTCAAGTAAATTTGTAAGAACGAATTTTTATAAATAATTAATTTGTATTATAACTAAATAATTTTACCTTAAATTCGTTGCGTGTAGAACTAAAATCTAGGATTTTTCGACAAGTTATTCGAGTGGAAGGTTGAAAACAAGCTTGGTGAAAGAGCACTTTATTCAAGACATTGATGACCAAATCTAAAAGGCCATTAATGACAAAATCTGAAGGAGATAAGTATTTCAGATTGATATACAAATATAATACAATAATATTAAAGAAAGAACATCGAATTCATTGAATTGTACCTGGTTGACTAGTCCTTTCATAAAATCAACTTACTAACAATAATTAAATCAAAGAAATAACTTTAATATATATCCAATATCATTAATTAATTAATTAATTAATTAAAGCATTAATACGCCAACATGTAGTACACCATGCAGCAGACCGAAAGAGAAGATCTGTAGAAGAGGTAGCTTGTGAAAGTTCAACGCATGTAACTGCTTTTTCAATACGACAACACAAACACATTAACGTGTTGGGGAATCCAAAAACATATTGAATTAGGCTTAGCCATGGTCTATGTACACTCTGAAACGCATATAGTAAATGAATGTGGTCCATCAACAGCTCGGCCTGCGTCCACTACATACCACTCACTCAAAATTCACATATTAATTTTTGCATGTGCAAAATGCAAACATATATTTATATGCATTATATGGGCAAAATTAATTTGTCTTACTAATATCTAATATATTAACGTGGTCCAAGCCGACGCTAATAACCAAAAGTAAAAGCTAACTATCTTTTGATACCTATATTTATAGCTGTGACGATAAGGTCGTGATTTGATGATATGTCAATTTGTCTATTATTAATAGATAAGATGATTTTTTTCATTTCTAAATTTCAAATAATTCGATTAGGGGTTAATACACAAAACTTTATTGAGATCTTTTTGTTCATAAGAAATAAACGCTGAGGACATCTACCCTTTATCTGTTTGATCTCCTTCTTCTCCTCCAAACAAAATGATATTTCAAGAAGAGTATGCAATTCACTCTCTAAATCAAATACCTGCCGGCTTTAGGAAACTAATTGTGAAAACATTTATATATTTATATATGTGTATGTGGGTACGCAGCTAGCTTTTGTTTTCATTAATTATTTTAAAAAAATCTTTAATAAACTAGAGGATAGGATGCAATTGCCAATTAAGTAAATTAATTAAAGCTTAATTTCTCTCAACCAAACCAAACCAATTATGTACTGGAAGTTATTTAGCGGTTTCAGCAGCTTTAATTCGCCGTCAAGACAAGAGTACTCAGCAGAATATTCTCTGAAATAATTTAACAAATAAAATATGTTAGTGTATATATGTAAACTATGAGCTAGAGGTTTATTTTATTTATAGAAGCTCTGAAAACATTCAACACTACGTTAACGGCTAATAGATGGGGAAAGAAAAAGGTGGTTTATAATTAATTAGGAGAGAGAGGTGAAAGAGAAAAACACAAGTATCCTTTTGCCCATATTCTGCGAACAGGGCAACACTTTATCAAGTATCCCGGCCGGCCTCATGCTAACTCCATTTGCTGTCCAACAATTATAACCTTTGGGCTTCCTTTTATCATCTTCAATAATGATTCTACTTAACCTACCTAACTACAGATTTTTAATTACATTGAATCCCCACTAATATTTTAAGAAATAAAATTTATGTATAAGCTTGCTCGCAGCTTTTACTTTGGATCGTTGAATAGCATCTATAAAAGACAAATTAAATTAATTAAGGATTAGTTATAAATATTAAGTCATGACTGATTAAGTACATACATATATACAGATGAAATAAAATCATATAAAAGTAATTATATAGATTTGATTAATGGTTAATGGGTATTGGGCATTTGAGTGGGCATGTAGCATGCGCCATGAGATAAAACATAAAATTGATCACCGTTGATTTTCTTTTTTATTTAATTTAAAGGAAATGTTTACTTGAACGTCACCCGATACTGACAGCCATAGACTTCTTCATTTTCCTAATTTTCATCCTCCTTCAAAAAATCCCATATCCCAATCAATCATTGCACACTGGGTCGGTCACCGTGGGTTCGCCTGACCCGAGCCTAACGTGTTTCTCCACGTCAGCAACTCGCCAAACCATTGGCTTCTCACACGCTCCCCCTATTACGATAGACCACGTGTTAAATGTGGACCCCACTCTTTTGTTTCTTCGTGACTAAGCTACATAGCCATTCTTTTCGCGGACCCCACCAGTTTATGTCACCCGCATGTTCCTTTAAAAAGTAAATTAACACTTCAACCCCACCATAGTGCCACCTGACTCAAAAGTTAGCCCGTGTATACATACGGTCTACGGGTATAAATACTCCATCGTACAAAAATGCCCCCGATGGGCTCCACCAAGGCTCCAATCTTCGCCTATAAATATGAGCCCCCCACGCTGCTTCTCTTCCGTTTCCCACTCCTTCCTTCCTCCCCTATCTATTTAGAAAAATTCTCAGCCATGTTGTCCGCTTTTTCGGCCATGTTCTCATCGGAGACAATGATCGGAAACCATTTTCCGGCATTTGAAAATGGGTTCACGCCCTGGGACTGCCAGGATCCGTTTTCAACCCCCAACCAATCACCAAACCCGGTAGTTTCAAGTTCCGGTTCGGATGAACCCAACCAGAACCAAACTAACTCAACCTCTGTTTCAGATGACCCAAATCCGACGGTTTCCATCATCGACGAGCGGAAGCTTAGACGCATGATATCGAACCGGGAATCGGCCAGGAGGTCACGCATGCGTAAACAGAAGCATTTAGAAAACCTAAGGAACCAGGTGAACCGCCTTAGAGTGGAGAACCGGGAACTAACGAACCGGTTACGGTTTGTCTTGTACCACTGTGAACGTGTACGGACAGAAAATGATCGGCTCCGTTCCGAACATAGTATGCTCCGACAAAGACTGTCGGAAATACGTCAAATTTTGGTTTACCGGCAACTGCAACAGGTCACGTCTGCATGGCCGTGCAATTCCACTGTCCCCAGTGAACAAATCCCATCATTAATCACATAATTTAACTATAATAACGGTTTCATTAAACCCTAAAACAGACACAAAGAGTCATCTCTCTTTTCCTCTCTTTATTATTATATATACATATATATGTAATTAAAATTAGCTGTTAAGGCAAAGAAAAATGGTGGGGTTTCGGTATTTTTGGAAAAGCAGGGGTCTTATAATTAATATTATTATGTAAAAACTAGCTAGTTAGTGGTTTTGTTTTGGAAAGCATTTTGTTGTTTTATTTTTGTTGTCGGCATTAAAAACTATGGTCTATTATAAACTCTGCTTTCATTGTAAAAAGCAAGTATAATGCAGTCTGCAATAAACAAGTCATTGAAACTTACATGGAAGTGCTTCCAAACTTTCAAATTAATTATGCTATATATGCCGTGCTTTTCTATGATAAGCCTCTATCCACGAATTTACGTCAAACTCCATTGGACCTGAAATGTCTCAGTTGCCCTTCATTCACATATGAATATCGTATTACAATAATACAATCCCGAATATTTGAGGGATAATGTTGTCGTTTTCAATCATGGAAATTGGAAAGCTCAATTTGGTTTGATGTCCAATTCCACCTCCCTTTGCAATTTTAGAAAAGAATCAACGACCAATCAATAATTAAAAAATTGCCCATGAAAGGGCAGTATGGTAATAGAAAATTATCCATCAACCCACAAAGAAAAAGTCATGGACAATTGTCAAAACTTTATAATATATATATATATATATATATATATATATATATATATATATACACATTATGGAAGCAAGTACAGATACAGCTCTCCCGACCGCTCTTTTAATTTTCTTTATTAATGATTTTGATTGGTTTTGGATTATGTAGAAAGATTATTGGAGCTTTAATTAATTAATTTACAATTATAATAACAATAATAAAGGTTTACAACTCAATTACCTTTTAATTTATTTAATTAAATGAAAGAGTATGCAATTGGGGCCACAAGTTGTAATCAAGGACGTAATCCAATGAATAAACAAAAGAAGAAATGTGCTTTCGTCACTCCATTTATAATTTCTCTTAATTAAAAGTAGGTAATAGTGATATAGGTCCTAAAAATTTAATCAATTAGTCATATAAGTCGTAGTAATTTTAAAATTTATTTTAAAAATTTTAATATCTATAAAAAAATATAATTTTATAATAATACCCTTATTATTTATTATACTTAAATTCCTCAAATTTTTTAAAAATAAAATATATTTACTTAAATTTTTAATAATATAAAAATACTCTTAACTTAAAAAAAATAAAAATACTCCTAACTAATTATTTATAACAAAAAATAAATATTTTATTTTTATATTATTGTCTTAAACTATTAAAAAAATTAATTAATTATTTTTCTCCTAAAATTTTATATCAATTTTTTAAAAATATAATTATATATAAATTATATTTAATAATATTATCAAAATCTCTAAAATTTTTTAAATATTAATTATGATAATTTTTATAATATAATATTTATTGTCATAAATAGTTAAGACTTATAATGTGCAAATTTTAATTTATTTGTAAAAATATTTACGATATAATTTTTTATTATTAATTGTAAAAGTTAACTACTATATTTTAGAAATTTTAACAATGTTAAATGGTTTATTTTATCAAAATCTCCAAAATGTGTCATTTATTTTTTTTATAATTAATACTAAAAAAATATCTTATAAATATTTTTACAAATAAATTTAAAATTTTTATGTTATAACTACTTTTTTATAACAAAGTGGAAATAACTTTTAAATAAAATAATTAAGATTAAAATATTATTGTAAATTTAAATTTAAATATTAAAATAAAATTACATTAAATAAAATAACTAGTTATGAGTTTTTTTATCTTTTTTTTAAATTAAGGGTGAATATATTTTATTTTTAAAAAATTTTAGGGACTTAAGTATAATAAGCAATGAGGGTATTATTGTAAAATTATATTTTTTTATGAACACTAGAACTTTTAAGGTAAATTTTTAAAATTATTAGGACTTATATGACTAATTGACTAAACCTTTATGACCTGACCATTACCCTTAAAAGTATTGAGTTTTATAATAAGCAACATAGGTAAGATCATATTTAATTTTTTATGATCTTTTGTTGTTTTGTTTTGTTTTGGTGAAGTATTTGTAATCTGCAACTATGAAGTTAATGTGTTAGGCTATCATGGATATTCCCCGCATATTACTTTACTACAATTTTCCATTTGTTACCTCTTTTTTTTTCTTTCTTTCTTTCCACGTCTCTATTTATATATTCGATCCCAATATACCGATTTCGAAGTCTCTATATTCAAATTTATAATCTTATTTTATTTTATTCTTTTAGCTACTAATATTTATTAAGAGTCATTACCAATTTGAAATTTAGATCCATTTCAATTCTCGAAATTAAGAGAAAATCTACCATACTTAGACAAGTGTAAATCGAAACCATCCCAAATTAATCAACAACTTATTTTGATGCTTCACTTGTCTAATATTAATCAGCTTAATTCTCCAAATTTAACTACCTAAGTTACTAGCTTAATTCTCCAACGTGTGTATGCACATATATATAGTTTTGCGACCTCAACAAATTAAAAAAAAAAAAGAAGAAGAAGAAGAAGAATAAAGAAGGAAATGGACTTTCACCGTAGCACTCTCAATTCTCATATTTATAAATAAGCCATATTAATTAATTCATCATAGGTGGAAGGTATTATATAGCATATATAGCCGTATATAGTATTTGTACGCGTATATATATACTCCAAAAAAGCAAGCAGTAGTACATATAAAAGGTATCTAGATTGCATAATATTCAAAAGCTCTCTAAAGCTTAAGGTTGGCGAAGACTACTTGTCTTTTCCAAATTCCAATGTTAAAAGCTTTGAGTGATTGATTGTTAATTTTACCGGCAGCAATAGTGCAGTGGAGTTAGGTATAAGATTATAACCCATATCAAAAACCCTCTTTTTAGGGTTTCAATATGATCCTCCCCCGGCCCCTCTTCTCCTTTTCTTCCTTTTCAAGTCATAAATTATCACTCAATTGATTCCAAATTATCATAAGTATATAATTATTAATTAAGCCAAAGGCCTCTTCTTCCACTGTTCATCATATACCCAGGCCATATCAAACATTTATTCTAGCCGTGGATCATCGATCGATGTTACTGGATCCTTGTTACGTACACTAATTCTGAAATTAATTTAATCATCTGGAACTTCATTATCAAATGGGTCCGGACCACGATATGCTCCTATCTAAGCCAATCACGTGTGACATTATTTTAAAAGCAGATATTAAAGTAGAGACAAGACCTTGCCCTTAACTGTATAGATAATGTTGTAGGCGTAATGACAAGATTAATTGATACGAAATTCCTTTAATTACTATAGGAACAATATTATTGGTTCAGTTTATAGATTTTTCAAGTAATAAACACGAATATTACTAATTAATTGGTTATTATTATTATGTAATTATATATTACTATGTCCAAAAAGTTGATTAGGTTTAGGGACTACGTGGCATGAAAGTTTATGAACTCTAGGACACATGTTATAGTTTCAATGATTTGAGGATTGAATTATTGAACGTGTGAACACAAGAAGTTAAAGTTTTGCCTCTCCCTCTAAGGTGGGAACTTGCTCAAAACTACTTACATATCAACATCGTATTTTCTTTAGATTTGTATAGTTAACGAGTATTCCAACTAAGAAAGAATCAATTCATTATTCCAATACTTTGATTTTCTTAATTATAAGAATATATATATATATAGGATTTTTAAAGGAAACTATTTTTATTTACTTAATTTCTTTATTTAATAATTTCCATGATATTGAGATTAAAGAAAGCTTGGTGACAGGCATATATACACGTGCCTGCCTGCTTTAACTGCTTAATAAGTTAAAGTTGTTGAAAATTAGAAGAGTCTGGAAGACATAGATGGAATATCCGAAGAAATTCCGAAGAAAAGAGAAAGTTTATCCGAATCATCTTTAAAGACTCATCAATATATGGTTTATTTATATTTGCTTTAGCTTTAACTTTGCTTGCAATGAGTAAGCATAAAGAAATTGTCACATTTTACATATGAACAGAGTAATTTAGTAAAAGATAAAGTTAGATACATTGGAAATTCATCAAATCAATCTATTTCTAATTAGCTAATTGTGGAAACAACTTAACAACTGCCATGTAAGGAGACCATTAATCTTTTCTATTTTTTTGTTTTGTTTTAATTAATACAAGTTCATTATTATGATAACTAAGTTTTATGGGAAAAATGAAAGTTTCAAAACACTCTAATTTTGTCATTTCTTCTTATCCATCAGACTCTCACACATAAGAAATTAATAAAATCTAAACATAATTACTTTAGCTTTATCTATCTTTTAATATAAATACATATATGGTCTTGCTGCTAATTAATTACATATAGATTCATTATACCCTTTTTCGTGTCTAATTTTGTGAGATTTATGGTGGTATTGCTCAAGATTATAATATTAATTTTGATTAAATTTGTAAAATTTGGAAAAAAAAAATCAAACATATAAAAATTGAAGAAGATTTATTTGTAAAAGTTTTCACTTCATTGCTTTCAGCCCAAGGAAAGCAAATCATTCTTATTCGTGTGAGATCAAAAGCTATGCTACACTACTAAAGTTTTTGTTTAATTTCTTCGAGATGAAGAAAAAAACATGAAATGAATTTCTTTATTATAAAAAATATTATTTATAAAGTTATTGATAAAAAAATATTTGAGTTTGTTATTCTTAATCTCCTCTTAATATTTTAGGCTCAAATTTATTTATATTATTTTTTAATATTATATATTTTATATATAATTTATTAATATTTAAATTAAAAATATATTAGTCGTCTAAATAAATACCATTATAATATGCTTAAAAAATTTACTCGCACAAAGATGATAAGAGTTCTATCTTCATAGTATAAATTATGAGCATAGCAGACTTGAACTCATGTCCGTACCGTTAAGTCAATGGCAATGGTGGCTATACATACTAATTTTTAACACGTAAAAATTTGTGAACTAATTCAATGAATAATTCTTGTCTTCATAACTATCAAAATTTTGTACTCCATAAAAATTAAAGATATTGTTCATGAATCAAAATATAAATGAAAATATTTCTAATGATTTTGAAGATATGTATCAAAATAAAACATGTATGTTGTACATTTTCAAAAATTATTATAAATTTTTTAGGTATATTTAAAATTCATAAAAGGTTTTGTTTGTGTATAGTTATTATAAAGTAAAATAATTAATTGTCGATTATAAATGAACAAAAACTATTTTAAAAAATTATATATCAAATATTTTAATTAATATAATTTTAAAAATAACTTAGTTTAGCTTTCACCAAAATAATTAAATCCAACGGGCCTCAATTGAACGAGGGTATTGAAAATTCATTGATATGTATATTGTAGGGGAGTAGAGATTTTAATGGACAAAGAAAACTTCATTGCAAACTGGGGCTGGCTAAAAAAAAATAAATAAACATATGGGCTCAAAAGGAGCCTAATTGAAAACTCATCGGGCTGGACGACTCAATAAAGTCAGCATGAATATGGGCTGAAGTTGCAATTAAAGGTTCTGTAAATCCGGCCCTTGCAATACTATATTCAAACATATATTGTAAAATGTCAATTTTTGTCCGAGTTGAATTATCAAGAATAATAATCCATACTAGGATACAACTAATGGTAATTTAAAAGATATCCACAAAAATATATATATATATATATATATATATATATATATATAAAGAGAGAGATCGAGTTTTCCTATATCAATCAAATTAAAATTTTAATTTGCTGAAGATATTCCCAATTTTCAACCGGAAAATTAATGCTTTCGACTACTACAATTGCTGAATTTGATTCTGTGAATTCCAGTACTACATTAAATATCAAAAACTTCAAAGTAACCACCAACTAATACAGAGAAATTAAAATAAGCCACATACATAATATAATATTATTATCATTATCATTACTGTATAATTAAGTTAAAGAGTATATGTTACAGGGAAAGAAATCAATAATGTTCAAGCTACGCTTTCTCTGCCGGTTCATCTAGCTAATCGTTCGAATTCTTTCTTTAGGAAGAGGAGGAAGATTAGAAAGCCTCACAAAATTATCATCGTCACGAATCTCACAAGAGCTCTTACATGAAAAAACAGACTTGCTGCTCTTCTTCTTCTTCTTCTTCTTATTATTATTCGGTTTGGAACTAACAGAAGTAGTAGGATTGCTTTTCTTAGTGCACTCCTTGTAAGCCGCGAGAAAAGGATCCTCTTGCCACCACCCGGTAATGCCTTTTAATGAAGTGCTTCTGCGTGGAGGCTGCTGTGATGGGCAAGGAGGAAGAGGAATCTTTAATATCTCCTCCGCTGGATCACAAGAAGCTCCTGGTCTTGGCGGCTGCACCGGTGATTCTAGGTTTAGGGGTTGTAGCCCTTTCTCTAAAGGGCACTCTTGAGCAGGGAGTCTAGATACACCGGGCTTGTCCTCCCAAGAGAAGGGTACGCTTCCTTGTGAATGAATTTTTCTGTGGCTCATATTTTCTTCTGTTATGGAATGCAATGAAAACATAAAATTAATTAGGGTATAGTACTCGATCTCAATTATAACACACACACACACAAACATATATATTTATTTGAGGTGGGTTGCTATATATGTAATTAAATATTTCATGCTCTTTACATTCCCTAACGGCAGAAATACCTAAAAGGGAAGCAAGTGAAACGTGAAGAAGAAGCTAGTTTTGCTTTTAAATGAATTTAAGAGAAAGAGAACATGATTAAAGGGCAGAAAATTTAAGAATTAGTTCGTTGGGTACAGTGTCCATATTTGACGAGAGACGTAAAAGATCAAAGCCTTAATTAATCGTTATTTATTAATTGACCGGCCACTTCATATATATATATATATATATAGATCTCATCACCTTTTAGGTGGCGGAATGTCCATTTAATAAGAACGTAGTGTAGTTTTATCTTAATCTTATATGCATATTCGTACTCTGAGATTTTTCGAAAATGAAATTTTAATAATTAATAACTGAATGAGTATCGAAATACTGATGGAGGCTATAATTAAAGCATGCACGAACTACAATACATAGCAGTATGCTAACAATGCATAGGTAGAGAAAGGTCAGATGATTTTTTTTTTTCTTTTTAATTTTTGGGGCTGGAAGAGCTTATAATGTCGTTGTTCATGGTAGGTATAGACAAGCAAAAGAATCTAAGAGTGGGAATCAAAAAGCTTATGATTATTAATTAAAAAAGGGGGGTGGGGGGGATCATTCTCTAAGTTCAAAGGTTAGTCCCCTTTCTATCAGAACCATCTTTTCAACTCTACCCATAGTATTGAATAAATTATTGGGTTTGATGGTAACTAACAATGACATTACATTTTGGAGCAGTTGAGTGCAAGAAAAAATTGCTTTGCTGACACTATCATTACATGTTTGAATCGACCGAGTTTCATAATACATCAATTTCATGAACACGTACGGCCGACTTAATTCGACTTAATTCGGGGTGTGGGTGCTCATAGTAATACGCATTCTTATTCCAAAAGCAGTCCGCACACTGACAAATAGCCCGAATTCCAGCCCAAAGGTAAAGGGCAGTTACGTACATTCCTCTTTTACTTCATTGCTATATAAACCCATTCCTCCGTTAGGGTTTTGCAGATAGAAGCAAGTATCCGCCTCTCTTAGTTTTTAGATTTCCCTTCGTTCGTTTCTTCTTCCTTCTGGTCGGTAGTCAAGTTTCTTCTTGCATCGTTTGGGTGCCCTTATTTCAATTGTGTTCTTTATGTTTTGGTTTTAATTACTCGTAACTTGGATTGATTGATTTATGCAGTTTAGTGTTGTTATGTATTAAAAGGGCGATGATGAAACATACATTTCTCGATGCTGATTTCATGTTGAATAACATGGGACCAAAGCAAATTATATATGATACGTGTGTTTATGTGTATATATTATTGCTATTTGATGAAGTTTGTGCGTGTCTGAGCCAATATTTTTTTTGGTTTGGAAATTAACAGAGGAAGATGGGGTGGGTGATAGCAATGATTAAAAGATAATTCCTCGTTCTGAATGCTCCATGAAACTGGGCATGATAGACTCTTTTACACCCATAGAATCTGAGCTCATCACCCCTTCTTCCCTTTGTTTTTTTTTTTAATTTTTTCATTTTAGTTTTCATACTCATGCGTTTGACATTTTGCATGCATCTTATTTTGTGGATTTCAAAGCCTATTTGAAGTTTCCTTGCCGTTTTTTCGGTTAATACATTGATTTTTATGTTTGATACTCTTTTAACAACACCCCCAGGTCTCAAACATATTTTCTGCTTTCTCCTATTTCTCACGCGCATTAGCATTTCCCAAATATATTGAATGCAAACGAAGTGACATTGCAGGACCTAATTAACAATTGGCAATAACTCAAACTCCTAACGGGCTTGTCACTTTCCATAAAAACACCTCTTAATACTCGCGAACATTTTTAGGAGACAGATTTTATAATATTTAATTTGGTAGCTAGGTCTGGGTGGTAACGACACACCTTTACGCACTTATGTGAAGAACTTTAGGGTGGATTTCAATTTTTGCATTTTGTCCAAATTTTCAGTACATCTTTTGCTATAATACTAACAGATTTTACTTAAAAACAAGTTTGATAGACGTGAGAAATGAGTGAGTCGTGAAGTGTTTCGCGGCCCATTAAACTACCCCAAATTGATGGCCCAGCATTAATGTAAGGAATATTTAGCATAGCCCAATTGTCACACATCCCGGCTTGGGCCTGGTCCGCACACGAGTCTAATTTTTGTTTTTTTTAACGTCTGATGTTAACATCCTTTCAGTGCTTGTTAATAACTTCCAACGCTTAAAATTGTACCAGAATTAGAATTTTCAAATTATTATCAAAAGAGTTTAATTTTTAATTCCTCTGCTACTTTTATAAGTTTCAATATAATGCAATTTAATTAAATGTATTTTTATTTTTAAAATGGTAAAAGACCCATAGAGATATTAGTGACGTGTTTAAAATAAGAAGAATTTAAACAGATTGTTATAAAAAAATATCTATTTACTATGAGCTGGTCCAAAAATCTTATTAGTTCATTTAACTTATGTTAAGAGTTCAAGTTTGAAAAATAATTTCATTTTCATTCTTTAATCCTTTTTTCAAAATACCCTTGTATGTTTTTAAATTATAAATAAATGAATTTGTACTATAAATTAATTGGCATGATAATTATTTAAAAAATTAATCTTACTTTAAACAAATCAATAATACGAATATAATATTTTTATTAAATAGGTGATGCAAATATAGCATCATTATTAATCATGAATATTCTCTTAACCTAAAATATTTTAAACTTATGTGGTGAACCAAATTGCTACTTTTAAAATATATAACATAGATATATATTTTTATCACAGATGTAAAAATATATAATAGCATTATATTTTAAATATTAAGTTATATTTATCAAGCTTAATATTATTGTTATAAATAATTATGTAATTTTAATTTTTTATTGAATATTTTATAATTCTTGCTTGATATTAAAATATATTTCATGAAAGATTTTATGTTTTGTTTTTGGTTCCATTTCACTTCTTATTTCATTTTTACCTCCATTCATTCTACCAAGCAAAACATAGCATAGATAAATTAAAATAAGAGAAGTAAGTTATTTTCTATTCTATTTCAATCAAATAACAGAATAATCAATTAAATTATCATTTGTTTTTCTCATTTGACTCTATTCCATTATTATTTTGGGAAATGTGATTGACAATTGTCATAATTATCCTTCAATAGGAAAAATTAGACCTATAAATTGACATTTAATAATATTTCACTTATTAATTATCACTTAATAATAACTTTCAGCAAGTTTACTTGTAACAGAATATTAATATTAAATTTATCTTACCCATCTCACTATTCAATAATAAAAGTCACGTCACCACTTAAATGAAAGTTGGGATACAACGAAAGTTTAATGTTATTTATTGCAAAAAGATATAAAATAATAAATTAGTAAGCAATAAAGGCTTGAACCACTTAGGCCTTGCAATTCCACCGAATGGGTCCCATGAGCCTTTATTGTAAAGCATCCGAAATTTAAGAACGCCTCCGGGGCCAAGTGTCAGTGTATCCTATACAAGTAATCAAAGGCAAGCGAAAGTAAAAGGTGCAGTAAAAGAAAATTGATATTACATTGCTGGCACGACACGAGGAGAGAAAAATTCCTAGACCGGAAATGGCACAGATAACAGACTCTTGTATGCCTGCCCATTCCCATTCCATCCAGTTGCTACTGCAATGCATCTCCCCAAACTGTTGCTATCACTCACTTGCACAAGCATTTACTCTTAGTTGCATATTTCCTAGCGGAGAAAAAATACTTCTCTGACTCACTGCCTCTGCCCATTTGTCAACCCTAATCACTTTGATTCCGGAGGATACGTTTAAGGGTTGGAAGATGGGGAACAAAGTTTTGGGCTGAAACTAAAGCCACAGCATTTTAAGTTCATCACTACACTGCTTGCCTGACGTGCTCGCATTGACATTAACAATACACACCAAACAGATTTGTTCTTTGCTTGGGTCAGTTTTACTTTTATTGTTTACCGGTTTGTTCGCGGACAGTAACTAATGGTGTTTGCTGTTTCACATATTATTTGTTGGGTATGTCCTAAAAGTTTGAGAGAAATGTAAAACATGTGTCTATTCTTCTTCATATTATTTTTTAAATTTCTTTTGCATTTTTAACAACTATAATATCTCAATTCCGAGAATGCCCTGCAACATTTTACCTTAGAGAAATTGGTTTTTAATAATTTAGGCCGTGCAATAACGATAAGTGATGATGGGAATCTTTATGTCGCCTTTATGCAGGTGTAGTCAATTTGCAATCCTTTCTTTTGCAGAATAGGCTGAGGCTGAGGCTGAGGGAAGGAGGCAGGCAATATAAATACAAAATTAACATGAGAATTTTCATTAACATAAAACAGTGAAAATACCAACATAAATTCCTTTTTTATTTATTTATCGGATAAAAGGTTGGATCGGTACCTGCTGCTTCAATAATTTATATGTTATGGGGCCATGTTCAACAAATTTTCTTCAGAAATGACCCCAGCTTTAAACATGACGACTTTACGTCAAGCCAAGGACCAGTATGATCCAAAGGGTGTCAGTTTTGCTTTATGGCTAATCCACCGAGTGGGGGGCATGGCCGCGCCCTGCTGGGTGAGCAGGCCACATTGGTGCTTCCTGCCTGGAGTCCAGGAAACTCCATCCCAATCTTCAACAGTATTTTAATTATGGAAGAAATCTACCCACAGCAAAAGATACAAGACAATATGGCCCAACATTGAATCAATTATCAATTTGTATTTTGGAAGTTACATATTTTTTATTTTAAGATTATGAATGTTTCACAGTAATCATTGACCAGTTTTGACCCTACTTCTTTGTTTTCTAGCAGCTTGAAAATCTTCTGCTTCTATATGATCTTCATTCAAAAGATTTTTTCAGGGATTTGAAATTCACAGCTCAATAATGCATACTATGGGCACGATCAGACTGCACTTCGAAAAAAGGGAGGCCAGAATACCAACAAATACAAAACAACTAGGACAGATGATAATATATCACTTCAATTCACGAGCTATAGCTTCTTGAGTTAAAAGTGGCCAATGCCTATAAATCGGATTAGCCATTAAGTCCATACTCTATGTAAATTTTAAAAACGACAAGCTGAAAATGAAGAAAATAAAAGAAATTAATCAGACAAACAGCGCTGCTGCAGAGGTTCCTTATCATCAACTTGCTTCAACCTCCTACACTTGACTTCCCTTACTTTTTTGGTCCTCTTTGATCGCGATCATTTGGGGATTACAGAGATGGAATAGAGGAGGAAGTTACAAGGTTTGAGCCAACCACATCGTCGCAGAGGCTTGCTCCTTCATGTGTCTTCTTGTTATCAGTCAAAGCACTGCTGCCTGAACTGCTATTTGAAAGTGAACAGAAAGTCGACTTCTGCAGGACACCTGTCGGAGAAGATCTCAAATGCGGACTGCCATCCCACCCTTCAATTAAAATGTTAGGAGATGACGAGTTCTTGCAAGCACCCACATTGTTAGAGGTGTTGGTTAAGACCTCTCCTAAAGGACCTCCCACTGAACTACCCCAAGAAATTGGTATCCAGTTAGCTTGCTTTTGGGTAAACTCTCCAAGCTCATTATTCACCTCCAGACCGACTTGCATAGGATCAAGCTCACGAGATAACTTAAGTGGTGATACGGCGAGTTTCTCATGGGCAGGAGAGGATGAGGAAGATGAGAACTCTGAAGAGGCCATTGGAATTGACATTGATAGCTGGGTCCAGTCTGATTTGAGCTCCTCCGGCCATGTAATGACAGAATGAGTAGACTCATCCTTGGGCCAGTCATCAATGAATTGCCGCAGGGTTTGTTGGTCTTGGGTTTCTAGGTCATTGAAGCCTGGAAAAGACCCACCATAGCTTTTGGGATTCAAGTATAAGCTCCTCTGAGAAGGATTGAGCAGGGCATCTGAAGAAACAAGTCCAAAAGCTGATTGAGTAGATTCTTGTTTCGGAATACTGAAAATAGATACATTGGGTTTCAGGTTGATGGTGGAAGACATCATGGAGACGCTCCGTGAATCTTGCACTCTGCCACACACATACTCTTTGATTAGAAGTAAGCAGTATAAGCATCATAAAGAACACCATCAAGAGAAACAGGCAAAAGATAACAAAAGTTAACCCCGACCCATATGATTATGTATGTTTGCTTTCAAATTAGCCTTATCCAATTATCAAAATTACTTTGCAACAGAATGAAATTATTATAATTTCTCTTATAAATGGAATCTTAAGTGTCAACTAGTGGAAAGTCACTGTCACAAAGTAAAATGAAATAATTGGCACTCCTTTAAAGTAAGAAAAAGTAAATGAGAATAGTATGCATACAGTTTAAGTGCAATATCATGTTTAAAGTGCACAGCAGATAATGAGAAAACAGATAAAAAGAGCTCGAGTTCAAAAGTGTTATTTTTCACCTGCTGACAAGGGCTTCTGCAGAAGGATTGGCTACAACAGGCTGCAAGGTTTTGAACTCCTGTTGGGTAACTGCAAGGCTGTTGGATGCACCGCCACTGGTTATTACCGATGTGTTGCCACTGGTTACTACCGATGTTGACACAGATGAAGTCATCGGCGCCACCTTCGAATTGGTGGTCCCAGAGGCCGCATGGCCGGTCTGGCCTTCCACAGGCTTTCTTGAACGATGGCGGCCCCTGTTTATGTGCCTTTCACAGTACTTTTGGTCGGCAACAGCATCCCTTGAGCACCGCCATTTCTTTCCATCTGTTCGGCGACACCTCCCTGGCTCAGGATCAGTGTTGCCTGAGTAACCCAGATGAAAAGTGCCCCATCCATCTACACAAATTTACAAAAGAATAATTTCAAAACATAGAAAAGATGAACTTTATATTAAATCCAGTGTTACTTTATGCCTAAAATCACTTTCAATTTCTGCACCTTCTTTGTTTTAGATCAAACTTTCTAGTAAACATTGTCACAAAACTCTGATATCTGCAAAAACAGTAAGACATAACAGCAAATTCCAAATTTCCTTTAAAAGGAACAAAGTAAAACGGTATCCACACGGGGTCCTAAAAACTGAACTGAAAACCAGCCGATCATCACTTAAAAGCAGTACATTTCAGCATTCATGCACAAACCAAAACAGCACCAGTCTCCTCTAAAAATCACTTTCCAAGAAACTAAAAATATATAACAAAAAAAAGAGATAAAACGAGAGCAGTAAGAGTACAAAAATCAGTAATCCATATGTAATGGAGAGACAATTGCTGTCTAGTGTCTAATTATAAGAAAGAGAACAAGCTTACATGTATTGGAAGCATATCCAGAGTAGGGGAGACCAAATGGGTAGAGAGACTTTTTGAGAGGGATAAGCAAATTGGAAGGTACAGGCACATTTGCTGTGATGTACTTGTAGATCAAGGCCTGGTGTTCTAGTTCAACCCACTGAGAAGGAGTAAATGGCCCTCTAACCCCAGAAAATAACCCATGCATGTTTGCGTTCAAGCTTCCAGAACCATAACCTGTAAAATGATATGGAAAATAACTTGCCTCTTACATTTATGGAACTGCATACATAATCAGAAAATACAACTTTGAAAAATAAATAAATAAAAAGAAAGTCATACCAGGAGAAAAGAAAACCAAAGAAGCCTTATTTTAATTTGCTAGTCCTATTGATCTTCCTACTATTTCTTGCTCCTTTCCCCTTTTGTTTCCAAGAGTCTAGATTTTGAAAATTTTGCAAAATCCAAAAGAAAGATACCAGTTTTGCGGAGGGGGAAAAAATACCGAACTTTGTCTTGATAAGACTCTGGAACTAAAATTTTCTATAAAATGACCGTGAAAAGACCCTCAACAGTACATGAAAATAAAGCCACATAATAACACTAAAAATCCCATCTTTTACACAAAAATGTGCATAAATCTATCTCTTGGACACACATTTCCCCAAAACTTATTTCACAAAATCGGTTAACAAGCGAAACCAAATCCAATGATACAATTTTGTCGAATAAAGCACATCAAGCTTAAAAGTACCTGCACTTCGAGTGTAAGCAGAAGGTATATGCTGTTGGTAGAAAGGAAAGGCCGTGGCTTGTGAGCTTCTCTCCACTAAACTATTACTCTTGGTGAGAAAAGGAACTTCTGATTTGTACGAAGAGAAGCTCAACATTTGCTCTTGTTGGCGAGTATTATCAGCAGACACCAAGGAATTAGATCTCAACAAAGGTGTAGCTTGGTGCAATGGCATTAGCTTGGTGGCTGAAAAATCAACAGTTTTGGCCATTTTTGAAGCTCCTTTGTCTTCTTCATCAGAGCCAGATCTTTCTTGCTTAACCAAACTAGATCCAACAACCTTATTCATGCTCTCAGGATTAACTGAGACCTGAGATGGAACTCCATTTTCATGACCCACCACCCCATCCAACCCCAGGACCCCAAAATCCATATTGGAGACTCAAAACAATCTAAACAACTTCCATTCAGCATCAGCTAATGAAAGTGACACTTCTTTAAGCTCTAAACAGCTTCAAGTCCAACGAAGAAGAAAAAAGTGTTGCGCATCTTGGAAGGGTCGGTGTGCACTGTGTTCAAATGAACTATGAGATAAAGAAAAAAAAAATAATTGGAGAGAGAAAGGAAGAAAAGAGAGAGAGATAGGGAAAAAGGGAGAATCAGAGAGAGAGAGAGAGTTGAAACTGAAGAGAGGACAAGGCTGGGACTATGCACACACTCCACAACTCGACTCAGAAGACATGCTATGCTGTGCTGTGCTTGCTAGCAATCTGCTTATATCTATCCATTTTTTTTCCAACTGAAAATAAATTTGTGTGTCAATTTTAGGACAATTAGTTGAACTTATAAAATTATCCCTAAACTGGGTCTTAAATTTTTCTTTTGCATGTTTGGTCTTTTTCACTTTTTTTAGGGAGTGCTTAAGATTTTAGTTTACTAAAAACTTCCCCACATTTCATAAAAATGACAAAAACTAATTATCTAAGGCATGCTCTAAAATTTTATTACATCTAAATTTAATTTTCAATCTACACTTTTGAGATATGCCTCATTGTGGATGATCCCAATATAAAATTAGTATATAATAGATTGGATTATTTGCTTACAATTTCCAAAAAATTAAGCATGCTTAATTTTTTTTTAATTTTCATTATTTTAATAATTAGCTAGCTCTTGGTTTGTAATTAAAAATATATTATTCCTATTTACTTACTATTTCTCTATTTCATTTTCTTTTTTTTTTAATCTTATTGTGTGATAATTTATTTGTCAAGTTGTAATGCAACAAGATAATACCATCTTTATTTCTCTAGGCTTAATGTAATAAAATACACGGTATTTACATCTTGTTATAAATTAGTTAGTTTTAGTAACTTTTTTAGTAATTGAGGTTTTGAGTAAATAATAAATTAAAATTTCTATTTTATACTCATTAATAAATTGAAAAGAATTATGTTAAACTTTCCTATTTTTAACTTAATTTTAAATTGTTTACTTTTTTATCGTATCTTATATTCACATATTTATGACATGAGTAATAATACGTTACAATATTTTTGTCTTTCTATGAATTTATTCTTTTTATTTATTTTTTAAAATTTTGTTCTTTGTGTATATTATTCTCGTTTTTAAGAAGAATGCAAGATACACGTTTTTATTTTTGGTTTTATCTTGTCTTCCCGTGTTAAGGAACTAAAAGCGTATAAAACAAGAGATATGACGTGTTATTTAATATGACATCTTTAAGAAATCTTTGACTATACTATTCTTAACGGTATTGCAAATAAAATCTTTTATAATGTCATGTATCATACTAATTCCATCATAATCATAACATAAACTTATTTCATATATATTTAAAATCATAACAAGTGTTTCTGAAATTTCTTTTAATATATGTATTTCTTAACACATGTTGAACACAATATTACTTTGAAGACAATTAGACTCAAGATTTTTTAAATTTATTAAACTAATTTATAGTTCTAAAAATAATACTACATTTTCATTTGTAAATAATTAAAACGTTTAGGGACTAAAAGGAAATAAACAAATTTATGGGGTAAAAATAGTAAATATGGTGTGGAAAGGTTGATGAAAAATTTGAAAAGGGCAATGTTGTAACTTCAAGTGAGAAATGCCCTGTAATAGAAATTTGTTTTGACCCTTTTAACAGAGCATTTGTTCTGTAGCGTAACGGCATCCCTTTAAGTTACTTCGGGCACTGCAATTTACTAACCAGGACTCCCTCCTACAGCGGTTTGATTGTAGGACCTATCTGTCACTGTCTAGGGCATGGCTAGTGGCATGTGGTTACATTAGCAAACATGTGACTGACACGTGACCTAAGCCCAATTCAAAAGTCCAGATACTTCTTGTGTGAAGTTAAGCAAGTAATTGATTAGAAAGTAATTAGCATTAATTGAATGAAATAGAAGATAATTATGATTATTAATCAACAAGTCCAAAATAGGTTGTAACAGATAGTTTGCATGTCCTTGAAGCCATGTGAAGTTTTGAAGTCATTGAGTTGATTCAACAGACAGGTGGTGTGCATGCATCAGAAGCGTACAATTAACTTCCAGATCATTGGCTTCGGTAAAATTTGTAAGCTTCCTTCAACCAATATTGAAATGTGTACATAGACGGCTTTTAATATGCAACTACATACGCGACTGACTCTATTCCAAGGCGGTGCGCACTAAAATTTGAGGGCGGTTTCATCGGAAATCATTCGGGTCGGTTTTCGGATTTTTCTTCAGAAAAGAAAAATATACGAAAGTTTATGCGTTTTAGTATTTTTCACTATTTTCTAAAAAAATTATTAAAATATGCTTTCTACTATCGGAAAGTATTTTAATTCTCGTGTGCCACTTTCAAAATAAACAGAAAGACCATAAATAAATATTTTATACCTTTTAATTTTGTATTTATATAATGTTAATTAACATTGCTGATCAGTATATGTGATACTGCACAATGGTTCGAAATATCGTAATATTAAATATGTCAAGTTGTTAACAGAAGATTACGTGTCTAAAATTTTATACAAATTCTTTTCATACAAATTAATTTGATAAAAATAGTGAATAAGTAAAAATAAATATAAAATTAGATTAGTTAAAATATTCTATGTTGGGTGACATAGCATGACTCTATATATAACAGACATATTAAGTTGTGTACATACTTATATAATACAATTTCATTATATACAAATTATAAATACATAATTTTATTATATTATTTTTAATAATCGTAGGTATCAATTTCATTATCATATAATTCCATATTCGGGGTCTAAAAGCATTATTTACTAAATTAGGAAGAAATTACTATTACTCCATATATAAAATTAAGGTTTTGAGTTGCTAATCACCCACTCCAAGGATGATTGCCATACAAATTAAAACTATCTCCTAAGAAATTTCTTTGGATTTCAACAAAAGTTGAACCGACTTTATTTATTATAAAGCAATGGAAATTGGTAGATTATGTTAATTAATTAGTACATGATAGAAACCCAATTAATAGGGAAGTTAATGCAAAAGGCATGCGTTTATTTATAATTTATTTATGTTTTTGGGTGCCCAATCTAATGGTAGGCTTTATTGCCTCGAGGCAAAAATATATGCAACTTTGTTGAAAGTTATTAAGACTCTCTTAGTTTAAATATGAGTTTTGTGACCAAATAAAAAAGCCTATAATGTTTTGATTTGTAATTAAAGCATGCCATTTATAAAGATTGTGGTATGAATGCTTGCCTGTAATCTTATCATAGGTCATTAATGTGTCTTTAAAAATTTACTTATGAAAACTTTATTCTTTCTATCACTTTCTCTTATTTATATTTTAAAATTAGTTTCAATTAAGTACCATTTCTTTTGCGTCAAAAAATATTGTTAAAGTTTGTACAAAGTATTTTTATTTTCACATTGACTATGGTTGAATAAATATCGTTTTATGTGGATCAACTAACTTCAAGTACTAATACACACTTTTAATTAATGCTTTGAAAAAAAAATTAAGTAGTTGAAATTATTAAATATGATTTTGTTTGATTGATTAATTTTAATGAATTGGGTTTATAAAAGCGATAATTTTTTTAAAAGAATAAAAGAGATATAATATTTAAATATCTTTGTTCCCATTTTAAAATTGAAGAGGGGTTCGGTTTGGATTCCTGTAATATTTTAATTTAAAAAAAATAAAAAGAGAATCTCAATTTAAAAAAAAAATAGCGAAAAAATTGGATTCTGGTGGGACCATGGGGGATTTGAAAGAAGATCTCATGGTCATGGCATAATAAATATGAAAGAGAGGGGCATTCAAGCAATTTGACAAAGATATTATAAAATCTGTACCGTAAAGGCCTCTTTTATGAATGGACTGGGGGTGGCCTGTGGGGGAGTGAGGGGGTCCAGCCGTAGCCCACGTGATTCTATTATATAAAAGATTTTTTTAAAAATAATTTTCTTCGAAATTATAATTAAGAAGTGACATAAAAGTGATGGTTTTGTCTTCAAGCTCTCTCTTCTCTTTTTATTTTTATATTTTTATTTAATTTTTTGGGTTTTGGTCAAAGTGATTGATGACATAATGCACCTCTGACAATTCCGACATCTATTCCTATTTTTACTTTGATAATTTTGTTTTTCAAGTCATGAGTTAAATTATTATCGTATTTGAACGGTTGCTTTGAAAAAATATTAAGACAAAATTTGTCAAATCATTACCCCAAAGAAATAAAATGAACTGACAGTCAGATCTATTGTTCGGGTTAAACTTTTAATAATTTTTATTTATTCAAATGCTATTTAATATGTCAAACGAACATTGTTCTTCTTTATGTCATTGTATTTTGATTTTGATTTTGATTTTAACAATACACTTGTTTCTTTTGAGTAAATTAATTTATGGTTTTTCTTCGCTTCAAGAGTATACAAATGTTTTATTTATTAAAAAATACAAAACTTGTAAGGTTTAGATCTAGTTTCTTAATAAAGTATACATTTATGGACTATCTTATAGCTAGTTTGTCCTTTCTTTCTAATTCACGAACACTTGCTCCATTTTCCATTTTTATTTTCTTATTGAACAATTGTGTTTTTAATACTTTCTTTTCTTAAAAAAAAAAAAAGTTTGCCTTTGATTTGACCTATAAATTTTATATTTAAATGATTTTTGTCTATATTTAATAATTTCATCTTACAGTAAGATAAAAGTATTAAATGCCGACTGTAGACGAGAGACTAAATAATTAATATCTATAAAACAAATTTATTATTCTCTCGAAATTTTTACTTGGCCTAGTTACAAATTTAACGAAGAAGAGGTTAAAAGCAATGAAGTAGAAATGAAATAGTGTTGGATTGCCTTGTTGTCGGCCAACATTTGACAACACAAAGTTTAATTTGGCCCACTATTAATCTTTTAATCTTTTTGAAAATACAAACACAATCGAACCAATGCTTTTCAATTTGTGCAATTAGTAACTATTTTACAATCATCACGACGACCCGATTCTGCCTGCTTTCTAGGAGTCTTTGAGCTCCCAGCAAGCTTTTATAACCCCTTCAATACTGTTTGAATGTTATACGACCAAAAATAACATTTTTGGCACATTTGCTTGCATGTTTCTAATGGAATGCTTAACTTGTACTTTACCACGTAGTAATTTAACCAGCTAAGTCTATTAGTTGTAACTGTGTAACTGTGACCCTTTTATAATTTTTTTTAAATATTTTAAATGTGTAAAAAATATAAAATAAAATTTATTGAATTGTAAATAAAGTAATATGATATGATTAATTAAATAATTAAATATGATTATTAGTTATGCCATTCATTTATTAATTTTGATATTTTAGGTGAACTTGAATCTACTAATTTTATGTTGTATTTATGTCAAATTGAAGGTTGATATAAACGGAAAAAAAAAGAAAAGAAAATTAACACTCCTAGCTATGTCACATTGTTAAGTAATAACTTATAAGCTAATAAACAAAATGTGTCATTTAACAGTACCGAATTAATCTTTGGAATTAAATGTTTAAATTTTAGGTTTGATTACGTGTCATTATCTTTTAAAAAATATTAATTGTGCTAGTCACTGAGATAAATGACAAAATTAATGTAAGATAATTCTATTAACTAGTTATATATATTACGATGAAACTGTACAACAATTTTGTTAAAAGATTATTTTGGAATGATTGACGTTCACGTGCATTTGATAATGATGCGAACAACAGATACATAATCATGGCAAAGGCAAATGAGGCATCAAAAACACATCACATCACGTGAGACACATAAATGAACAAAAACAAATAAGCAAATAAATTATATGTTTTTGTGATAATTAATTTTTGTTCAAAAACTAAATCCCAATAGTACGAGACATTTGAGTACGGGCTTTATGAAAGGGTCCGACCGTATGTATTAGGAGGGTTTCCATCGACAACAGCAACACCGGCAAGCGAGCATATTCCTCCACGTAATTGGTTCGGTTCAATCCTTTGGAGGGCAGGGGATCCCTCCCCTCACTGCCTTGTCTTGCGGGTCTGGTGGGTAGCCCTGTCTTAATTACAGATATTCTTTCATCTAATTTAACATTTTCCAAATATTTGTATTCAATTCAAGTAAAATCGATTATCATAAATAGTTGAGAGGAAATAGCCTCCACTAAGTAGATAAAAAAATAATTGAACTCACACCCTCCAAGCGTAACACATGAAAACCAATCACTCTTAACAAAAATAATTCAAAGTGAAATTTTATTTTATTTGTACAATATTTTAAAAGTAAAATAGATTAGAACTTAGATTAGTTTGGATATCCTATATAATTTTTATTTTTAAAAATAAGAAATACAAAAATTTAAGAAAAAATATTTATTTCGTTGAAATATTAAAATTTAGAACAAACTAAAAAATATCATTTTGCATTTAAGTTGTTTTAAAATTAAGGGGTAGAGACAATTGAAAGAATATATGTTTGGTTGTAATATTTTCAATTTTTTTTTTTGTGTAGACTTTTAAAATCTTAGTATTAAATTTAGAAAATGATAAAATATTTTCTTTCAATTTTTTGTTTGTTTGAGTTTTGATTTATAACTCTATTTTAAGCAAGTCTTATGTAGCATGATAATTATTAAATGATTGAAAATAGACAATTTATTGTGCTGTCAATTACAGCCATAATGAGCTGGTTGAATAAAATTTTCAAAAATCACTTCATAGAAAAAATATTTCAAAATAAAAAAATAAATAAACATTTGTATGTTTAAACTTTTTATATACATTTGGCGTTACCATTAAAAATTAATTTTTTTTGTAGGTGCGAGTTACTTTAACGTGTAAAATCTCATAGGATGGAACAGGAGGAAGAGAAAGAGGTCTTCTATTCCAACAGTATTTGCGTTGGGAACTAATTTTCAAAAAATAAAGACATAATATAAAGTAATTAAAATTTATTCTTGAATTTTGATAGATGAGTTTTAATAATTTCTGAGTTGGGCTACCCTCTCTGGACCCGGTCATTAAATAAATTAATCTAAATACACCCAACTGAGAGTACTTTGTGGGTGGCTATAGTAATCCTTACCATGTAATAGCGCTGAGTGAGAGCCATTTTCCTTGGGCCGAATATTACTTGGTGTCAAGGGCGATAAACGTTGTCGTTCTAAACACCGAACAAATAACCGAACTTTCCTCCCGCCACACAGAACTGGCCACTTCGTCGTTTGTCCTCTCTCATAAAAATCAACAATGGCAGCATCATCTACAGACGCCCTGCAATCTCTGCGACCCACCTGCTTCACTCGTCCGAAAATTCCCAAATTCACCTCCCAGTTTCTGTCAATTTCGTTACCGGAATCCCGTCTTCCCACTTTCTGCACCATTTCGTCCTGCAAATCAACAAATAGTGCTATCAGTGGATCTCGTCTTCTCGTTAGAGCCTCCACCACTGAATTTTCCGCAAATGTTGGTGATTTACTCGGTGATATCAGCATCTTCACCGCTGCTGGTGAGCCAGTCTTGTTCAAAGACCTGTGGGACCAGACTGAGGTTTAAATCTTTACTACTCCTAATTTCATTATTAGGTCGAATCTAGTTAACCATAATTTGTTTATCCAATTTGTCTAAAATTTGCACTATTATCGCATCGAATTTAAAGAGACGTTATTTTTAAGCTTTTCTAATATTTATTAATATAGGAACTTTGTTAATTTATTGCAGGGAGTAGCTGTTGTTGCACTTTTGAGGCACTTTGGATGCCCTTGCTGGTAGTTTTTAGTCAAGAAGTATTATTATTATTATACATGATATATCGAGTCACTGATTGAAATTTTTTCGATTCTAAGCTGGGAACTTGCGTCGGCTTTAAAAGAATCAAAAGCAAGATTTGACTCAGCAGGTGTGAAACTAATCGTAATTGGTGTCGGTACTCCTAACAAAGCTCGGATGCTTGCCGAACGGGTACTTTTAAGTTTTTTTTTTCGTGTACTCTGTGCATGATACTAATCTTTGAATATCCAAAAGTTTAAGTTTTTAACTAAAAACCGCTAGAAGGTTGATGTTAAGGAGAATTATTGATGTAATCATGGCATAAGATGAATGTCTGTGTTGGTTATTGCACTGTTAGCCATGTGCTGTGATCTATTTGATTGTGTATGGATTTATTGGTAAAGAAGAGAAAAAGAATCTGCATTAGGTACCAAGCATGCATGTTTATGGTGTTTGAATCTGCTTGTCTGTCATCACACAGCCTCCTCATACTGCATACAAATCAGTAAGTGAAGCTATGCAACGTCCTGAATGTTTTCAAAATTTCGAAGAAATTTTAGTTCCAGTGTTATTAGGAAGCTTACAAATAAGGTCGTTGACACTGATATGTCACCATATGAAGATCTGAAACGTATTTTTTCTTATTATAACTTATCAATACGTTTTCTGTTGTTTATTCTTTGAAACTAATAGTCATTAAGATACCTTTATTTGTATGGAAAGAAGTTAAAAATTCTTCCTTTTCCCTAAAGCCTTTATTTAAAAAAAAGAAAAAAAAATCATCTTTATCCAGCATATCATCTTTCATTTCCTTGCTCAAAACCTCTTTCACCATAATCTTTGCTCTAAATTCCCTGTTCCTCTTCACTTATGTTCAAACAACAGGGGAAAATTAAAAGGAAACAGCATATTAACTCGCAGATCAGATCTAATCAAGTTTTTCAAAATTCAGATTTGTTGAATAATTCGATCCTTCTTTGAATCCAGCCATAATCATGTAATGGGAGCATATTCATAAAGAGACAACATCGCAAATAAAGGCGTGACTAAATGATTGTAGCCAGTTGATTTTATTCACATTCTTTAAAGGCATAGCTTATAGCAAACCATTTAGAATGAGGAACTGCAATTGTTTGATTATAACTCATCCATCATGCTATCTAGAAGTTGGCCTACATCTTTTAAATTAGCATGCCAAGTGACAAGATGATGGTTAACCAGATGCCATCACTTGCTTCCCATTAGAAGAAAAGCCGTTTCTAAATGTTAGCATTTGAATACTGTTCTAGGGTCCTTATCCATAAACTTAAAATCTTTGGGTTATGTTGTAACTTAGTATCAACTATTAGTAGCAAAATACATAACTATTCGCTACATTTGGGCAACATAACCAATTACTGATTGCTATAGGGTTGAAATTCACTTGTTATCTTTATTTTAGTAGATACTACTGACATTTCTATTATAGTCATGTTCTAATGTCGTTTCATAGTCTAATATAGTTGTCTCTCTATATCAATGTTGTTGGCGGTCAATAGTTAGGATTGTATGAAAACTTGGACGCTTGACATAAAATAAAGCTGTTTCTGTATTCTGAAAGCTAGGATGATTATGCACATTTTAATTACCATGTATTGCATTATGTTTTCCCTCTACAACTATACAGTTCTTTCTTTCTTGTGCCAAACAAACAAAGCCTTTTTTTTTTCGTGTGATCTTTTGAATCTAATATTTGTTATGACTTCCATTTGCAAGATTGACATCGCGTGCCTGCTACACAATCTGAGCTAGTGGAACTGCTAGCTTTGATGTGAAGATAGTTCATTTTAAGTATTTATGTATGAAAGAGTTATCCTTAATACATGTTCTTTATGGATTTTAAATGATCAATTATCTTTCTTTCCATAATAACACTATGGTGTGACCTGTGATTAGGATGTATTAGATGGCTTCAAGTTTCATTGACATGAATTCACTGATAAACTCAACTCTAACTAAAGCAGAATGTTGATCATCTTTCTTCAGATTAGATAGATCGGATCGCACCTTTAAAATATGCCTATTCCAACAGAAACTATGAAATGTGTGGAATTTGAAAGCATACATAGGAGATTTACAGTCTTGATTATGTTTATAGTCTGTATTCTACTATGCAATATATGCCTTCCTTTTTTTTTCACATAACGTTAGAAAGGGCCTTTTTCTGGAGTAGTAGCTAATCCATTTCTTCCTCTTGTTATTGTCTGTTCAGTTACCCTTTCCAATGGATTGCCTTTACGCTGATCCTGACCGCAAGGTAATAACGCTTGTTTTTCCTTTTTGATGGAACTAATAATTAAAATGCATGTATTAACTAAATTGCTATAATTTTTTTTTTAATTTCTAGGTGTATAATCTTTTGGGCTTATACTATGGTGTTGGTCGTACATTCTTCAATCCAGCTAGTGTAATCTTCTTTACTTAATCTCTACTGAGCACACTTGTATGTTTTTTTTGAGGTGATGCATTTGGGTGGTTACTGATATGCATGTGCTTTTTACAGGCTAAGGTGTTTTCAAGATTTGAGGCTCTGCAGAAGGCTGTGAAGAACTATACCATTGAAGCCACCCCAGATGATAGAAGTGGTGTACTGCAACAGGTTTAAACTATTCTTTCTTGCAATATTCATTGAAATGGTTTGCACTCGTTACTAATTTACATATTACTATTTGATTTTGCTAGGGAGGGATGTTTGTCTTCAAAGGGAAGCAATTATTGTATGCTCGCAAAGATGAAGGGACTGGTGATCATGCCCCTTTAGATGATGTCTTTGATATTTGCTGCAAGGCTCCAGTTGCCTGAAGCTTAGTGGATAAAGCCTAGGAGATGTTCCTTGGTACATTCCCGCATCATATATAATTGTGTTTTCCACTCTGGAGTCGCCGGTTGCATGACATGCTGTTGAAGCATTATGCAGATAAATCATATAGCGTTTGCCTGGTTTAGCTTTTGCAAATATGCTTGACTATCACCAATGAATATGTCTGTATTGGTGGTTGTATGCCTTTCCAGTGCAGTAAATTTGTAACTATGGGGGAGGAATTTATAAATGTAAATCATCAATCTCCAGAGCAAAATTCATTTTTCTGAAGAACAAATGTTAGCTGTATGAATTAATATCATAGAGCAATAATGGAAGGGTTCCTCTTGCTCATTGATTTTCAATATAGCTAATCTTCTGTACACTGTACCACTGCATTATCCACTAAGTCAACGAAGCAATATCGTGTTGGATATGTTTGACAAAAAGCTGATTGTAAGTTCCTTCTTGTCATCTCAATGATATCTAAAAATATTCAGACAAAATTCAGCTCTGCTTTTAAATATTAAATGAATATAAATCAAAATTATTTTCAATCCATTAGAGATTTTATTACCTATTTTATGGGTCAAACCAATTAATAACCACTCAAAATAGAATTAAATTGTTCATTGTATAAATTCAGAAAAAGAACATTTACAAATATACCCTTAAACCTTTCATCGTTTTGGTAAATGCAGCTTTTAATTAAGGTAATGAATTATAATACAGTTTACATCTCATTTTATTTTTTCATATATATTAATCATAAAATAGGAAAAATGAGTTATAAACCTCTAAAATTTGTTGTATTGAACTGATTAATTTCAATAGTTTTTAAAATATTTAGATTCTTAATTTATTTTAAAATGAAGTAAAATAATATGAAAATCCTTGAATGAATAGATAATTTTATTTCATCACCGTAAGTGAGAATAAGGATATGCATAACCAATAGGCCTTATCAAACCAAATTCGTAGGATTTATAAAAATCATCATTAATGTGGGTCCATCCACGTGTCCCACCCAGGTTTTTAACTTTCTCATTGTCACAAGCTTATATATCCACGGTCCACCTAAAGTCTTGAACGCAAATTTAATAGTCCCCGGAAAATAGCGAGCTAAATTTAAAGATAAACAACAAATTAAAAAAAAAAAAAGGTTGAGTTCGATTTTGTTGTGAACTCTATTACAGCCAACCATGAGAAGTGTTATTAACATAATAAAAAACTTACATTTATTCTTGCCTGACTTTTCACTCTCTTTCAATTTCAATGTCAGGAACTCTGTCAACGTTTCCCCGACTGGTTTCTTCCCATGGGACCCTCTGAACATCGTAAGCTTTTTGTGGGTGGTGTGCCGAGGGAGACTGATGAAGACACACTGAGAGAATACTTCAGCAAGTATGGAATAGTTGAAGAGGCATTGGTCATCAGGTACAAGGCTACTGGTGTTGGAAGAGGGTTTGGTTTTGTCATATTTACTCACTCTTCAATGGCTGAGGCAGCGCTTCGACATAATAACCATGTCATTCTAGGCAGAAAGGTTAGTTTTTTTTCGAACAAGTTCACTTCACTCTTTCGATAAATTTTTGGTCTTTCTGTTTTATATGTTACTCTGGCTTAACATAACCGTTGCAGATGCCGTCATGGGAAGACGTGTGTCTGTCTGTAGATCCTAATATTTTGGGGATATACTTCTTTCTTTTTTTTTTGGTTCATGTGTACGTTGTAATTGAATTTGAGGGGAAGACAAAAGTTGCATCAGTTTGAAGCCGGCGGAGCGTGTCTTAGTTGTGGGGCATAGATGGGCATTATGCGATAATGCCTCAGATCACCCTGAATATTGAACCTACTAAGGAGACCACACAAGCTAAGCACCGTACCCTCTGCTGGGGTGCAGCCTGAGAAAAGCCTGGAACAGCAAGGTGTTCAAGAACGCCACCAATTTATTCTCTGGCATTTGGGGTACCGGTGGTCAATACCTTCATACAAATAGTTTATGAATTTGCAAATACCTGAAAAAGGGGTAGACATAGCGGAAGTAGAGCCGTTAAGTCTACTCAACTTCTTATGCTTGAAATTCCATTTCTTCCTGGGAGGGTTTACACTATAGATCCAGTTAATTAAGCTAATAACATATATCTATCTCTCAGAATTGTCTGCGAGAATTATTGATTTGCATTTGGGTTTTTGGGGTTTTTTTTTTTTTTTTCTGGGTTATGATTTTGTATCTGCGGCTTAATTCCTTTTGTGGTTTGTTAAAGGACAGTTACTTCAATGTCTCTGGGTTCTGATGCTGTTGGTGTTATATTCATTTGGATCGCAGCTCTGATTTAACGTATCTGGATTTGATTCTTTTGGTTTTGTGTTATACTTTATTTTTATCACAGCTCGGGTTCATTATGTTCCGTATCTGAATATGAATTATATGGTGCTGCAGGTAGATGTGAAACGAGCAAATCCTAAAGATGAAGGGGAAGAACGGTCAAATGGGAATTGTAGTAATGATATTGATAATACTGAATTTAGTAGCAAGAAGATTTTTGTGGGGGGTTTGGCACCTGACATAACAGAAGAAGAGTTCAAAAGTTACTTTGACAGTTTTGGCACAGTTACTGATGCAGTTGTCATATATGACAAAGAAAGTCGTCGACGGAGGGGGTTTGGGTTCATTACCTATGACTCTCAGGATGTTGTGGATAACGTGTTGAAAAATAAGTACCATGAATTGAAAAATAAAATGGTGGAGGTGAAGAGGGCAACACCAAAGGAGAAGAACGGTAAGAAAACATATTATAATGAGCTTGACAAGGATGATAAATATATGAATTATTATGATTGTTACGGTACAGGTTTGGGATATGGAGGGTGGTTTCCATCAAATTATGATGAAAATTACACGCCTTTTCCTCGTTATTATTATTATCCTGCTGCTTTTCAAACAACTGTATATTATCGTAGCCCTTATGTGTTTGCACCTTCAAATGGAGGGTGGGGATCACCCATTGTAGTTCCAAGGGGTAACCATGCAGTTCACAATAATTATGTCTTCTATCCTCCTTCATTTAGAAGCTGCATGAATGGCTCTACTAGTGAGGATGTAGAGTCCAATTGTAATGGTAGTTGCCAACAGATGGAAGACTCTACAACCAATGGAAAAAAAAATGGGGATTATGATAGTGCTGTGGTTGAGGTTCCAACAACCATAAAATCGCCTGTATTTGATGAATTTTCCAGTTTGAAAATCAGTACTGTAGAGCATCAAAGTGGGGAGATGACTGATTTATTGAGTTCTAAAAGCGGTGTTGGAGATCATCAAAGGGCCGAGATCCATGCTTCAACAGTTCAAGAAGCAGTGTCGTTGAGCACCAAAACTACCCAAAATGGATACTCTTGATCCTTGTTGTACATTAGATAGATAATCAGGTCAGTGAAAAAATTATGAACACATTGCATAGATGCATTCAACGTCCTATTCTTATGTCTGTTCTTATGTTTGAAAGTATGTTTCTCTTTTGTGTGATGATTTTGGTGAATATGCTGTTTCATTCTTTAGTCATTACCCTTTATCATGTGATCATTTGTCTAATTGGTGGGCCTATGTTTAGGTAATTTGATACACTAATAGCACTACTTGTTAATATGTATGATAAATCCATTTGAATGCATACGAGAATATATTTTCTTGGAAATATATTAATTGCGGACTTTAGACGAGATTATACAATAATCTTATATATTAATTGCACAATTTAGATGAGATATTATAAGATTGTTATCTTCTTGGTGAGGTGGGATTGGCAGGCCGAGGGTGGACGTTATGACATTTGGTTTGATTGATAGAAGGTAACTGAGATTTACTTGCCCTAGCTGGGTATTATTGTTTTATGATGGATCTTTACGGCCCAGCCTGCTATTTGATACAAAGCTTTTGAGTAATGGGCTTTGACGTAACTCAACTTATCATGTCATAGACAATACATGATCACCTCCTTAAACTACTATAGCCTAGGCCCAAAGTCTTTTATTTTTTTTACTTTCTTCAAATTGTCCATCTCATGGTATGTACATACCCTCTGTGTGGTTGATTTATATTTTGTTCATTACTCGTACCAACTCCTTTTGGTTTTGTTTTATTTGGCAGGAACACCACATCAACGAGTGGATGCTTGTATGATGAGGAAATAGTGGAAGAAGGATCCATATGATAGCGTCGTGGTATGATGAAGTGGTAGAAGAAGGATTATAAGTATTGGATGTTTATCAGACTGATAAGAACTATGGATTGTTTGCATAGTTCTCGAGTCATTATTGGACTGTGAATTCTAATTTATTTTAATTATGCTTTCATTTTCAATTATATTTTCGATTCTCCCTTTTCGTGCAACCCTCCTAGACATGTATAGTTCTTGATAATGTTTTCCAAAATTCAACAATTGTTGAAGCGTGCTAGCTACCACGGAAAACCAATGAAGTTAAATTGGTTAGGTAGCTGTCTTTTTCCATCATTTTAAAGTCAAAATGTATATCATATCCCTTAATGAAAACACAAATGCATTTGCTGTGCTTTTGTGAAGACAAAGCAAAAGCGCAAAGCAAATTAATCCGTATTTCCAAGGCATTGTAGCAGACATGAAAGGCACCACTTTGCAAACAATGTGGGTTCAGGATTTGGATTATTCTTTGAAAGAAACCCCATCAATGACCAAGTCCAACCACTACAGTTGATGCAATTATATGTATATTTGTTTATTCATTTTCATTTCTTCCCAAGAAATCTTTCTCTGTTTGCACTCTCTTGCAGACAATATAGGGTCGTAGGAATGTGGGTTTTTTGGTTATCAATCTTTTATGGCGTCAAATTTCCAATAAGTGGATGGGGTTGAGCTGCTACTACTGCCTTCACTAGTATAGCTCGGGAGGGTTTCTCCATTTGTGATAGAAAATCTAGTAGGTCTACAACATCTCTAGATTTGCAGACCAGAGTAGTCTCTCCTTTTTACACCTCTTGTTTTAGGCGGAAATTAAATCGATTCAGACTACTTGGGAAAGAAAACCAATTTTTTTTTAAAAAATAAAAAATAATAATAATAATGCTAAATGCTGCAGTGAGCAAAGTAGCTTTAGAGAGAATCTTATTTTTGAATGCGACATTTCACATTTTTTGTCTTTGGACCATGACATTACAGAAAAGAGAGAGCATGCTGGAGAGGAAGGTAAAGCTAGTTAAAGAGAAGTAATGAGGTTAAGAGTTTTGCAGAGAAGCTGGCATGGGTTAATGCATACTGCACTTTATTGGTGACAAATTTTTACAGTCACTCCTCTTGAAAAGGAAAAGAAGATAATAAGCTTTAGTCCCCATGCATCCAGTGTAGCACAAACATTGCTCCTGTCCCTGTAGTCACTCTCAGATGGGTTGCTATCCTTATGTGCTTTTTCTGATCATCTCTCTTGGCTGTTTCCTGTGATCCTATGTATTTAGATTTTCTTTTGGATTTTCTGTTCCCCATTTGAAATACCAAACAAACCCATGCTTCTTTGAAATTTCAATTGCATGATTCAGCTCTCAGTCTTAATATTAATTACATTAATATTGTGTTTTTCTTCCTCTTTCTCTACCATGAAAAGGACAAAGACTTATTTTCTTATTTGGGGAAATATGTCAGAGAAGAAGATCCATAAAAAAAACTTTCTTTTTTTTTTTCATTAGATTAATGGTTAACAAAAGAAGGTATCTAATAAGAATATAATTATTTGCCTTACAGTTCTCCATTATATTTTACAAATATAGCTAAAAATACAAAGAAAAATGAGAAAATGATATATCATATGGAGACTATAATGCAAGTAAATGGGGAAGCCTGCCGAAAACAAAACTCCTTTGGTAGTTGTTTATAAAACCCAGAAGAAGAACAAGGAATTCATGCTCTCCATATTATAGTAAGGTCACCTGACAGTAGTGATAGCTTCGAATCAGCAATAAAATAAGATAACATCCTCCTTGAATCCACTTCTTCATTACGTCTGATAAATACTCCTAAGTGTTTCTATGACTAAAATTTTAATTCTCTCATTAAAATACTCGATTAGCGGTGGTGCAAATAATGCGAATGGTCGACTTTTAGATCAAGTCAAGGGTTTCTTTTTTGTGTTTCAGAATTTTGGATTTTACTATAAAATAAAATATGGAAGCAGGCTGCTGGGTCGAGTCCAAAATTGTAATCCACATCCCGACTCAAAGTCAAAACTTAAACGGAGGATAAAACGATTATCCTTTGATTTATATGGACTTTGAACAGCTCCGATCGGGGATTTTTGTCATCCCAAAATTGCAGGTATATATAAGTGTAAATCTGCTGTTATAATCTTTTGTTATATGAAATGAAGTTTTATAACGATGCTTTAAAAAAAACAAAACAAGCACTTGGCCCGGTTCATCTTTCAAAAGTACGGTTCCCTCCCAGTTTTCCAATAGACCGTACGTACATGCTTACCAATCTTATCTAGTAATTAATTAGTATGCTCTGCTCATCTCATTGATTAATAAGTTGGTTGATAGAAAGTCACTTGGGATGGGGTGGGGGTTGGATGACAAAAATACAAAGTTTTCATAAACCTGGCTAACCTGAACTAATTCCACATGTTTAATTTCCTTTCCTTTATCTGGCTAGGATTATGATCGGTTCTCCTTCCTAACACTTTGTATTTAATTCATACCGGTGATCATGTTTTGAGATAGATTCATTGCTTTGTAATTATTTTTAATATATATATATATATATATATATATATATATATACACACACACACACTTTTTAATCTAATAAAATAAAACAAATAATTGAGTAGACTCACCAATTAAGATTGGCATCCTTGGCGCCGACTATTACTGTTCTTTGGAAAAATAGTTTAATATTATTTGTGGCACTGTTAAAGCTATGCCACCCACTTTTTTCTTGGACAAGTTTTGCTTGAGAAAATTATATTATGAAAAATAATCCAATTTCGTATATAAGAATTAAAATTTTATTTTCAGAAACATCTAAATATCCATCAAAAGTAATGCAAGGGCAAATCCAGGAATGTGAGAGATACAATAGAAATCATTAACATATTAAAACAAAATAAAAATAAAAATTTAGAATTGTGGTATATAATAGAAAATAATACAAATGAAATATTTACGTTACCTGATATAAAAAGATCTGCATTGAGTCGTGAAAAATGATATGCAAGAAGAATCACGCTCTCATATTGAAAATGAAAGAAATGAAATTAAAGCACGGTGTGGTGTTCTGTAAGTAAAAGCAAGTAGCAGTTCAAAAAAATGCTGGCGATCGAATTCAGTTCTGGTAGTTAACAGAACAAAGGGGTGGCGAAAATACGGGTTTTTAACGAAGCAGTCGCTCCAGTCAGTCCAGTTCATTCCGCAAAAATATTACGGATCCTAACTTCTAACAAGCACGTTGGTTTACAGTTACATGACAACAGCATTTAACGACAGCTAGCATTCCTTCATAGTGTTCATACAGTTCGAATTCAACAAGCAATTTTAGATGGCATTTTCCGTGTGGGTGCTGTAGTTTGTTTGTTTATAAACTAGCTAGCAGACAATGGCACCTATGGCCGTACACAAATTGACCCGCAACTTATAACCAAAGTGCACAATTCCAAATGCAAAATTGCAACAGCAAATGACATTGAGCCGGCCAATTTTGATGAAAATATAGTAGGTATATCTCTTAAGCATATGCTTGCAGCTTATACCTCAAAAGTATGAACAAGAAACTCATTGGCGGATCTAACATAGTAACTCTCTATAATAAGCTTACGCATCTTTTATCCAACAAACAAGGGTAATTGAATTATAAGCATGAGTGACCCTAAGGTTGTTCTCGTCACTGGCTGTGCCAAAGGTGGCATTGGTTTTGAGTACTGTAAGGCATTCGCCTCACAAAATTGCCATGTCTTCGCCTCTGACATCCCTCAACGCATGGACGATATGTCAGACTTTGGTTCAGATGAAATTGAGACACTTGAGCTTGATGTTTCCTCCGATCAAAGTGTATCATCAGCTATCAAAACTATCATATCAAAATGTGGCCGACTAGACTTTTTGATCAATAATGCTGGTATAGGAAGTACTGGCCCTTTAGCTGAACTTCCACTACACACAATAAGAAAAGCTTGGGAAATTAACGCATTGGGGCAGTTAAGAATGGTGCAACATGTTGTTCCTTACATGGTTTCCAGGAGAAGTGGCAGCATAGTAAATGTAGCAAGTGTTGTAGGAAAAGTGCCAACGCCATGGGCAGGGTCTTATTGTGCTAGCAAGGCTGCTGTGCTTGCAATTTCTGATACTTTGCGCGTTGAATTAAGGCCTTTTGGTATTAATGTAGTGAAAGTTGTTCCTGGCGCAATAAGATCAAATTTTGGTAGTAATACCGCAGAAAAGTTGGGGAATCATGATTGGAAGCTTTATAAGGAATTCAAAGAGGCTATTGCTGAGAGAGCTAGAGCTTCTCAGGTTGGTAAAGCAACTGATGCTACCGTTTTTGCAAGACATGTAGTAAAGAAAGTTTTGAGTCCTAGACCACCAAAGCAGATTGTCTTTGGTCACATGACTGGTCTGTTTGCTATGCTTTCTTGGTCTCCCCTTTGGGTGAGAGATTTGTTTTTTTCTACTCATTTTAATCTAAACAAGAAGGTATGAGGATTTATGAGTGTTTGTTATATGTTGATCTCTGTTTCTTGACCATACCAAATATTAACATTCAAATCAAGGCAGCAATATAGACAAGCCATTCTCGCCATTATTTGAAATTCTTTTCTCTTTCTTTTTAACAAAAAAATTGAATTACCGGTGAAGTTGACTTGTCTTGTGCTATAAATTGATGTATGCATAAGAAAGAAAGTTTTCCGCCCAGAGGGTCAAAAGTATCATAATTCTTCAGCTTCTAATACTACAAGCGTTGCTTAGGAAACCAGGATCCAGAAAATGACAATACCCTACAGAACATGCCAGGAGGCAAGAATTTTTCTTTAATGGCATCTTAATTATACTTCCATGCTTCCTGTTCCATGTAAGGAGTTTAGTTTAAGTTCTCGCCGTTGTAATTATAAAATTGATGAGCTACATGCTGAAGGATTGCTAAAAAGAGATGAAGATGGCTATATCTAACCTCTTTCCTCAGTATGGCATTTCAAAATTGCAGAAGTCACTTTCCATCAATTTGAAAGGAGGGATTATCTATATCATTGTGAAATTATCACAGCAGTGCCAGATGGGTTCTGGAACAGGTTTCAAGAAAAATTGTTTACAGAGGGAACCAAGTATTGTTGGGCTTAATTAGATATTTTTCTAGTTTGGAAGAAGAAACTTCAATTATGAACTACAAACAGCCACGTTATGTTGTCATTTGTCTATAATCACTATTAAAGAAGAAAACTGTTGGTGCTGTAATGTAATATTAACAACAGGACCCCATTTTAAGTTTTAATGTGAAGCTAAGCTAGATGTTAAACCCTGGTTAGATGTCTTAGGCAGAGGGCAAAATGGTCGAAGATGTGGAAAGGTATTTGGGCTGAAATACAATTCGTAATAAAGGGGTATGACAGGCTCTATTTAAAGCAGACAATGAAGAAAAAAGAAGTACCACCAACCACAATGGTGGTGGAGGTTGATAGTGAAAGGAAAAACAAAATTTTGCCAAGACAACCCATATACTTCTTTTGTAAGGCCATACACTATTTATAGTAAAATGTTACTGGCCTCTAGTGTCTTGTTGAGTGGATTTATTCATCATTACTTACTACAATCAAAAAGAAAGGAAACCATCCCTCTCTACATTTTGCCTCCCAAACTCCCCACTCTTCTTTTCAAAGCAAATGATTCTCACTAGAAAATCTGTCTCCATAGACTTGGATTCATGCAAATTTGCATGCAGCATATATATTAAATAATATATTATAGGATATAAGATGTAAATAAAGCCAATATGGTACCGAACACCCTAAAATCATGGGGCACACCCCCTCAATTAATTGCTAGGGGATGGCTCCCTTTACTCGTGTGCATCCAGTACATTTTTCATTGGGAAACATCATGCTGAAGCACCTATAAAACTTATTGCTCTGTTTCTTGCTAATACAAGTAATGAAAATTACAAACAAAATATTAAGTTAAATTTGCCTAATTTCTGAAAGAGATTAACGGTAAGCTGAATTTGGTAAACTGAACAAGATAAGAAACAATGCTAGTTGTTAAACTTTGTAGCCTTTGAAAGTGTACCTAAAAGATTTTAAAGAAATCCAAACTTGGGTTAGCAATATTCTCAGAGTATTACAAGGCTTTAATGATACAGAAAGGATATAAAGGGTTCACTCTACAAAAAGCATGTTCTTTTTTAAGGGCCCTTCATCATCATAGAAGGAATATATTTCGACTTTGAGTTAGGCATTCATTCTATTTACAACTAGCTTAATTAAACAAGACCTGGTTCTCAACATAAATATGAATCAAATGATTATATTAAAATGCGAAGTTTTGTGGGTATCAATTGATTAAGTTAAATATTCTGTGGGTTTCGATTTATATATTTTATAATATTAAGAGAGGAAAAGGAAAGGTTTTTAATATAATTTTAATCGAAGGAAAGTGAAGAGATTAGCATGAGAAAAAGGGGTTGTTGTTAGGGTCCCTTGAAAGGGTGTCCCAGTGCCCCTACCTCTTCTCACTTTTTGTCTGGAAGGCAAGCAGGTGTTGACTTTATCTACGATCTAGATAAATCTGAAATAAAGATTTTTCACTGTATATTGTCTTTGCACATCATTCAATAATTCTGCATTTTTGTTCTTTTATCTCCATTGCAATTTTTGCTTTGCTTTTGACGAACAAATATGGTCAAATATAGGTTTTTAAATATCAAATTGGACCATCAACCATGTTTTTTCGCATCACAATATTGACATTGCCTTGCTCTGTTTTATATTTGGGTTGTTCTATTTTTACCATTTATATACCATATTTTTTATCTTTTAAAACTCTTTATATATATTTTTAAGTTTTATGCTCGGTGTGAAAAAATAATTTAGGTTATATTTATTTATGTATATAAAGCAGAGAATAACATATCATCGGTTGGTTTTTATTTGCTTATTTATGTCTGTTGGTTTCTCTTTATTATCATAATTAACTGTTCTTATTTATGTTTTTTTTTTCTGCTAGACCCAATTAATCATTTCTTTTTTATTTGCAAGTTGTCTTTCTCATAATAAATTTTGTTGGCTCACAGAGTCTGTATTGAATTCTATACCACCGAAAGCAAAAACAAAAGATTTGGCCATTTAATACTCTTCTTTAAGGGAACTTGAGGGGTGAAAAAGGTGCTGTAAGAGTTTATATCCTGGCTGCTGCTGCTGCATTATCTATCCAGTACACAAGCCTTCAAACATTAGTACAATGCTGCATGTAAATGTGGTAAACAGACATCGCATTCACGTGCATAAGATATATAATTATGCAAAACATATAAATAATTTTGTAATAATAGATAAGGACATGGGCATGCACATGGATGGATTGAGCCACGGTAACCACAGGTGTACAAGGTAGGTTGTCCTTCGACAAAACTGATAAAGAGAGAAGAAAGCGCAGATTATGTCCAAGTTATCTCTTAACCAAATTTGAATTGAGTAGTCGTGTCAATAGCTTCTGTGTTGTTAGGGTTTAGGCTCTGCATAATTTGTCTAGGGATCATAGTAGTGGACTAGTTTTTGTGGCGCGTTTTGCTAGAAAACTTCCACTGTGCATGAAGAGATGGGAAGATCAACCAGTCAAATTAAAGAGGGAATTGTCAAGAACCTGCTGCATGCCGTGGTGGTCAAGTAAAACGGTGTCGTCTTACTCATCCTACTCCTACGTATAAAAATTTGCACTGAACTAGTTGATATTATTAGTAGTAGTAGAATAAAGTAGGGCCAGTTGAGAGACAGAGGGGTGTCTACTGTTGTGAAATGACCAGGTGTACAGTATGTCTTTCTGTTTGTGTAAACGTATTGAAGCTAAAGGTCCTCCATCAAAGCCTGGCTTTTCTCGAGAGGCACATGGAAAGCAAATACAGACGTGGTTACTGGTTATTTGTTATATTAATAAGATGCACCCACTAAATCTACTAGTATTTTGTCGTAATAAATTGTAAAGAAAGGGCCAAGGGGAGACATTGTATATAACTGCTGGGCTTTTGGGGTATAGAGCTGAGAGTTAACATCTATATCCACTTGAGAAAATGAGGTTTCTTGGGTTCTAAGTACTAGTAGTACTCTGTATTCCCTCTTAAGTCCAGTGTTCTTGTCTTCGTTCTTTTAAATCCTTTTTAATGCATCTTCATCTTTTATGAGAGGTTTTTAGTATAGGGTCTTGAAGAAAAGAAAAGAAAAGAAAAACAAAAGAGAAGAAAGGCAAGGCAAGGCAAGGAAGGAGCGTAGGGTAAAGCAAAATTAAAGAAGAGGTCTTTCTCATACACAGATCCCCATGGAATGCAGCAAGGATGCCTACCATTGCTTGCTGGAAGTCATTCCTTTTGTTTAGTTTAAAGGAACTTGCTTTGCTCTCTTTAGAAATCTTTTTTCACAGAGAGTGAGAGAGAGATTGGGAGCATAGATTGAGTTGCAGGAGTTTTAGATTTGTTTAGTTGAGTAGTTAGATTTAGTCCAATCACTTCTGAAGCTAGAAAACAAAAAAAATATATATATATAACTTTGAAAATGGAGTGAAGTGAAGAGGTTTTAGGAAATGATTAGTTTATTTGTTTCCCAATGATTGAGTTGCCTTGTATCAAGAGAAACTTGTTTAGAATCTCTGCTGAGTGGGAAAGTAGCAACCTTGAGAGAAAATGAAGCCCATGAACAATGATGATATCAACAACAACAACAACAACAATGATAACTGGTTAGGTTTCTCTCTATCTCCTGACATAAAAATGGAGGTTCCTCAAGACCTTCATCACCATAACCAAACACAGCCATCTCCTGCTTCTGCTGTTATTCCTCCTACTGCAGTCCCATCAAGCGTTCTTCAATGCTTACCTTATAGCTTTTACTATGGCCTTGAAGCTGAAAATAGTGGCATGTTCTCTCCTTTGCCTGTGATGCCTCTCAGGTCTGATGGTTCACTTTGTATGATGGAAGCTTTAAGCCGGTCACAGCAGCCACAAGGTTAGGCTCAAACTTCTACTTGCATATTATTTTCTTTTGGGCTTTGTTTTGTGCTTTGGCCTTAAGAAAATATTGCCATTATTCTTAAATCTTCTGGGCTCTTTTGTCTTTGACTTTTCATGGGAAGGAATGGTAACAACAACGTCAACACCAAAACTGGAGGACTTCTTTGGTGGTACTACCATGGGGACCCATCACTATGAAAGCAATGACAGAGAGGCCATGGCTCTTAGTTTAGACAGCATGTATTACCACCAAGAGCCTGAAAACCAGCCTAACAATCAAAATTGCCTAAGCCATCTCCAAGAAAATTCTAGGCTCCAGCAACAACAACAGCAGCAGCAGCAGCAGATTCCAGTCCAACAGTACCAGTATTATAATATTGGCGTTAGGAGCCATGGGATGTTACCGGGAGAGAAAGGTAAAGAAACCCAGGTAGCAGATTGTAATCTGCAGCTCCCTACAATGGCAAGTGATGGGTTGCATGGCATGAGGAACTGGGTTTCGAGGAACTATCCAACTGAACATGCAATGCAGCAGAAAATAATTGGTTGCATGAGTGACAACGGAGGTGAATCTGGGAGTGTTGGTGCAATGCCATATGGGGATTTACAGTCTTTGAGCTTATCCATGAGCCCTGCTTCCCAATCAAGCTGTGTTACTGGTTCACAGCAAATCTCACATGCTGTGACCAACTGTGCCTCCATGGAAACTAAGAAAAGAGGCCCGGAGAAGGTGGATCAGAAGAAAGTTGCTCACAGGAAGTCCATAGATACATTTGGGCAGAGAACCTCTCAGTACAGAGGTGTCACAAGGCTAGTTATTTCCATCTTTCCAATCTTTCTTTCTTCTTTTTTAATTCTGTTTCATTCAAAGTACTTTTAGAATTCCTTTTTTCTTCCAATATATATCTTGGCATAGTTGTGTTTGCTCTGCTCCTTTTTCATGCCTGCAGGTTCCAGAGTTTTCTTGTGCCTGTATTTTCATCTTAATTTGTTTTGAATTTTTGTTAATGTATTTTCTTTCAGGCATAGATGGACCGGTAGATATGAAGCTCATCTTTGGGACAACAGTTGCAAGAAAGAAGGACAAAGTAGGAAGGGAAGGCAAGGTTAGTAAAAGAAACAGAAAAACTCTACAATATGCCTCATGATGATTTTACTTTTAGTGAGACTGAATTTTCTGTTCACTTTTTTTTTCTTGCCTGACTCATACTATAAATATATTACTGATTGTTTTTGGTGTTTTTTGCTTGGATGGGGATGCCATTTCGATCAAATGATGATTCTCAGTTTATCTGGGTAAGATCATTTTTCCATGTGTAAATTATTATGTATGTTTTAAACAATTCTGTCCTTTCATATAATGTTGAATAAGTAATTACAAAGTGCTAATTTCAGGGGGCTACGACATGGAAGAGAAAGCTGCAAGAGCTTATGATCTAGCTGCACTCAAGTACTGGGGGCCCTCAACACATATCAATTTCCCCGTAATAATTTAATTCTTCTTACATGTTCCAATATTATTAAGGCCGTTTTCTGTTTTTATTACTAATCAAATGCAATTATTGTGTCTTATTAGCTGGAGAATTATCAAAAGGAACTTGAAGAAATGAATAACATGACCAGACAGGAATATGTCGCGCACCTGAGAAGGTAAATCTTTTGTTCTATTCATTTTCTTATGGTGGCTTGCAAACCATGTAATCTCATAGATTTTTACCTATATAACTTCTTTGCAGGAAAAGTAGTGGATTTTCGAGGGGAGCTTCAATATACAGAGGAGTAACAAGGTCATATTATCATACTTAACATGAATATGATCAGTTGATTTAGCATGTTACCACTGTATTAAAGCATTTTTACTTGAAATTTCTGTTCTTGTTGCAATTTTAGCAGGCATCATCAGCATGGAAGATGGCAAGCTCGGATTGGCAGAGTTGCAGGAAACAAGGACCTTTATCTTGGGACATTCAGTGAGTTCTTGTGAATCTTTAGTTTGTTAGGCAAAAACTCATGCTTTAGATTTATTGAATTCTGTGATTTAAGATATTCAGTCATGTTATCATGTTTGGATTAATATGTAGAGAAGAAAGTGTATGCTTTATGACACTGAAAGGCCAATCTTTGAGGCACTCGGTCTTTGGGATTGCATAGTGCTAGTAGTCCGTGTGAACTAAGCTTTTGTTGAAGTTTTTGTCAGCCATATAGAAACCTTTCTTTTTTAAGGCTGCTATGACAGCAAATGCACAAAAAAGAAAAATTTATTCCACTCGGACTCAAAATGGTCCAGTTATGTAAACTCGTTATCAGATTATGCATGATTCAGTAATACGTTAACTCTTGTCCTATCTAAGTCAATTTGCAGTGAAACTAATTATAATACCATTAACTGAATTTTCAGGTACTCAGGAGGAAGCAGCTGAAGCATATGACATTGCTGCTATCAAATTTCGTGGAGTGACTGCTGTTACTAACTTTGACATAACAAGGTACGATGTAGAGCGAATCATGGCAAGCAATACCCTTCTTGCTGGCGAACATGCTAGGCGTAGCAAAGAGATGGGACCTGGTAATGCTGTTCCTAATCATCACTCTTCTGCTCATAACAACAATACGGAAATCATACTCCCTCAAAACGGGAGTGTACCACCAGATTGGAAAATGGTCCCATATCCAACACCACAGCAGCTTGAGCATAAAGCATCAAATATTAGCATCATGAATAACTATAATGCTCAATCGTTCTCAATGGCTCCAGAGAGTGTGATTGGGATGCATACAATGAGCTCAGCTCAGCAGGAGGTTGAAAGCTCAGTGAAGATGGGTACATCACTTATCAAATGCTTCTTCACTGGTGACCAGCTTGAGCAGCTCAAGGGAAGGCAGCCCTGATGGAACCAGCGTGCCAATGCCGTTTGCAATGCCTCGTACAGCTTCAAAGTTGTTGACTAGCCCAACAGCCACAGTGAATTCTTGGATTCCTCCAGCAGCAGAGCTGAGGCCCGCACTCTCCGTGCCTCACATGCCAGTTTTTGCTGCATGGACTGATTCATAGACTAGTCTTTTAGCATGTAGTAGCTAAGTAGTATTTTGCATGAAGAAAACAAATAGAGGGGTAAAAGAAAGTTTGGTTTCTAGTGAATTTTTCTCTAGTGGAAAAAATCAAATGTAGGTCTAAGTTGGACATGTTAACAAATTTCATTAGCTTATCTTAAGAAAATCTTGAAAAGAAATATTGGTGGGGAAGAAGCTTTAAGGACACTATGATTGAAGTCCATGAAATGATATTTGCAATATGGAATGACCCCCCTATTTCATAATTAGATTCTACTTTATTGGTCCTTTTAAGTACAAAACCAGCTCAGTATTTGTCTTCCGCTTTTAGCCTTTGACCACAATAATCTCTGTTCACATCACCCTCTGGTTCTCACTGTCCATAACAAAATCATTTCATTACTTAGCTTTCTCCAAAGGTAAAAGAAATCACGTCTCCATAATTCAAAGAATACAGACTCCAAAGGTAAAAGACATACTATCTCCATAATTCAAAGAATACTGAAAAGGAGATAATGAAATTGATTCTCTTTCTGTGGATTATGGATGGTTTAGATTATAATCCAATGGTACACAATAAGTAGAATTTGTTTGCTGTTAACGTGGAAAATGCACTCCTGTTAGAATTCACCTTGTAGGTGTTTTTCCTTCTAAACCCAGTAAAACCTGTGCACTAATGATGCTGCTTGCCTTGGCATAAAAGCTATCCCATGTCCACATGTGTGCTTTGCAATGACCGGTCAGTATTTCACCATCCTATGTGTGCGTGTTTTCACGTGCAAAATTTGTTCTCTCGGACATTTCATGCTCATAAGAATATTTGCAGTCCTTGTTTCACATTTTCTGTACCTCTTATGAATAAGGAAGAAGATGATCAGAAAAAATGCCAGGAGTTGAATATGAAAGAATCAGGATTGAGTGGAACTGTTGACCGAGATCATTGCTTAGAATGAGAGCACTGATTGATTTAACAGGTAAAATTTCATAAAATAAAGCGATAGATATATGGAATTCAATCTGTCACACAAAAAACGGATACTGTTTGATTCATATATTAAAAAAAAAGAAAAAAAGACTTAGAATTGACTTCAGAATTATATATAAAAACCTCTTGAAAGGAAAGGATCCTTGTCCTAAGAAACTGCATGCATGCATCATAACCAAAGATTTTAAAATATAATTTCGTACAAAGAAGATGTCAGTAATTCACTCAAACTTAATAATTAAAAATAACAGTCTCATACCTAAACCCACTGGCAAAATAAGCCCAGAGAGCAGCAAGCAGCAGGGCCAGGGATAATGGGATGAATTACTCTGAAACAGTGAAGAACAAATGTGCAACAATATGCTTTAATTCACCCAAGAGCTCGGAACTGTTATGTATCAAAATATAGAATCTCATTTTTTATTTTCCTTACAGGTACGATGCCATGGAAATCTAACAAAATACTGTTGCTTACAGGAACAGATATTTGAGTTCTCTTTTCAATAAATTTTCTCACAAAATAAAACCAAACTTTTCATCTCACCGTGGACTAAAACAGCCCAACCACCATGAACAGATTGATGAGCAAATAAATAAGATTGCAGCAACATTAATTGATTGTCCATGTTTTAAACAGTGTCACTACAGTGCATTTTAGTTGACATAAGTTGTAAGTGTGGTACTGGCTGCTCCTTGGAATCCTAATAGTTACAAAAGCAACAAGTTAAATATGGTGCAAATTTGTGAAAGTTGAAAGAACCCCACCGAAAGCACTAGCTGTCAAAGTATTTCTTTCACTAGTCTTTAACTTTCTCTTTTTACAGTTTACCATATCAGGATTTCCAGAGTGAACAAAACATGTGGCGGGAAAATTAAGTTCCAAATGGTCAGTAATATGTCATTGCAGTGAAATTATATAACTTGGTGTCAAAATGGTTCATGATGATTTTGCCAACATCCCATTTTCATAATTTTATCATTCTCATATTTCTTAATTGCATATTTTGCTTTAATTATCGTAGTTAACAACAAAGTAACATACTTTCCCATGTGAGATAGAAGCTTTTAGTTGGGAACAAAATTAAAGTGTGATTAAGGGGACAATTATGAGTTGGCTTCATTGACAATTAGTTGCCTAAGAGTCCACATCCACAGTAACTAGCTGGTAAGCTGTTTTAAAACTTGAATAATATGTGGAGATCTCACTTTTTTCCAAAGAATTGAGAGGAAAATCTCAACAACCCTTTTGGGGGCACACCTCTTCTGACATACAAATATTTATAACCACTAAATTAGAAGACTAATTCGGATTTAGATTCCTTTAATGAAGTGGGCGTGCATGGTTATTGCATATCTAAAAGAAAAAAGAAATTATCATGAAAATCAAAATAAATGACCTAACTCATCAGCCTAGCTTACTATATCATAAATAGAATAATTTCTTTTCGCAGTAAAGCTACAGTACAAATAGTTGTACTATAAAATTTTTCGTTACTCGTCTTAAATTGTAGCTTAACACGACTCCTTAGAATATGTAGGCAGAAGCAGGAGCTTGAATAGTTTTTAGTCAAAGGAGATGGGAAGGGCTGCTTGTGGAAAAAAGAGAGCCGGGAAAGAAAGTTAAAATGTAATAATTGTCTTTAAATTGATAAAGGTGTACGGGGTTGATGAAAGTTTTTGTTCGAATTGATCAAGTGTGTGGGTGTGTCAAAAAGATAAGCCATGATGTTGTCTTAATTAAGAAATCAAATCACCGAAATGCTAATAAGTCAGTAACTTGTTGAAAAAGGAAATATATATTATAGTGTTAGTGTGTTGATGCTCATCAAGCTGTAAGAAGTAAGGAGATAGATAGATCGATAGACAAGCTGTCACTAATCATGAAAGCGTCGGTGAAACCTTCTTGGGCGGTTGCTAGAGCAGGACTAGCGTTTGGAATTTTGTTGAGAGAGCAAAGAGCAACTTTCATTAACTCCATTGCTTGCTCGATGTGATTGCATTAACCTGCATTGAAATCGGTAGCTAGGAGGACTTGGTTAAAACTTCACATTAACTACTCAAAAAATTACTAATAACAATTATGGGATTCAAATTATGTTTATGGGATTGCATCAACATGCACTGCAATAGTTAGATAACAATTGACTGAAATAATATTATGATCAAATTCATTTTTTCTTTAATTATTCGAGTTATAAAATTCTAAGTAATTCGCCACTAATGATTATGTGATTTTTTAAGACATCGAATTAGCAACATTATTAACCCCTATTTCTAATTTTTTCAAAATATTGATGTGATGGAATATTCACTTTGTTTATTTCATTATGTAGGCAATAGGTAGGATTTCCATGGCCCCAACATGAATTTCAAGGCATAATCGAAGGCTCGTGAATCAAACCCATAAATGTTTGTGCCTGAGTTCATATCATTTATTTTTTATTGTCATTATTATTATTAGTGTGGCAACAACCACCTTCATGCTTACTATCATATGGTTTTGGTACAACTAAATTAATCATGATTAAGTTTAATTCGGTACAATTAAATCATCATCTAAATTTACTCATGGGTCAACAACAGTACAGATCTTTAACAAGATAGATAAATAATCGACACTAAATCTTAAATTCAATGTATATTAACCGCAAATTTTTATGACTCTATATGTATTATTATCAATATAATTATTGATGAATCTATATATGTATGTGAATTATGATGTGTGTTAAAATAATGATGATGTCCTCGTGCAGACTATAAGAATCTAGTTGTGGTTGACATAATTTTTTAAATTAGTAATGATGTTAATTCTAATTCCTGCACTGAAACAGCTGCTGATTATCATTCTAATAATAGATCATGATTCTTTGGAATTAATTAATTGTTCTCATTTCCAAATTTTTTACCATTTCCCCACGTCTCTAGCTAGCTAATTTCGGATTAACGGGGTTTCTCTGTTTAATCCCAATCTCACCTAATGGTATAATTTCACTTGTAATTAACTCATTGTCAGGGTTAATTAGCTTTATTGCATTAAAAAGAAACTAGTAAAAAAAAATAGTCTTAACAAAATGCCTGGCCCATTTGCAACAAAAACTTGTATAATGGACTAAAAAGGAAAACAGAATTGGGCTGGGCCTCGATGATGACATGCACCAGCCACATAGCGAAGAAGTTCAATTTTCACATTCCAATATGAGGTATAATTTCTTAATAAGGAAAATAATAGTCAACCAATAAACGAAAGAACACGGAGATTTGGTGAAGTCCGTGGAAAGAGAAATGGGATTGGTAGGGCACTTAGGTTTAAATGTGGCCTCAGATTAATACTGTAGTCTTAAATGAGATCCAACACAGGTTGAGGTGTACAGATGTCAAGCTTTCTAGACATTCTCTGCTACTTTAAGATTTTAAAAAAAGTTATCATTTGTGTGCAAGTTTCAACTACAAATCGCCATCCATACACTAACCCCAGAAGAAAATTGAAAGGGCTTTGTCCAGCATAATCCCACCAATGTCCATTTCAATTTTGCTGTTTGATTTTGAAACCCTCACATCAACGTGAACATGAATTTGAACTTGACCCACATTCTCCACATATTCTCCAAAAGTTTTATATTCTTTGTCTTCGGGGTCCATTTTAACACAGTTCAAGCTCCCTTCATTAAAGTTTTAATTTAGGATTTTTATTTTTACTTATTAACTAAAAGTTATTAATTACTCATTCATTTATATTTGACAACTAATAATTTCATTTCATGTAAATGTAGATTAATAATTATAACATTTTAATATTGAATATACTCTTAATTTCAATCACATCATATAATCATATCATGACATGTTATTGTATGAATATTAAAAATAATTTGTAGTTCGACAATTAAATTGACATAAAAAAAATAGTATGTGCGATTTGACAAATACTATTATTTAATCTTAATCCAATCAAAACTAACCATAGTTGATAATACAAAGTAATGATAAAAGATATAAATTATGAAACAACTGTGGTTACCTACCAAACTAAGTACATAAGATAATGTTAGTATTTAAGCTTAGTGGACTGGCTTTAACTAGCGAATGTCAACGAACATAAGTCACATCCAGGTGTCCCCCGAGTTTTCCATTCCTTACGCAATTTATATTTTATATGCACCCACATTGTCAATGCTTCGATGGTTTCAAATCACTTCCCACTACAGACATTGGACCAACATGCTATCCACCATGTACAGTTTTCCTGTACTACATGCCCAACAAACACAACTTTATTTATTTATTTATTATTTGTAATATATTACAATGTCTTTTCTATATCATGAAATATTATTATTTGACACCTCGAGACGATCAGATATATAAATTGGGTTGGTATAAGTTAATATAAAAAAAATATTAAATTTATCATTAATATATTTTAATATTATCACTTATATTTTTATTATTTTAAAATAATATATTTAATCTTTATCGTTATAACACTAACTTTAAAAATTCAATTTTTGAATACAAATAACTTTATTGTCCCTATAGTAATAATGAGGATGTCACCTAATTTTTTTAAAATAAAATAAATATTAATTCTAAAACATTCAAATAAATATTAAGAATAAAATTATTTAATAAAAATTAATTTCAAATTAAAAATTTACTAAAACTAAAAATTAAATTCATAATGTCATAAATTTATTTATTTTTATTTTTTAAATTTTTACAATGAAATCAAATATAAATATAAATAATGAAATATAAATAAGTTTATTTCATTTTATTCTTTAAAATTTTACAAGAAGATCAAATAAAAATAAAAATAATAAAATTTAAATAAATTTATTTCTTTTTAGTTTTTACAATAAAATTAAATAATAATAAAATAATAAAATCTAAATAAGTTTTTTTAATTTTTTAATTTTACAATAAAATTAATTAAAAATAATATAATAAAATCTAAATTTTTTGTAAAAAATCGTTTATGAATAAGACATGTTATAAAACCTAATTATGAATATTATTCAATAATTATTTGTTAAAATAAAAAAATTAAAATTAAAAATGAAAGCAATTACAATCTTTAATAAAAAGTTTATTTTTTATATTTTTTTACATTATTTTAAACTCAATACAGATTTAATTTAGTTAAAGGATAAATGTGTCAAATAATAAAATATACTAATATTTAATAGCCATGTTATAACGATAGAAAATAAATATGTAATTTTGAAACAGTAAAAATGTAAGTGATAATATCGAAATATATTATAAATGAAATTGATAATTTTTCTTAATATAAATTATCATTATTAAGTTATCTACTTCTAAATCCTCACTCATAAAAAATAACTTGAATAGTAATTTATCATAAAATATTTATACATGAGGTTTCCTTTATTATACCAAATGTAATAGCTCAAACTCATTGTTAATATCTTTCATTTTTGGATATTGTGTATTTATAAGGAAGTTATAATTAGGGAGGGACAAAATTGAGTTCAGTTTGATTTTTGAAGTTATAATTAGGGCGGGACAAAATCGGGTTCAGTTTGATTTTTGTAAAAATCGAAATCGAACACAAAATATAAGAATCACAACATTGAACCGATCTAAATCGAATTAGTCCAATAATTGAATCGATTACTTAAAAATCGAACCGATTACTTAAAAATCAACTGAAACTGAAGTTACTTTTATAATCGAACCGAATCGAACTGTTTGATTTGGTTCGGTTGGGTATTTTTGTCCGATCCTAATTATAATAATAACTTATTACAAAATATATATTAATCAAATTTTAACCCTTATTTTGATATCAAACATAACACTTCAGTTTTAAAACTAAGTAAACATTGTTTATTTTGAATATATAACTCATCAAAAATTATTCTTAAACTTTACAACTCAAAATGTGTTTATTTAATTAAAAAAAATTAGGATGTATAATTTAGTGTTTTTTTTTCTTTTGCGTAGAATATAGATGATGTAGGGTGTGATAGTATGAATTCACCACACTCATAGATAGAGTATCTATCCCTAAAACTTTTGTAATTCTTTCGAGGTCGTTGCAATTACAAGACCATGAATTTGTGATATGATCCCTAAAGAGAAGTTATGAATTTGGGTTAGAGGGACTACTTGATGGGCTCCATCATGTCTGGAAATAGAGGGCCTCAGAATTTAGGCTTCGGGGCCCCAATTATCACCACAAAATCTAAGTGGCCCCCGCAGTCCATCGAAGCACTTTCACTTTCGACAGTCAAAATCGACAAGACATTTCTACAGCTTGTATGAAATTCAAAACCCTAAACACGGTGTTGGTTTGTAGGCACTCATGCTACTTTCGAGTAAGGCAACAGAAGCAGAAGGAGAGCCGCAGTCCATGTCAATTCGGGACCATTAATTTAAAGCCCAACTCAATGGAGAACTAAATCTTTTTTCAAATATTCCTTCGGATTCAATGGTTTAAGAATGAATAAATTCAGTGGAAGCACTATTTTGATTGACATATGGTCAAAGTCGTATAGGAATATCTCTCGGTTCGAAATTTTGTCAAACTTGAAGACATAGAATGATTTTGTATTAGAATCCAATCCAATTTTAAATTAAATAAAAAGAAAAAGATGAATTACTCAATTAAAAAAATAAAATAATAGTTAGTGGTAAAGTTAGATGTTGGAGATACAAGTAAATGAGAAATGTTGCGTGACGCCATAAGTTACTACTCTTGAGTAATCTGTATCTCCTTTCTCACCCTTGTGCTGACTTTGTGACGGTGGAAGGAAGCGTAGTCACAACTTTTTGCAAAGTTTTCTCTTGTGTGACTCTGTTGACAAAGTCAGTCTTTCACTTTGACCATTAATTTAAAGCGCAAGATGGAATGACAAGCAAAGCAAAGCAATCAATAATACTTGGGACAAACCCCACTATTTTCCTTTACGATTTCATTTCCCCTTCCTTTATGTTTTCTAAAAGATAATGAAATTTAGCCAAATGTTATCGGACGATACCAACATTCACCTTTTTCAAGCACGCCAAACTTATCATTGATCAAGCACGCCTATGAATTTTTGTTGAAAAGTCTTAGAAACAACAAGTTTTATATTATAAAAATACTTTTCCATATTTACTTTATTTTTAAAGTAATATAACTTCAATAAATCTTAATTGCGGGATTACACAATTTTTTTCTTAGAAGATATATTTGACAAAATCTATTCTATTAATACAGCTTCTATTCCAGGAAACTTTAATGAATTTTTAATTAAATATTAGAAAAGAGAGAAAAAAAACACCGTCTTATTATTCAAAAATCAATTATATTAAAACTATCCCTGTAGTTTTTGCAACACATGGTAACGTTGTGCAACAAAATAACGATACAAATATTGTATCTTTTTTTTTTTTTTGAAGTATCAATCTTCTAAATATATGGCTATCATACAAGATATGGCTGTCAATTTTATTGCTGATAAATTAATTATAGCATCTGTAATGAGTGACGTATAACTTGTGTATGGATACTCTTTAGTCTTTATAAAATGGAGAGGGTAGAATTAAAAGAATGAGTCGATATGATATCCCCATGATAATGATATTTCCTATATCAATCCAATCCGATCCTGAATTCTTCTTTACAAATCAGACGTCCTTTCGGCGAAGGGCATCAAAATTGGCCAAGTGTAGAGCAGACAAAACCGCTTTTTATAGCACGCTTAACCATGTTTTAACACGTTCTAATTATAATTAACAATAAGATTAGTGAAACTGAGTGTGACACGTAGGCATTGAAGACAAGCAAAAAGCAAGGCAAGGCAACTACCCCTAGTCCTTTGCGTAGTACGGCAGCGTATAAGCCTCGAAAAAAAATTTCAGTGCCAGACAGACAGGTGATGCGAGTGACGTACACGATAATTCCGGCCACCTGCCTGTAAGTAATTGCCTCTGTGTCATAGCCCTACGCCTTAGCGGACCTCCTTTAATTTTGTAAATTATTGGAGTATTATTTATAAAGCTTCTGACTTTTAATGAAATAACGAATAAATGTGTGCTTTAATTGTTTGTGACGAATAAGCCCTCTACATGATTTTAATTAAAGTTATCGTGAAAAATTAAAGTTATCTTTATTTATTATTTCTTAAAATATAGGCAACTTATTTGTTATTTCTTATTTATTGAACTTGAAATTTTCTTGATGTCACAAACACAACCAGTTTTCTAACAGGGTTGCATACTCGGGCTTTCATTATTTGTGTTGCCGTTTTTTTGGTACGCCTCTCATGTTATCATTTTGTTTTTCAATAAAAATATTCAATAATAACAATATTATACATACTTATAATAACAAATGACGTACCCACTGATACCTGGGGTTTTACCCAATTTCGTAGAGTGAATTTTCACAATAAAAAAAGTGGCAACTAAAAAAAGTAAAACTTATTTTCTTTTTAGATAGATAATTTTTAAACAAATATTTTAATATTTCCTCTTTTTTATTTAACCAAACATTAGAAAAGAAAATAAACAATAAAGCAATTTTTTAAATCTCAAATTAATATTAACAATATTAAAAACATATTGAAGTACACCATTTATTATAGAAAAATATAGTTTGATACGTGAAAAAACATGAGTCTGTAATAGTCTCAATAATCATTAGATGAAGTGGTCAATCTCATCGATACCTCAATATAAGACAAATATTGGGTGAGGTTGCCAATCTCATCGATATCTTGATTTAAGGCAAATGAATTACCAAGTCAAAAGCAACCAAATAAGACCCACCTTGAACTGAGCTCCTTACTGTGTTTCGACAAAACACTCGATATTGAAAGCGACTAGATAAGATCTACCTCAGGCTGAGCTCCCCGCTCCATTTTACTAAGATATTTGTCATAAGTTCATAACACATTGCGTGACCATATACTATGATAATGGTGTAAACACCTGTACAATCCTTATACTGTGATATATGTGAAAACGCTATACAACAATATACCGTAAGTGCATGTGGAAGCGCTTCATGTGACCATATACTGCGGTACATGTAAAAAACGCGATCATATATTGTAGTACGTATAATAGACGTGGTCATATACTACGACATATAAAGGGGACGGAAAGCACCATCAATTCTGCATCTATACCCTGAAATACGAGTTGATATGTTTTAAATATCTTGACTGTTAAATATCACACCTAGGTGAGCTGAAGACTGGGTAACCAGGTGCACATGGGACCAGATTGGCTTAATATGAGTTTCTTCTTACACCTATAGTTATACTGCGGGGGAACCACCAAAAAGTGAAAGGAAACAATATTTGAACCCACCAAAGGGCAGGGAACATGTTGGTTAGACAAAATATTAGGTGGCAGAGAGGAGTCCAGCTGCCAAACAAGGGGGATCACTTGAAAAATTGGGGACCACAAAGTCTCACAGCCTAGTAATATCAAGCCACGTGACACTGAGTGTCTGAATGACTAATTCTAGCATGCCACGTGATATCACCCAGGTCAAATAAGTAAGCACCACGTGCATCAGGTTGAGTCAAGGTAGGGTAACATGCATCAACCAATCAGTGCCCAGCTTTATCTCCATGTATGAACATGTTTTTTTTTACGTTTAAGGTAAGTTGCTTATTTTTACCTTTACCCCAAGAAAGGATAAACCCATTCTCCTAAGCAAGTTCTTGATACACACACTCTCAAATAACATTCTCTAGGTTCATTCTAACCTTATTTTCTCCAACTGTTGAAGAACATTGACCTTGACCAACCTCTCCATACTTTTTTCCTCTTATTATATCTCTCTTTTACATATAAGAGAAGGGTAAGACCCATACTACTCCCAAAACCTACTCTTCAGTTGAAACTGACTTAAGCATTGAAGGAGGGTAGCCGGAGAGGCGACTTTCGTCTGACTCGTGTTCTGTTTTGCAAGAGGTTCGCGGAGTAGCTCTGACAAAATCTGGATTTTGAAACTATTCAGGAGGTCAGAAAGGTGAAGCAGAACGATTATGTAACTAACGAGTGACGTCTACTCATCATTTCGAAAGACTCTCAGACAATTTATCATCGGCTCATCTTTAGATCACTGTTAATTAACCATCCTTGATACGGTAATATAGTGTGGTTCAGCTGACTATATCGAAACATCTAAATCTATCTTCAAACCTAATGTAGTCAAACAAAATTCTCGTATCAACACTATTATTTTATTTCATAAATTAATATCACAACCGGGATGTTATGTTTCATAACTTTTGTTTTTCGAGAAATTCAAGTGCTTTCTTGCAATCACTCCAATTAATTTACAAGTATTAAAAAAAGTATATTCTCCTCTTGACTTTGATTGGTCGATGAATAAAAATAAATAAATAAATGTATTTTAATTGAATCATCGTAATAACATGAGATGTAATGATTCTAGAAGGTAGCACAAAATCTCTTAATAGATCAAAACAGATTGTCCGAGTTGTTTTCTTTATTTCCTTTTACATCCTGTTAGTGGTAAACCAAGCCGGCAGACATCATGTGATTAGATATGAATGACCGAGCCTAAGACCGAGGCCGAGGCTGAGGAGGCTTCACAATTAACGGAGAAGTAACGGGACTGACTAACGGCGGCCGTAGTTAAAAGCAAAATTTTTCCGATATTCCCCGTCACTCGTCAGTCACCAAAACACTGGGTCTGGGGATGATACAAGAGAACGTATCAATCAAATTGAAGCCATAATTCAATTCCACGTAGACAGCGCTACAGCAATGCCTGCTGGTTGCCTATAGCTGAACCTGAAGCCACAACAAGATGACCGAAATACCCTTTCATCAATTGACGTGTTGTGATTATCTTACGCCCCAAATTTGCAGGTCACAACCCCACAAAACAGCGGTTCACTCGTGTCAAATTCTTTCATTTTCACCAGCCCAACACACAAAATATATTGCAAGTCCCCACTTTGTGCCCTCCTCTCTCTCTCTCTCCCTCTCGCTTTTCTCTCACGCCCTTCCTTGCCTATGTTGTTCTCTTCCCTCCCTTTAGACCCAAAAAAACATAACAAAATTTTTAGAAAAGTTGTTGTCTTTTGATTCTCTGTTTTTCTTTTTGTTACCCATATCTCAGAACTTCACTTTCTTTGTATTCTCTGTAGCTAGCTAGTTTGTGTTGATTGAGCCTATATATCAATCAGACTGCTAGAACTGAAACTTATATAAGAGATAAAAAAGAGCAGTCTTATATGTTTTGCAAATTGCAAGTTTCTATCTTTACAATAGAAGGAAAAAAGGAAATTTTTATCTTGGTCTTCGCAATTTTCTTGTTAACGTGCACCTTCATAATAGCGTAGCGCAGGGAGAAAGGGAGAGGATAAATACACAGTACAATCCAAATCATCCTCTTTCTCTGTGTCTCTCCAAGTCTGTTGTTTTCTCTCCCAGAAACTCGAAACATTGAAGAGAAAGCTAAACAGAAAACGAACCGATATATCTCTCTATCCTTCTGTGGCCGTAAATGGCTGTTCGTACTCTTCTGCTAATCTTGGGTTTGCTAACGTGCGCCGGTCTTCCTCTTTCGACATCAGATCCAAACGACGAAGCTTGTCTAACCCATCTAAGCCAGTCGTTAAAAGACCCTTACAAGAACCTTCAAAACTGGACCAAATCAACCCTCTCCAATCCTTGCAACGGTTTCACCTCTTATCTCCCTGGTGCCACCTGCAACAATGGCCGCATCTACAAGCTTTCTCTGACAAACCTATCTCTTCAAGGCTCAATCTCTCCTTACCTTTCCAATTGCACTAACCTTCAATCTCTTGACCTTTCTTCTAATGCTCTCACTGGCTCCATCCCCGCAGATTTACAATACTTGGTCAATCTTGCTGTTCTTAATTTGTCAGCCAATCGATTAGACGGAGAGATCCCACCTCAGCTCACATTATGTGCTTACTTAAACGTTATTGATCTTCATGACAACCTTACTCACTGGTCAGATTCCTCAGCAGCTGGGACTTCTCGTTCGTTTGTCATCTTTCGACGTTTCCAATAACAGATTGTCTGGTCCAATACCACCTTCCTTAGGGAACAGAAGTGGGAACTTGCCCAAGTTTAACGCGAGCTCCTTTGAAGGAAATAAGGATCTTTACGGATACCCTTTACCGCCGATGAAAAGTAAAGGGTTGTCAGTTTTGGCAATTGTTGGGATCGGTTTAGGAAGTGGGTTTGCGAGTTTGGTGCTCAGTTTTACCGGGGTTTGTATTTGGTTGAAGATTACAGAACAAAAGATGGCTGTTGAAGAAGGCAAGATTAGTCAGTTTATGCCTGATTATTAAGTTTAATTATAGCGCCTTGATGATTAATTTCAAGTATATCAGGAATCTCAATGTGATTGAAGATGATTAAATCAGCTCAAAGCCTACAAAATTTGAGGTATGCTTTATTTATTTATTTTTCCTTCTTATTTTTGAAATATAAGTGAGGTGTGGGTAATCTTATTTTCTTCTTCTGAAGGGGTTTTCAGAAGTTTGCCTGTTAATGATTTTTTTTTGAGGGATTTTCATTTTTCTTTTAAATTCTTCTTCCTTCCTTGACCATTTCAGGCTTTTTTGTTTTTAATTTTTTTTATAATAGTAATCAACAATCAATGACAATGTATAAACCAATTCAAACCAGAGGCTTCAGTGAATAGCTATCACTATTATTGTAATGTTTCTTCTAGTACAAATCGTAATTTATTTTCTTTATCTGCAATTTTTTTTTTCTTTTTAAAATGTGTAAAAGAAAGAAACTGGTGGGTACTTTGATATCCTGAAACTGGTGCATTTATTTAAAAAGAAAATGCGCTTTTACCTACTTGAATTTCTAGTGCTTTGCTAATGTGAGCTGGTGGGAGACCAACACTACCACCCCATGGCCTTTGACATTGTCCATTTCTTACAAAACTTTATTTAAGACGATGCTTCCTTCTGATCATGCCAACATTCTGGTCAGTTTTGCCAGTCATCTATCCAACTCGTCCTTCTTTTCGATTTCACAACTCTATGGGCGCAGCTAAATTCCTAGAACATAAGATCAAAGGTTCACCAAACAGCGTTAATATCTTTTAACGTTAAAGATTATATATATATTTTTTATAACAGTGATTAATTTTTTTTTTAAATTTGAATGTATTGGTGATTAAGTAGAAATTGCATGTGATATTGATGATTAGTTTGAGATGGGAGGAGAAGTGGGGTTGCATTATTGGGGTCTGTGGGTTCGTTATTCTGGGGGGTTATATGTTCTAGACAACAGCCTATAATTCGTTTACCCTTTTTTTTTTTAACCATAGGTAAACAGGGTAGGGTGGTAGGCCAACTTTGTTGTTTTGTGCGATCCCTCTTGTTGAAGTTGGGGTGATATTAAGATATTACTGGAGTCCGCATGTGCTGTTGTGCCCAGCCCCATGGCTTTATTTTGACTTTTTTCCTTTATTTGATAACAATAACTGTACCCCCTCTGTTATCTGCACCTTTCCACAAATGAAATTCTAGGCATGAGAACTTAGTTTGGCAGCTTTTATTTTTTCTTTCTAAAAATAATAATTAATGAAAGGCATGTAAATTTTTGTTCATAATTTCTCAATTTTATTTATAATTTCAGAGCCATAACTATCTTTTACTATTTCAAATAATTTTATTCATTAAACTAGATAAAATCTGTATAAATGGATAAGAAACTTGTGTGAGATAAAACAGATACAAGAGTTATTGCAAATGCATTAAAAATGGAATGGATTTTCTTAAAACTAGAATAAAATTTGAGATTGATGGGAAATAAAGATAGAAAAATAGTAAAAGGTAGTTCCAAAATAATAGGGAAAATTAAAAAATTAAACTTGTTTGATGAACCAATTTAGACAAAGGTCCTGGAATTTGGTTGCCACTTTTTATTGGATACAAAGTGATGAAATTTGTCTTTATGAAGAAGGGAAAATAGCATTCCAAATTCAACCAGAGCACGATGAGGCCCACAATCACGAGTGTCCTCTCCGTGATAAAGAAACTGGTCCTGATCAAACGGTGGAGATGGATTGAGAAAATTTCAACTCACACCGAAAGCAGAGATGGTCAAAATGTGCTTTCATTCCTCACAATAATGATTCCTCCGAGAATGGCATGCACGTCATTATGCATTGCCCCCACCACAACCCCATTAGCCATTGATGGTATAATCTTTTTTATTTTGGTTATGTTGTTCGGTTGGTTCTCGGAGGAATTTTTTAGGGAAATGGCTTTTGGCTTCTATTTTCCTCTCTGTCTCAGTCACTCACAAGAGATGCGCTTTTGCTTTCAATGCTATAAAGCCTTCAATTCTGCTTCTTGATATGGGCCTTTGCCAGTGCCAGTGCCAGTGCTGGACTGGTCCTATATTGCCTGCTTCAATTAAACATAGCCTTCCGTCTATTCATGTTATATCTATATATGTTTTGAATTTCATTGCGGCTCCCAATTTAATAATCAATGAAATTAAATACATTAGCTCTTTTATTATTTTGCGATTCAAAAATATTGACAGACCTACTCTCTGAAATCACATGCAAAGATTTTGCCTTGTCGTTGCAGAAAGAAGTGATGGTCTAAGTACACATCTCATTCCTCATTAATAATCACAAAATTTAATACCTAAATAAAATCAGTGCCTAAACTATCCACGTAGTTTTTGGCTATTTCGGTCATTTAACATTTACATTATATTCCCGAGGGAGTAAAATTATTTTTGTGCTGGTTAATTATGTCAACTATTAAATATGCCAATTGAAGTTAATATTGTGAAAGCGGTATGATAACTTGGGGTACTTTGAAAATTGTTGGCATTGATTGGGGTAAACTAAAATTTACCTTTTCTTAATTTTAGTAATTTTTTATTTATGTTAAAAGAAAAGGTTTAGAGTTTCAAGTGGATATTGTACATTAAATAAGTATATATTATGTGAATATTAAGAATAATATTGTTCTAATTATTTATGTTAAATTATAAATATTTTTGTAATGTTTTTTAATTAAAATATATGTGTGTTTACTATTTAGAGTAAATTATAAAGCATAAATAATTTTACTATCTTAACGTTTCACCACACCAGACCCAGACATCAGAGTGTTAGTTTATTGTACGGGCCTTTCAGCCCAAACAATAAAAACTGGATTGCAAAAGAGTTGAAAGAATACGAGCCTTCACAAATTTGTATACATTTAACTAGACCCACCCCTCGTGGTCCGTCTTCATGCATAGAATATAGCTTAAACCCCGAAAAAAAAAAAACCTTCAACTTTTAGCTTTGAGTTTTGTTGCGTTAATTGCTCCTTGAAGAGCCAATTTTTGTCGAGAACTGTTGCATTTCAATGGCTAATCCACCAAAGGAAGTCAAACAAAAAGAATAAGAAAAAGAGAAAGAAGCTGACGAAGATAAGAGCTTTGAAAAGTTCTCGGACTTGGACCTCCGACTAGTTTATGCCCTAATAAAAAGCATTGAAAAACCAACCTCAATTCAACAAGTTACTATTCCACTTATTCTTGTGAGTTTCTTCAACTTCATTTCAGCTGTATATAGTTTTTTATTACTGAATGTTGCAAGATTTGATTCAATTTCTACCACTTAATAGAAAATACGAGTCTCTAAATAGAAATATGAACCTGGTTCAGCTTAGATAAAAGTTGTATTCTATTTGTAGAAACTAGAACACTCTTGTTACAAATTTCCTTTGTCAAAAATACCCTCTTCTTGTAGATTGTACATTGTTCTTGTAATGTGGAACATGTTAAATACAGGGTAAATTGTATATATAAAGTTAAACATATAGCGGAATGCGGGACTTGTAGGTTTACAAAAGGTTTGCAAAACTAAAGTTTAATTCCTTTTATCAAATATTAGAGTCGAATTTATTTATTTTTCTTTTGGTCAGCTATAGTAGTTTTTGTTTCTCTTGATTGATTTTTTTATTTGCCAAATGGTTACTTGGAAGGCAAGGATATGGTTGCTAGAGCAAACACGGGGCGTGGGAAGAAGGAATCAAATACTTAGCTACTACCATTATTTAAAGCAAAGCACATAACTAGGCCTTTGCTCAAGCATGGAATTGTAACCATGTTTGCACTCATGTGTTATATTTTTGGTCTGAACTATTTTTCTCAAATTTTTATTGCCCATCTTGATTTGTTAATTGATTTGGATTGTATGTTGAAATTTTTAACCAGTAAAGTTTTTTTTTATGATATTTCACTTTTTTTAATTGAATCCTTTTCATCATAGTCCTAGTATGCATTTCTTTGTCATGTCATCATTTCATGTATCTGCATTTTATTTGTACCTCTGCATCTGTGGCTGAATTAGATTCTTATGGCTAACTACCATTATTTTTCTTTGCTATATGTTCTAGATTTCATGCAGTGAACATCATAAGTTAATTTACATCCTTACTTTCTTGAAACTGGATGTTAGTTAAGAAAAAAGCTCTTGATATTTGCTAATATCTATTGACATGGGTTGAGTTAGATATGATTGAAGATTATTTAATTCATTGCATTTGGTTTCATATTATAAGCTTTCATATACAATCTGGTAATTCACGTGCTCTTTATGATGCATAAAGTTAATTCTTTTCCTATTTGCATTACATTATGATTAGCATTCTAATTTGACATTTGTAATGGTATGTTTTAAAGGTACATATTTTCCTTATTTGCTTACAATCGAAAATTCGGTCTTTCAGCTGAATCGATTGCCTAGGGAGCACAATTCTGTTAAGGCTTCCACGAAAACTGCAAGAGAACTCTGTTGAAGAAAATGAAAAACCTTTTTTGAAGCCAAAAAAAATCGAGTAACACAAGTGATGTTGTGGAAAACCCTGTTGTAGCTGATGAAAAACCATCTTCTAAGCAGAAAAATTCAAGTAATGTGATTGATGAAATCTTTGTCGATACAAAGAGGAAGAAACCTGAAGGAAAAAAGACCGTGAAGTTAACAAACATCAAATGGTGGAAACCAAATTGGTGAAGAGAGAGAAAGAAAAGAAGATGCAGAGGGTGGGTTTGCTCAACCAAGAAAGTGAATAGAGGATGGGCTAAAAATTTCTACATAGAGGAGTTAGGCATCAATAATGCTGAAGCTGGAAACACCACCTTTTGTCCATTTGATTGTTCTTGTTGCTTTTAATGGTACTCGTAGATGGTACATTCTTATTTAAGATTTTTGTAATTTTAGTTTAGGGATGGTAAGATTTTGTTGTTTTAAGTATGTAAATTATTGATTAAGGTTTTTTATTTTGACAACATATATCTAGGCATAACTCATGTATTACAGTTGTAACTATATTATAATTAGTAGTTGTAACTTCCTTGTTTAGATAGATTTAATTATTAGAAATTAGCCTAGAATTAGTTGATGTAATGGTTGAAGATCAACCCTGTAAATCTCTACAATTTCTATATAGTGAGAGGAGCTCTCACAATGAGGGATATTGAATCCAAATGACATGGTATCAAAGCTATAATTCAGAATTTTATAGAGTCTTGTTGTGAGTCTAAGATCTTGGTTTTGGGTATATTTCTGGTATTCTTTGTTGAGTGTTATTTCTGTTCTTTTTGAACTCTTGGGTTAGCTAATTTGTTTTACTTTCTTGTTGCATTTGGTGAATTACGAGTATCATGTCTCACAACATGGATATTTTTGGTGTATGTTTCACGGGTAAAAATTATGTCGCTTGGGAATTTAGTTTAGATGATTTGTCACGGGAAAGGAACTTTGGGATCCATATCGATGGTAGTGATCCTAGCTCTGACTAAACCTTCCTACATTAGCTCAGTGGCAAATCAAAGATGCTAGAGTCATGCCATGAATATTGGGATCAGTTGATTAGTCACTTGTTCCCAATCTGAGGCCATATAAGACAACTAAAGACATGTGAGAGTACCTGAAAAAGGTTTATAATCAAGGATAATACAACCAAACGTTTTTAGTTAGAGTACGAGATTGCTAGGTACTCTCAAGGTGATCTGTCCATTCAAGATTATTTCTATGGATTTCAGAACTTATAGGGCATAATATGTTGACATGATTTATGTACAAGTACCAACTGGATGCTATTGTTTAAAAAGTGCATGAACAGAGTAAGCGATATCAGTTTTTGATGAAACTATGTCCTGAATATGAGGCAGTCTGCTCCAATATGGTGAATCGTAATCCATCTCCTTCTTTAGATATATGCTTTTGAGAATTACTTCAGTGAAGAGCAACGTCTTGCAACACAAACTATTTTTCAGCAAGATAAAATACATGATAATGCAATTGCTTATGCTGTAGCACATGGGAAAAACAAGGGAGAGACATGCGACATGTTCAATGCTTTAGCTATAAGGAATACAGACATATTACTGTTAACTGTGCAAAGAAATATTGCAACTATTATAAGAAGCCTGGGCATATAATCAAAGAATGTTCTACTCGTCCCCAAAATTGCCAAGCTAATCAGGTTATTGTTGGTTCAACAACTGTTGATAAATCAGCTCTTACTCCAGAAATGGTTCAACAGATGATTATTACAGCCTTTTCAGCCTTAGGGTTTCAAGGTAAGCCCACTTTACCACTTTGATCTTGGCTTATTGATTCTGGCACATCCAATCACATGAACAATTCATGTGACACTCTTAGCAATATTTAAAAATATTATGGAAACATTCAGATTGCTAATGGTAGTGAGTTACCTATTTGTGTTATTGGGACATTAATTATTCAATTAAAGATGTTCTTGTATCTCTTTAGCTTTCTATTAGTCTCATTTCAGTAGGACAATTAGTTGATAATAACTGTGATGTTCGATTTTCCCGTAATGGTTGTATTGTGCAAGATCAGGTGTCAGCTAGCGAAGAGGCCTAAAGTTAGACGTTTGTTTCCTTTGCACTTTTCTGTTCCTAATTTTGTTTCGTTAGCTAGTTTTACTGTAAACCAAAAAGGTGAAGTATGACATAAATGTTTAGGGCATCCTAATTTAGTTGTCTTATCTCATTTAATAAATTATGGTTTATTGAGCAATAAAGATCAATTTTCCTCTCATCTCTTTTTTGATTGCTCTACATGTAAATTAGGTAAAAGTAAGTCTCTTTCTTTTCCTTCTCATGGTAGTCGTACAGAAAATTGCTTTGATATGATTCATAGTGACGTGTGGGGCATTACCTCCAGTTATATCTCATGTTAATTATAAGTACTTTGTAACATTTATTAATGATTACAGTAAGTATACTTGGATTTATTTTTTTCGTTCTAAGGTATTTTCTGTCTTTAAAGTATTTGTAGCCTATATTGAGACTCAATTTTCTTCATATATTAAAATGCTTATATCAAATTCTGGTGGCGAATATATGTTTCATGAATTTCATAATTTTCTTTAGCAAAAGAGAATTGTTTCCCAACACTCTTATCCTTATACATCTTAGCAAAATAGTGTTGTTGAACGTAAGAACCGTCATTTATTAGATGTTATTTGAACTTTATTACTTGAATCTTTTGTTCTATCTAAATTTTGGTTAAAACCCATAAGTACAACAGTTTATCTAATTAATCGCTTGCCTTCAAGTATCTTGAACTTTGAATCTCTTTATTTTCGTCTTTATCATAAGCATCCCAACTATCTTGACATGCACACTTTTGGCTGTATTTGTTTTGTTCATTTACAATCTCATGAACGTCATAAACTTTCTGCTCAATTTGTTAAATGTGCTTTTATAGGCTATAGTGTTTCACACAAAGGTTATGTTTGCTATGATCAATGTTCTAACAGATTTCGTATTTTTCGTCATGTTGTCTTTTTTGAAAATCAATTTTTCTTTTCTACTTATGTTGAGTCTTCACCAGAGTCATTTGTTCTTCCTAATTTTGATGAGGTAAATACTACTCTAGAGAGATTCAAGCCTGGATTTGTTTATATACGACATCGTCCAACTTTGCAGCTTTTGAGCTTGATTTGACATCTGAGCCTGTTCAAACTATTACTTCTGCGGACAATTAGCTCTCCAATATCATTGTTCGCCGCTCTTTCAGGATCTCAGGCCACCTGATCAGTATGGATTTCCTCACACATCACTTCATACTACTTTGACCAGTGTATTTATTCCTTCATGTTATTCAGAAGCTGCTAAATATGATTGTTAGCGCAAGGTTATGAAAAAAGAACTTCAAGTTCTTAAGGACAATCACAGATGGGATATTGTTCATTGTCCAAATAATGTTAAAGCCATTGGTTGTAAATGGGTCTACTCAATCAAGCTTCGTTATGATGGAACCCTAGATCGCTATAAGGCACGACTGGTTACTTTTGGTAACAAATAAGAGTATGAGGTCAATTATGAAGAGATTTTTGCTCTGGTAGACAAAATGACTACAGTTCGTGTGGTTATTTTGATTGTTGCCTCACAAGGCTGACCACTTCATCAGATGGATGTTAAAAATGCTTTTCTTCATGGTGATCTCAAATAGGAGATTTATACAGTCTGACCACCTGGCTTGCTTTCCTCTTATTCTTTGGATGTCTGTAAGTTGAAGCGATCGCTCTATAGGTTGAAGCAAGGTCCCCAAGCTTGGTTTGACAAATTTTGATCCACCTTACTTTAATTTTCATTTAAGCATAGCCACTATAACTCATCATTGTTTCTTTGCAGTACATCTACTAGTATTGTCCTACTCCTAATTTATGTTGATGATATTGTTATTACTGGGACAGATTTTGCCTTAGTTGCTCATTTGCAACAATATTTTCAAGCTTCATTGCATATGAAGGATCTTGGTCCTCTTACTTAGTTCTTGGGTTTAGAAGTTTATTCTAATTCTTCTGGTATTTTTTTAAATCAATATAAATACACATAGAATCTGCTTAAATTAGTTGGTCTTCAAGATGCCTCTCCTGTGGATACTCCACTAGAAGTCAACACAAAGTATCGTAGTGAGGAGAGTGATCTCATTTCTGATCCTACTGTTTATCACCAATTGATGGGCAGCTTGAACTATTTGACTATTACGCGGTCCGAAGTATTTCCTTTTTTGTCCAGCAAGTAAGTCAATTCATGCAACATCCTCGTTATTTACATTTAGCTGCTAGTTCGTCGTATCATTCGATATATTTGTAGGACACTTAGCCATGGGTTGTTCTTTCTAGCTAGGCTCTCATCTTCATCTTGTTGCCTATAGTGATGCTGATTGAGGCTGGATGTCCGGACACTCGACGATCAATCACAGGCTGGTGCATGTTTCTTAGCGATTCCTTGATTTCTTGGAAGAGTAAGAAGCAAGCTCGTATTTCTAAATCTTCAACTGAATTTGAATATCAGTGCTATGTCTGTTGCTTGTTCAGAGATTGCTTAGCTTCGTGGATTTCTAGCCGAGCTTGGTTTTTCTCAATCTAACCTATACTCCACTCTATACTAATAATACTAGTGCTATTCAAATTATTGCAAACCCTGTTTACCATGAACGCACTAAGCATATTAAGGTGGATTGTCATTCTATTCGCGAAGCCTTGGACACCCGTAATATTTCTCTTCCGTATATTTTCACTACTCTCCAAATAGCTAATGTATTTACCAAAGCTATGACACGACAATGCCATCAGTTTCTTGTGGGCAAATTAATGCTTCTTGATCGACCAACATCAATTTGAGGGGGGATAACAACATATATCTAGGCATAACTTATGTATTACAGTTGTAACTATATTGTAATTAGAAATTGTAACTTCTTTGTTTAGATAGATCTAATTAGTTGTAACTTTCTTGTTTAAATAGATCTAATTACTAGAAATTAGCTCATAATTAGTTGATGTAATGGCTGAAAATCAGCCCTGTAAATCTCTACAATTTCTATATAATGAGAAGAGTTCTCACAATGAAGGACATTGAATCTAAATGTCATATTTTTCAAATATGAATTATGAATTTGCTTTAATTTAATTTGAGTCTTATTTACTTCGATTCATGAATTAATAAGTTAAAATTTAAATATGCATATTTGAAAGTGTGGGGAGCAATTTAGGTGTCCATGTTTTTGTATTGCAAGTATTGTTAAGTGTAGTTCCATTGAAAATTCTTCTATTAAGCATTGAACTTCTGATTCCTACGTGAGGACTTTTCATGAAGCAAAGAGGGTATTGAGTGCTCTTTATTTAGATGGTTTTATCTATTAATTAACATTTAAGATGCTATCATAAATTAGGGGGATGCATCAATTATTTGCATTGTGTATGCTATCTATTAATTTGATATAAAGTGAAAATATTTTGAAGAGAAATTTAAAAAATTGTTGTTCTAGTTGATATAGGGTTCCGATAATGAACATTATATAGAGTTGCTGAGTTAGTCCTTCAACTCGAATATCTTTCTGGATGGATTTTATTTCTTTTCTAGCACCTAATGAATATCTATGCTTCTGTAGAGCTTGGAGGATGAAACAACTTCATTGTGTTAGTTGGTGTTTAATACGTTTCTTAAGTTGAATCACTTATCATCTCCCTCAATATAAGATTTTATAAACTGTAAAAATTCTTCTATCTTTTCATTTTTCTTTGGCTCATTATAGTTTTGATCAAACAAAGTGCACAATAACATCTTCCCTATCTAAAATTACATTAGCATCGTCACTACTTCTCAATCTACAAATAATCTAGAGCTCGGGCAAAGTGTAGATTCTCCCTAGAGAACTAGAGGTTGACAGATACTTTTTTCTTTTTTAATTTATGTTAAGAGAAAAATTTTAGAATTTAAGGTGAGATAATTGTATATTAAATAAATATATATTGTTACGAGAGAAAATACAATTGGACACGTGGCGAAAAAGTAAGCCCACGAAAGTTTGAATCAACTCACTACGAGATAACTCACCTGGCGCCCACATTAAGGTATGACGTAGTACAAGCCTTGTTCATTGCTGCTAGGTAAGACCCACTGTGAGCTGGGCTCCTCGCTGAGTATCGCCAATGCATTCGCCATTTGAGCGGTTACGTAAGACCTACGGTGAGCTAGGCTCCCCGCTAAGTATCGCCAACAAATCCTCTATTTGTTGATATTGTCCCACGTGACCATATACCGTGGCACTAATGGGAATACACACGTGGCCATATATTGTAGCGTGTGTGGAAGTGCCTACGTGATCATATACGTGGGACATGCCGAAAAACGTGGCTATATGCTGTGGCACGCAGATATAGACAAGAAAAATAACTTCATTTCTCTATTGTGCCTCGGAATAGCCAGACCTGCCTCCAATAAACAAGAGTTTCGCCCTCATGAGTAAGAGAGGTAGGATACCCAGCTGCTCTACACAAGTGGGATGCCTAGCTGTCCAGGTAGGTGGGGCGTCCAACTGTTTAAGCATCTAGGTGCGCGAAAGTCCAACCCATTACACTATAAAGGAACCCTTAAAGTGGCCCAACACACAAGAAAATATCTTACATGGACCATTTCAAAGGCAGGAGACAACACCTGGTCTTGGCAGCAACTAGAATGGTACTATGCAAATCCTGCCTAACACTGTGCAGACAATACGCAGAGCCTAAGTGGGGGACCATGTGCCAGCTGGGCAAGCAAGATTACGCCACTTGTCCACTAAGGTACAGAACAATCTCCTTGGCTAATAGAAGGCCGACACGTGTCCAATGAGCCTGGATAAGGGAAAGCTCACCAACCATAACTTGCCACATGACATTTTGAGCTAGGCCATCAAGAACCAATGGGAGAGAGACACGTGAAAAGGTGAACACCTTAAAACTAGGGCAAAATAGGTCATCCAATCAAGTATGAGCATTCATTTTGTTTCATTTAAAAAGGTATTTTTTCTTATTTTGATGGGGACAAGTCATTTTTTCTAGACAGAATATTCCTAGGAGAAGGGCTCTCTTCCCAAAAGGGATTCCCTCTCTTTCTCTCTCCATATACTCAGCCTCCATAACCTAAAATTCTATGAACACACTATAGAAACTCATAAAAAATCCCACCGGTCGTCCTCTTGAATTTCTGTCTATCTGATTCGTGAACTGGGCAAGATCTTCTTGCTGTACTCATTCCTCATTACCTTGGCATACTTTTGATTCTCCTCATTAAGAGAGACATACACATACCCTTACCCTTTTCCTCTTGGACCTGAGGCTAACTTAGACATCAGAGAGGGATCGTCGAAGAGGCGACTTCTGTTTGAGCCATGCTCTATTTTGTAGAAAGTCGCGGACCATCTCAATGAAATTCTTGGGTTGAGAGTGTTTGGGCATGAAAGGAGGTGGGTTGGATATTTATTTGAGAAACAGACAGTAAATATAGTGTCGTTTGAGGGATCTCAGGAAGTTTCGGAGTCATCGAAGTTGAGCTGAGAGCTAGGAGGTGGGAAGAGGCAGTGAGCTGGGAGGTGGATAAACTTGGATATTGTGTGGATATTTGGACAGTGAAGCAGCAGGGTAGTTTTTGGTGGTTTAGGCTTGGCTCGTATATACACGCTTAACTTGAGCCATTCGGCCGTCTAGGGTGTCGAATGGTGCGGAGTTTGCAAAAATCGTGCATCAACATATATTATATGAATATTAAAAGTAATATTATTCTATTTATTCATATTAAATTATCTCTGACTGTTGATAAAAGTTGACCATCGTCAAATCTTCTTTTTCCCTAATCTCTTCGCCCTTTTTCTCTTTCCTCTTCTTCTCTTATATCTTCACCTCTTTTTTATTTTTTCAATCTTTTCTTCTTCTTCCCTCATCTTTTCATCTCGCTTCTTCTTCCTTCATTTACGTTTACTCTTTAACTGTTTAAAATAATGGTGGAAGTTAATAAATGGGGTGACATGATGACTTTCATAAATTTAGACGTTGAGTTTAAGCTTGTCAATATTAATTAAGGTAAATTAAAAATTACCATAAAATATAAGTGTGCATTTAATAATGTTTTTAAAAATTGTTTGGTGGCTTATTTTGTAAAATTTGTTTTAAAAAGAAAAAAAAATTATTTTTGATAATTTTAACTAAAAGTAAAAAATATATTTGAATAAGTTACAATTTTATCTTTAAAATAACTCCCTCTCTCATTTAAGAAAATAATACTAAACAAGTTCTCACTTTTTTATTTTAAAAAATTATTTTCATAATATTACTCAATATATTTTTATTCTTAAAATATTTTATTTAAATATTATTTTTATAATTTTTTAAAATATTATTTAAAAAAATACCAAAGATAGGGTGCACATGATTTGATTTGATTCAAATTTAGTTGATATTGACCCAAAAAAAAAAAATTTGGTCCTCATTTTTTTGAATATCAAACCGGATAAATGTAGATATGGAATTGAATAAGAACCAAATTGATTGTTTTGGTTCGACTCTGTTCTGATTTTTCATTATTAGTTCTAAATATTTTTAACTTTTTATTTTAAAAAATTAATAATACATTTTTTGGTTTTTAATTTTAAATTTTTTTCTTTGTTTAGGTTTAAAAATGACCTTATTTTGTAAACAACATTGTTTTATTTTCATAATTAAAAAGATTTGGTCCTAATTTTTGACATCAATATTGAAATTAGACCGAGAATTTTCTGTCTTTTAAAAAATAAGACTGAACTCGATCCAAATGACATCTAAAATCGGACCGAATTCGAATGTTTCTGTCTGATCCAATTTGATTTTATGATTCTCTAATTTTTTTACTCCCCCTAAACAAAAGCACTTAAGTGTTTGCTATTTAAAGTAAAACTCAAGTGGGGCAAATAAACTTACTTTAGTCTGTCACCACAGTATAGTGTTACATTTTACTTTATGGGCTTTTGAGTCCAAATAATAATCGAAACTGGATTGTAAAAAGAGTTAAAAGAATGTGGGCCTTTATAAATTTCGTCCACTCGACCCAACCCACCCATCATCGTCCTCCTCCTCTCTGTCTCCATTTATCGAGCATAGCCTGCCCTAAAGTGGTCCTAAACCCTCAAAAACAAAACCCTAACTTCTAACTTAGAGTTTTGTTGCATCTCTTACCAGTTTATTGCTCTTGAAAAGCCAATTTCGTTCGAGAAGTCCTGCATTTCAATGGCTAATCCACCAAAGGAAATCAAACAAGAGGAGGAAGAAAAAGAGAGAGACGCAGCAGAAGAAGAAGCGGGAGAAGAGAAAAACTTTGAAGAGCTCGGTTTGGACCTTCGGTTAGTTCATGCCCTAAACAAAAAGGGCATTGAAAAACCAACCCCAATTCAGCAAGTAGCTATTCCTCTGATTCTTGTGAGTTTCTTCAACTTCGTTTCAGCTCTAGTTTTTATCACTGAATATTGCAAATTTTCTATCACGAGTCTCTAAATAGAAATATGAAGTCGGTTTAGTCTAGATAAAATTTGTGTTCTATTTGTAAAAACTATAATTCGTTTGTAACATTTACTGGGAATACAAAAATCCAATAGCTGTATCCGAAATACCATCTTTATTGCTCTTCTAATGTGGGGCATGTTAAGTATACAGGGGTAAATTGTGTATGTAAAGTCAAACATACAGTGGAATGCAGGATGTTACAGGCCATGTGTATGGTAATGTTATTGGCCTAGCGCCATAGCAAGATAGGACAATTTTGGTTTACAGAAAAAGTGCTTAAGCTTAATTTTTTTTGGTCAAACATTAAAGCTGAATTGATTTACAGTATTTATTTTTATTTTGGCCAACTTTAGATGAGGTTGGGTTTCTCTGGATTGATTATTTTGATTAGCATCAGTTGAATTTTTTATTTGTGAAATGGCTACCAGGAAGGCAAGGATGTGGTTGCAAGAGCGAAAACAGGTTCTGGGAAGACCTTTGCGTATATTCTTCCCTTGCTTCACAGGCTATTCAATGAGTCTTTACCTAAGAGCAAGCTTGCTCCAGCTGCGTTAATTCTTGTGCCGACCAGGGAATTATGCCAACAGGCATGTTCTTAGCCATGCCGGCTTTAATTATATATATGCTCTTGTTTCAATCATATCACTGTTGTTGATTCTAATATTATGTTCTGTATGTACAGGTTTACTCAGAGGTTATGTCGCTTATTGAGTTATGTAAGGGTCAAGTTCAATTGAAAGTTGTGCAGTTGACTAGCAGCATGCCTGCTTCTGATTTGGTTTGTTTCAGTCTTCTCAACTTTTTTAATTATAGGTTTGGTGATATTATATATTTTGTCCTTTTCTAATTCTTGAATGATTGATAAAATTGTTTACAGCGGGCTGCATTAGCAGGACCTCCTGATATTGTGATCTCTACTCCTGGTTGTATACCTAAATGTTTGTCCACTGGTGTACTTCAGTCCAAATCTTTCAGCGATTCACTAAAAATTCTTGTACTCGATGAGGTGAGAATCTGATCCTCATTATATTGAGAATTTTGTCTTGTGAATTTCAGTTGGGTTTATGACATTTAATTTGAAGGCTTCCAACACATTTGAAGCTACTATGTAGTGTCCATGACATCAAGCATTATTTGCTAAGATTTTGTACAAGTAGTAATGGAAGCAACAAATATGGTAACTCTTGGTGTAGAGTGTTGATAGCTAGTTTGATTGGATTAGTTTCTCAAAAAGTTTAGAACTTACAATATGTCCTTTACCACCATATTTACTGATAGCCATGTTCTTCTGTTATTTGATGTAAATTTTCTTTTGACCATGTCTCTTTGGGGGAATGATTATTCATATTCTTTCTTGGGAAATTATTGATTCATATTTTTTTTCAGGCAGATCTTCTGTTGTCGTATGGATATGAAGATGATCTGAAAGCTCTTACAGGTCTCATTCCAAGAGGCTGTCAATGTCTTCTTATGTCTGCGACTTCAAGGTATGTTATCATATTTGTTTGTAGTCTATTTAAAAGTTAGATTATGACAACAATTGTTATTCCCCCTCATAAGGTTTGAATATAAGGTTACCCAATCATGTCCTATTCTTTCATTGCCAAAATAATGATCAAGTGCTTCATGATATTGAGGACATGGCAATTTTATTTTTTGATGTTATCATACCTTTTTGATGGGTGTCAATTTCAGTCTGGGGTTTCATTTTCTCTTTCTTCTTAAACAGCAGCCAATGCTACGTATAAGCATATTCATAAGCTAAAAGTACAATTCATTTCAAACTGCCATCCCATTAATTGCTGCCTGTAATTGAAGATTATATGCTTGCTATGAACAAAATTAAACATTCAGCATTTGTTCTGACATATTTAAGTTATGCTGGCATTCTTTATGCCCTGTTCTTCTACTCATAGCATGCAGTGGATTTTGCAATTATGATATTTGGCAGTGCTGATGTTGAGAAACTGAAGAAGCTGATTCTTCACAACCCCTACATTTTGACTTTGCCAGAAGTTGGAGATGTTAAAGATGAAATTATTCCCAAAAATGTTCAGCAATTCTGGGTAAGAATTATTATGTCCAATGGAAATTTGGAGGCTATTGCATTTTCAGTTTCCTTCTAATCATGTTGCTATAATTGGCCTATAAATATTCTTCCATGTTTGAATCATTTGTTGGCGTTAGCCAATCACATTCTTATATGATTTGTGTCACTGTTGGACACAGTAGCATGAATGCATGCTGAGAATTGTTTTGTTTTGTGAGCCTGCTCGTGGATGATAAATTGATATAATGTAAAGAGAACGTAAGAAGTAATTGGATTCTTAGCTTACTACCGGTTTAAAGCAAAGCAGATAACTGGGCCTTCACTCAAGTATGGAATTGCAACTGTGTTTATGGTCATGTTTTATATTTTTGGCTAAATTATTTTCATCATATTTTTATTGCCTATCCTAATTATTTAATTGATCTGGTATATGTTGAAATTTGCAACCAGTAATTTTACTAACACATTTCACTTTCTGTAGCAGAACCTTTTTCATCATCGACCAATATGCATTTGTTTTGTGATTACTTCATGTATCTGTATTTTATTTGTGCCTCTGGATCTGTGGTGAATTAGATTATCACAACTAACTAACTTTATCTTTTTATTTCTTATCTGTTTTAGATTTCATGCAGTGAACGTGATAAGTTACTTTACATTCTTGCCCTCCTGAAACTGGAGTTAGTTCAGAAAATAGCTCTGATATTTACTAATACTATTGACATGGGTTTCAGATTAAAATTATTCCTGGAAAAGGTATTCTCTATGATGCAACCATTGATTTATATGTTCTTCCATTCTTTTACTTTCCATTTCTTTATATAATTGTCACCTCTTTTAACAGTTTGGCATCAAGTCTGCTATTTTAAATGCCGAGTTACCACAGAATTCTCGTCTGCATATCCTCGAGGTATACTTGCTATCAGATCTGCTATTGTCGTCTCTTTCAATTGTTGGATATCTCAATCTGGCTAGAGGTCTTTTTTTAAGAAAAAAGTTTAAAAATTAAACAGAGATTAGATTTGTTTTCATGATTTCCTCGCATAACTATCTAGAGAAAGGATGGTTTATGTTGTCCATCACAAGATGTAGCCACTTCAAGAATAATGGCTTTGATAATCTTCAGTCAGCTAACAAATTCAGAGTTAGTTTTCATAACTTACATGTTTTTTTGTCTCCATCAGGAATTTAATGCTGGGCTTTTTGATTATCTGATTGCAACTGACGATACCCAAACAAAAGAGAGGGAGCAAACTGATGAGGGTGGTCATGTTGACTCAAAAAAATCAAAAAAGCATGCCAGAGCGAAATTAGACTCTGAATTTGGAGTAGTGAGGGGCATTGACTTCAAAAATGTACACACGGTAAGCTAATGTTATGCTTCACAAGCTTGACCTGCTTTTCTTTGAATTAGCATCATATTTAATAGCAACTGTGGTTATGTTTTCAGGTTATTAATTTTGAAATGCCTCAAAATGTTGCTGGATATGTACATCGAATTGGACGTACTGGAAGAGCATACAATACTGGTGCTTCAGTCTCTCTGGTCAGTTTTCAGTCAAAATTAACATTTATTTTGTGAAGGGAACAAACTGTTGCAAAATGTTACTGCTCTCTGTCTAATAATCATATCAACGTTATTGATATTAGTTGATGATGGGTGGATCATGCATGCTCGGTGCATAACCTTTTTCTTTTTCCTCACTGATGGATATTCCAATAGAACAGGGATGATGACTCAAGAACAAATTTTACCCTTCTCCCCTCCTTAAGGACTATTAATATCGCATCACCAATATGGGCTAGGGCATTTAAAATCACATGCTGTGCATTTTTATCTCCTTCAAAATGGATTCATGATTCTTAAACTCAGATCGAACTTTTAGGAGTGTGTAATTTGTAATTTCTTCTCAATTTGTACTTCAGTTTATTTAATGAAATTTGTATGTATCTACTCTTCTTAAATAGAAGGTGTGCATAATGATGACTATAATGATATTGGATCATATGTTTCTTTGTTGTAGTTTATACACTTGTCTTTTATCCTAACTACCTTTTTTCTTGACAGGTTTCCACAGATGAGATGGAAATCCTTGAAGAAATAAAATCCTTTCTAGGGGATGATGAAAACAAGGACTCAAAAGTTATTGCACCATTTCCTTTGCTAACTAAGAATGTGGTGGAGTCTTTACGATATAGAGCTGAGGTGATTTTCTTACTCCTTTCTCATACATTATTTTCCTTTTGACTATATATGATGAGTGAAAATCTTCCGGTGACTATCATGTTGATGGATACATCAAATGAAAATATTGCCACGAAATAATGTGTCAGTTGTATATTTCTATTATGGCCAAAGTTAAATTTATATGAATTGGTTTTCTGTCTCTAAAATTGGAGAGAAAAGCGTTGGGCAATTAACCTTTTTCTTATGACTGTTGGTAAAGATGGGGTTGTATGCTGAGGGTTTTTTGTTGTAATTGGAAGTCATTGTTGAATGAACTGTTTAATTGTCATTTGCTAGCTCTTTCTCTTAGGAAGAGATTATTTGATAAGAGCAAGAAAATGATTGCAAAATTTTGTAAATAGAATTGTGGTAATAAGTATACTTTCTTTGTCTACCAACTCTCTTGCTTCATAGGCAGGCAAGAAACTCTTTCCTCTCCTGATGCAGTACAAGGACTAGCAATTGGTGCTTGCGAGCTTTCTTTGGTCCTCCTTTTCCCCTAGGAACTATAATGCTCAATGAGAACTGTTTCTCATACTCTTTATTAGCTTTAGTAAATGTGTAAAAGTGAACGTATGTGGGTTTCCCTTTGTATTCTCCACCGAACAGATTGTTAGTTCAACTCATGCTTTGAATTATTTGATGATGTTAATGTGGATATATGGGTGAAGGATGCTTGGGTCATTGTGGTTATTATTCTATGAACTCTTACTTTCTAGTTATGGTGTTTTCAATTGCCTTGTGTAAAATATTTTGACGTTGGGGATCTGTCATATGGGAAAGAAAATTGGGTAGATGGTTGCTAGACGAAGCATGGATTACTGATGACTGAGGGTGACATTTGCAGGATGTTGCAAAGAGTGTGACAAAAGTTGCTGTCAGAGAATCACGAGCTCAGGACTTGAGAAACGAAATTCTCAACTCTGAAAAGTAAGTAATTGCTGTCTATTCCATTTTGAGACTTCTCCATCATACTTCTTTTGATGTGGGTTTAAAACACATTTAAAATATCAATTTTATAAGTAGCTTTATACTTACAATATACTTGTAGTTATCTCGAAGAAGTAGTTGAATTGCTAATTGGTCTTGTGATCGTTCACTTGATATGTTCAGCTTTTGTTTTCCTTGCACTGTAAAGTGGGTGATCCATTGTTGATTCTCTGTTTCACTAATGATATGCTTCTGTTATTGTAGGTTAAAGGCTCATTTTGAAGTTAATCCTAGGGACTTAGGTAAGAAAACTATAGGTTTGATTGTGTCCATACCAATTTTTTTAGGGGATATCCCTGGTTTTCATCTAAATGTTAAACATTCTGTACTCGAGCAGATCTATTGAAGCATGACAAGGATCTAAGCAAGAGGCCTGCAGATCCTCACCTACGTGATGTGCCCGACTACCTCTTAGACCCAACGACAAAGGAAGCGTGCAAGATGGTAAAGCTTGCAAGAGCAGCAATGGGAAATAAAAACTCTTCTCGCCGCCAGGGAGCGAGAAAAAAATTTAGAAAAAGCGATCCTCTGAAAAGTTTCTCTGCTGAGGTATATACATGGCTTCTTCATTATACTTAAATACTTTTTCAATTCTGAATTATGGCACATCTATTTTGTAGTTACGTTTCATATGAAATATAACAACTAAAAATAAAAATGTTGGCATACATTTATTCGTACTGTACTTGGTCTCAGGCACCAAAGAGAGCTCACAAAGATGGGATGAAAAGAGAGGGAAGAAATGGTGACGATAGTCATAAAAGTAAAAAGAAAAAATCCGTTTGATCTTGTTGTAGCCAAAATTTTCAATCTGGGGTTGAAGACAACTCCTACAGTTTTGTGTATCATCAATTCCGGGTACTTTTTCTTCGATATGGTTTGCAATTTCAATTTAGGTACGAGTTTGGAGAAAGCTCCTTGTGCTGATTCTCCAGGCATATTTTTGGATTATCATTGCGATCCCAACAACTGCAGATATTCTTATGTAAGTTACTCCATCAAAATACATTGATGCAAACCATAAATGTATATGATAGTAATAATTTTTCTCAAATATTATTAAAAAAGAAAAAATTATATCATATTATTTTGCATATATGATAAATAAATGAATAATTAGTTTTTATATCATATTTCAGTATGATAAAAGACATGAGGATGTCCAACTTTTTGCTGTTTTTTGGCTTAATATCTCATTTTTCTCTATAATTTTTCTAAGATTTCATCACCTTTTTAGTCATATTTTTTTTTAATTTTATTTATTCAATGATTTAAACTAGAATCATTGAATTAAAATGATTAAATCATTTTTTATAAAATTATAACAATAAATCAATTTTTAAGATTGTAAAAATAAATTGGTATTATAATGATTCAAATTAGAACCTATAAAATTAAATTAATGTCCCTTACTATTATATTAAATATATATTTGTGATCAAATATTTAATAAATAATTATTTTAAAAATATATAAAATAAAATTTTTATTAATATAAAAATTTATAATCATTAAAATTTAAAAATATTTCAAATTCAAAGTATTATTATTGTAAAATTATAAATTTTTTAAATTAAATTTGAAATTAATAATGATTTCAAAATAACTTCAATTTTATAATAAATTATATTTATTTCCTTTAATAATTTTAAAAATATTATAAATTAATAAAATTAATGATGATTTTAAAAAATTTATAAAATAAGTTTATAATTTCAAAATAATTTTATTTTTTATAATAAATTAGATTTATTTTCTTTAAAATAGTAATATTTTATAATAATTTTATAAATATAAAACTATTTTATTACGTTAATAAAAATAATTTTTATTTTTAATAAAATTTATTATGTATTTTAAAAATATATGTATATTAAAGATTAAAAAAATTGTCAAAATAAATTATTTAATGTAATAATAAAGGTGTTAAAGTATTTTATTTTTTTGTCACAAATAAATTTATTTTTGTACTTTTAAAAAAAATTTAAAAAATTAGTTTATTTTTATAATTTTAAAAAAAATGGTTTAACTAATTTGGTTTAATAATTTAAATTTAAAGGTAAAATTAGAAAAAATTATGATTCAGAAAAGTGATGGAATGTTAAAATAAATATAAGAGAATAAAAAGATAATAGATAAAAACGAAAGGGAATTGGACATTCTCCCAAAGAGATATTGCTCTTTTTTATTCTCGATTGACTCGACTCGAACAAGTCTAATTGCTTCTGCGCCGCCAGGCACTACGCAACAGATATGATCTAATCAATTAAATTAAATTAAATTTAAATATAATAATTTTTTTTTTTTGGGAAACGATTGTAATATAATATATTTAACTGATGATCAAATATAAGTTAAACAAATTCTGTTTGACTAAAGGATTTGAAATGAAATTAGTTTTTCCTTCTAAGTTGTATCGCATAATTTTAATTAATTAAATGAATAAAAAAATATAAATGACAATATCGCGAAATTTCTTTTGACTCTTGAAATAATGTCACTGTCAATTTTGATTGTAGGAGTTAGGTAGTATTACCACTTTGTCCTCCTCGAGTATCAGGACGTATTAGCTTCCACCAGCCTAAATGTAAACCACATGTAGTATGTTATGTAACTCTGATAAAAATATAATATTGAATATTGATGGTCATATTAGACATTTTAAAGATTTTGTTGTTACGTTAGTCAAAATCACGTGCTTTCGTATTTTCAATAGGCTTACGTGTGCTCGTGTTACTTTTCACTCATCGCTTTCTAGTCAATCACGCAAACAAAGCATTACCATACACTGCCTACAGTAGTCACTAATATATATCTAATTTTTTTTATAAAATAGAAAATCTAATTTATACGTTACATTTTTAACTTGAAAAAAATAAAATATAATTTCTTTTATGATTTTTCAGTTAATAATATATTGAATTGGACTATTACGTCACTGGTCTCCCTCTCAAATAAGACATTAATCAGATCACAGATCTAACCACTACAATACGTGTCAGACCAAGCAAGCTTCATCCCTGTTTGTTTAACTTTTACCTCTATTTATATAGTTAACTCAAAATTGAACGATCTAGTAATAATAGAAAGTGAATACCAAACAAAACATAGATTCAAATAGTTTTAAATGAAATTATGTATGAATAAAAAATTAATAAAACATAAAAGAAAAAAAAAGAGTTTTTGTGAGAAAGCCTCGTAGATTTTGGTGGTGTCTGCAAATTAAAGCCCATCGTCCAAATTTATTAATTTTTTAAACGTCATTATTCTATTTATAACTGCTGTTTAATTGATAAAAAATTGTTAGGATTAATTTTAAATTTCATAAATGTTAAATTAAATGTATATAAAAGAGTTTCATTTTTATTTCTTTGATTAAAAAAAAATCAATTAATCGGTGGATCTTGATACCACGCTAACTAAATGAATTTCTACCTCATAACTCTTTGTATTATAGGTCAAATTTTGAATGAATAAAAATATAAAAGATAATTGTTTCTTTTAAATGAATTTAGCAATAAGAGTACTAAAAATTTGGCACAAAAGTATATATAAATAAATCGTTTTTAAGTTTGTAAATTCATGAGAGCCACAAGTTAAATTAACAAATAATTTTAGAGAGACGATTATTTATATAAATTAACGTGATAGTTAATTTAATATAATTATATTATTGACACATGTTTTATGTAATTTTGTTTACAATGAATTTTTCATTTACTTAATAAAATTATAAAACATATTGTAAGAAAATAATATTATCATATTAATTTATATAAAAAAATAAAATTTTTAAAATTATAAGAAATTATTTTTAAAAATATTACATAATAATTAGGGTGTAATATTACAGCATTATTTATTAATATAATACACAATCTTAATTTAACTCAATTTGTATTTAAAATTTCATGGTGGAGATAGAATAAAAACAAACAAATATTCTAAAATTGATGAAAGGAATATATCATACAATGCATGTTCCAAGGTATACAATAAAAAATAAAAAATAAAAAATCTATCAAAAATGGAATATTATCATAGGAAATATTAAATATCTATGAAATGAAGGTACTATGTGTACACGTACAAGCTCCCAACGGCATGCGAGGAGTATGTACATTCTTTTTACCTTTTCTAAAAATAATTAACGGTTATTAGTTTTTGTTTTTTCAGTAATCCCGTTAAAGCATAATAATTATGACAACTCTGTCTGGCTCACGGCAAAGTAAATTAGATTTTATAATATTTATCGAAAAAATTTACGTTAAATTTGTTCTCTCATTTTTTTTTTAAACTTAAATAGACTACATTGAATATTGATCCTATTTTAAATTAAATTAAACATTTTTAATACAATGATCGTATTAGATGAGGAGCCATCCATGTTGGATTTAATTAATTAATTTTATATTATAGATATAAGTATATATAAATCATTTAAGATCCGTGATTATTATAATGATAAAATATCCAAACACTAGTTTAATCTGTGTGAGTAGATGCTGTTCGTTTGCTTTTGCTGGACATCTCACTGAGTTATAATTACCTTTTGTCTCATTACATATCTTTAATTATTTTGTTTTGAAAGAAATATAAAGAGAAAATTAATAATAATAAAAGAGAAGAAAGGGAGATTCCAGTTAACAGTCAAATGAGTCGACTGATTTTTTCCTTTTAAAAAAAATTAAATCTGAATTGAGGAGAGAGCAGTGCTGGCTGCTAATGCTAATGTAACTAATGTGGTTTAACAACGCTTCTCTTTTCTATAAAAGGCCTTTCTTTCCTGCGTTCTCTCTCACTGCCAGCCATTTTTCCTCACCACGAATAATAATTTTCACCTGCGAAGCAACAGTTACAAGAAGCGGCTACTTCTGCTGCTGTAGCGGGGAAGGGAAAAATAGAATCTCGGTGAAGCCACAAACGTCGGTCTTAGTTGTTTCTTCCACCTCGAAGCCTCAGTGTTTCAATCTTGTTAAGAAGAAGAAGATGGCGGCTTTGACTGATCAGTACATTGTTTGGACTTTCTTTGCCTCTCTCATTGGGTTTTTTCTTCTCTTCATTTTGCGCCTCAATGGTAAGAACAAGTCAAAGAAGGATACCGGAAACTACAAGATCCAAAATGACATTGTTAAGAGATCTTCTAACGACGGAGATTCCTCGCCGGAGAATGACTCCCGCACTGATATCATCATTGTTGGTGCCGGCGTTGCTGGTGCTGCCTTGGCTCACACACTTGGCAAGGTTATTCTTTTATGTTCTAGTTATTCCATTTTTTTAATGGGTTTCTGTATAATAATAAGTGCTCATTGAATTTAGTAGTGCGTTGATTTATCAAGCTTTATGTGTTAATTACAGAATAGGGTATCTGGATTTTTCTTGATAAAGTAACTGGAAATTTTTATTTCTTTGATGGAATTATATGTTAGTTGATTTATTATTGTTTTAGCACCAGCTGTTTGATTAATTTTATACTGCATGTCTTTATGTGAGGTACACCTGGATTTGTTCACAAACTTGTAATGATTATGTTATTTTATTAACTTGATTGTTTTTATATGGTTCAGTGGTTGTGTTCAGAGTTTGATGATGCAATCTCCACCCAAAGGTATAACGATTCGGCTGAACTTGTGGTTTAGAGATTAATTCTTCAAGGAGATTGGATTCCGAACACAGAAATTTCTGGTGATTAATGGAATTGGATATAAGCAACAATATATTAGTTTTAATTAGTCAGAACTTAAAACAAGAAGTTTGGAGATTAATATATTAAATTTTTTTTCTGGTGGTTGGATTTGTTGGTTTTAGCTGGCATAATTAAGATAAGGGGAGATCAATACAGAAATTTAGGGAAAAAAAAAGATATATTCACTTGCATAATATCTCTTGTATTGTAAGCTAGAATATGAATAACTTTACATGTCAGATTAGCCTGTGGATACCCTGGAAATTCATGAAGTAGTTGCATTTATCCCTTATGTCATATCTAACCAATTATCTTCCACTCCTTTTATTTGAAAACCATCATTGGTTAGAGTTTTCATACTTCACTAACTGCAGGATGGAAGGCGAGTTCGTGTGATAGAAAGAGACTTGACGGAGCCTGACAGAATTGTTGGTGAACTGCTTCAGCCTGGGGGATACCTGAAACTAGTTGAGCTGGGCCTTCAGGGTATGCATCAAATTGATTTGTTTATTTTCTTTTTGCTAGTTTTTAAAGAGAGGGAATATTTTAGAGCCATTAAATATTGAGAACTAGTTGGCTTTAGGCTCTAATTCTTGACACTTAATATAAGCCTTCTTTCTATCTTTATCAAAAAACTATAAAACAAGAACTGATTGGCTCTACAAATTACCTTTGTTTATGATTGTTTCAATTGTAAAATGTGGCATCCTTGCTTTTTGGATACAGACTGTGTGGAAGAAATTGATGCCCAGCAAGTACTTGGTTATGCTCTTTTCAAGGATGGAAAAAATACTAGACTGTCATATCCGTTGGAGAAATTTCATGCGGATGTCTCTGGGAGGAGCTTCCACAATGGGCGTTTCATTCAGCGGATGAGAGAAAAAGCAGCTACTCTACCCAAGTACTTTTTCTGGCCTTTCTGATTTGAGTGATTTTTGCTTACTGGTTCCTATACACATAGATAAGTTAGTTCTTGATGAGTTTTTCCTTATGTTCATATGCTCCATAATTTCAAGTGTTACATTCTTTTTGCTGGCTTTAATCTCTTTGCACACTTTTTTCTGTTCTATTAATTCAGTGTACGGCTAGAGCAGGGAACTGTAACATGCCTACTTGAAGAAAATGGGACCATAAAAGGGGTTCAGTACAAAACTAAGGATGGTCAAGAACTTCGAGCTTTCTCCCCTCTTACAATTGTGTGTGATGGTTGCTTCTCAAATCTGCGCCGCTCTCTTTGCAAACCAAAGGTGAAACTGTTATCTAATAACTGTTAAATTCTAGTGTATTTTGTTTGGCCAACTATCATATGTAAATTAATTCTGTGTCAATCAGGATGGTTGAAAAATCTCTGTAAATTTAGCGGACTAGAAATTTCCTCTGTTTGTTCTGATGATCTATCTGATATTTAGCATGTTCTTTTCCTTACTCTTCTGTAATGAGAAGCTCATTGTTAATTTAATTTAAATTTTTGACAGGTTGACGTGCCCTCTTGTTTTGTGGGCTTAGTCTTAGAGAACTGCCAACTTCCATTTGCGAACCACGGGCATGTCATTCTGGCAGATCCTTCTCCCATCTTATTTTATCCAATCAGTAGCACAGAGATTCGATGCTTGGTTGATGTTCCTGGTCAGAAGATACCATCCATAGCTAATGGCGAAATGGCCAATTATCTGAAGACTGTGGTGGCACCACAGGTATGTTTTTGGACTATACAAAGTTTTATGAAATTTTTGGACCATACAAAGTTTATGAGTTAGCCTGGTCTTGGGAGTTCTTTCCTTTATATTTCATCCAGGTTTCTCACTTCTGATTTGAGTAGAGGTTCTGACTGTTACAGCATAATTAAAAATACGGTGATATAATTGATTGATTTTCTGTTTCAGGTTCCTCCTGAGCTTCATGATGCCTTCATTTCTGCAGTTGAGAAAGGACATATTAGAACTATGCCAAATAGAAGCATGCCAGCTGATCCCCAGCCTACTCCTGGAGCCCTTCTGATGGGTGATGCTTTCAACATGCGTCATCCTTTAACTGGCGGTGGAATGACTGTGGCATTGTCTGATATTGTTGTACTCAGGAATCTGCTTAAGCCACTCAATGACCTTCATGATTCAGCTTCCCTTACCACATATCTTGAATCCTTTTATACCTTACGCAAGGTAAGCTCAATTAGCATTTTGATGTTTGTGATCACTGTGTTGGAGTAACTTTGGATAGGAACCTATCTTAGGCTTATTATGTTGCACGCTCAAAAATTTATATTTTTCCTGCATTGCACAGCCAGTTGCATCGACAATAAATACTCTGGCAGGTGCTCTTTACAAGGTGTTTTCCTCTTCCCCTGATCAAGCAAGAAAGGAAATGCGCCAAGCATGTTTTGACTATTTAAGTCTTGGAGGTGTCTTTTCATCCGGACCAATTGCTTTACTCTCTGGCCTAAACCCTCGCCCCTTAAGTTTAGTTCTGCATTTCTTTGCTGTGGCAATCTATGGTGTTGGCCGTTTGCTACTTCCATTTCCATCGCTCAAGGGGATGTGGACTGGGGCTAGGCTAATATCGGTGTGTATCATCTATCCCTTATAATTGGAGTTAGATCACGTGTTGTGATGAAATTCCTTAAAATAATTTTTGGTTTTGCAGAGCGCATCAGGTATTATTTTCCCCATCATTCAAGGCAGAAGGAGTTAGGCAAATGTTCTTCCCTGCCACTATTCCTGCAATATACAGAGCTCCTCCAGTTGATGATTGATTGATTGATATTATCAAAAAAGAGTATCCCAAATTTCAATGGAGCATTGGCTTTGTTGTTACTAAAACTATCAAAGAAAGAAAATGTCAAATTTCAATTTAGCTTGGGCTTTGTTGTTGTTAAGACTATGCTAATGTATGTATTTCTTTTTTGGTTGGCTTATGACATTTTCTTCTACTATATATATATATATATATATATATATATATATATATATATATATATATATGTCGTGGTTTTAACACATACCTCTCTTGAGGTTTGAAACTTTAACATTTAGATGAAAAGTTTGAAAAAATACTCATTTACCTCTTTTGAACTATTAGTTGATTATCCATTTTTATTTAAATGACTATAATATTTTATTTGTTTTAAAGTAAAATTTAAGAAATTTAATTTATATTTATTAAAATTAAAAATTTAATTAATAATAATTTAATTTGATAATTTTAATTAATTTTTATTTACGTGTCATATGTATTTAAATTTTAAATTTTAATATGTGAAGCGACCAACTTTCTTATTCTTTTTTTTTTTATAAATCTTCCGACATCAATTGTATTTTTTTAATTTTTTACCAAACAACTCCATAACCTTATTAATTTAACTATTCTTACAAACACTTTTAATATAGGATTTATGTCATACATATTCACATTAAATTCATACTTCAATGTCAATCATATAATTCGTAAAATAAATTTAAATTTTTGGGTTTGTACAAAAACTTCAATAAAATTAATTAACGATAGAAATTTGAAAAAAATATCAATATGAATAAATTATTAATTTTAAATAAATATAAATCAAAATTATCGTTAATTAAAATTTTAATTATTTTGATTTTTAAATATTAAATATATTAAAATTAAAATTTTTAAATTTTACTTTAAAATAAATAAAAGTATTATAATCATTTAAATAAAAATATGTGGTCAACTAATAGTTTAGGAGAGGTAAATATATATTTTTTAAACTTTATATTTAAGTGTTAAGATTTTAAATTTCAGATAAAATATATATTAAAATACTTATATATATGTCAGTATGTTTTTTATCAATGGTGACGCGTAAGTTCTCCAAAATAATAGCAAGTTGTCAGTATCACATAAGCATGATAATGAAAGGCCTCCAAATTGGATTTGGTCTAGAGTACTTGCAAAATCTTATTTGTTAAAGATTTTGTTAATTCAGATAATTTATTAATTTTTCTATTACAATTTATATAATAATACCCCCAAAAATCATAATTCACTATACAAGTTAAGTCACACAATAATTGATGTATGTCATAAATAAGACCACTATTAGGATAATATCCATTAACTCATAAGATAAGAGTGATACGAGTTAAATAACTAAATTATTAAAAAAATAAATAAATTATGATAGATTTCATTTTAAGAAGTAATGAACAATATTTATCTTTTTCGTCATTTAAACTGACCGACTCAAACGATGGCAGGGATAGTTATGGTACTATGAAAATCGCTCGAGTGAAAGCTTTTTCGAAAATAATTAAATATCTTTTTTTAAGTAAAAAATTTATGTCTGTGTAAAATAAAAAAAATGTAAAAATAAAATAATAAAAATGCAATAGAAAATTATGGGCCCACCGGAAACAAGATATGGTTGTCATCAGTTCGTCGTATTTATGAAATAAAGGTTTCGGTTGGACAGGTTTTCATTAAATTACAATTGATTTTTAATAGGACACGCTGATTTGGGTCCCGGTCCATCTACACTTACTTCGTTATTATTATTATTATTTTTAATATTTACACGTTACACACACTAATATAATAGAATGTAAATCCCACTTGCAGTCACCGTGTAAATAGTGGCTGATAGATCAAAACTGGCACTCTTCGACGAGGAATGTCAGTCTCTAACCACTCGAATTAAATCTGAGTCATTCATTATTTTTTTAAAAAATATAATCAAATATTTTTAATTTAATTTATAATAATTAAATAAATATTTATTACAAAATTTATCTTTAATTTATTTATTTTTATTTAAATTGAAAGTCCATGATCCTTAATTCATATTGTCGGATTTGATTATATATAATTGTGGGATATCTTAATTTAAAATATTAATACATATTTTGAGCAATTTAAGAGTTGATAAATTAATTATACATTATATAAATTCAAATAAATATAATTTATGTTTTAATTATGTATAGTATTTTTAACTAAGTTCGTTATTTATCCGTCCGTAGTCTGTACCGGTCAAAATATTACAGTAATAAAAAGCATCCGTCACTGTGCAGTAAAAAAATTCTGTCGCCAAATCTAAACAATTACTCCGACTCTGAAGTCTGTAATGTCTAAGTGCATATAATAATAATAAATAATAGTTGCTGTTATCAAATTCAAACACTCAGTTAAATCTGTCTGTTGATGCTGCGCCGTTTGCGAAACATCGCACAAGTACAACAATTTACCTTGTCCTCTTACAAATATTTAAATCTAAAATGAAATCATAATAAAAGGAAAAGAGTTTACAGTTAACAGTCAAATGAGTCTCACAAGAATTTGTTAGAATACATTGAATAGTATGTATTGTTTAAGTTGACCATTTTTCAAAGTAAAACTTGAAATATCACAAGTGAAAAAGCTGAAAACTTTCACCTAAACTTCGAAATTTTAATGTAAATTTTGTAATTTAAGGTAAAAGGTGAAAAACGTGTAAAACTCAAAAGAAAACTGTATCGCAATGTATTGCAGTCAATTCCCAAATACGAATTGAAGAATGAAAGGGATACATGATACGATATCCTCCTGTGTTGCTTAATACGGCAACGCTTGTCCATAAAAGGAATTCCCTCTTTCCTATATTTATCTCTGATTATTTCTAAATTCTAACCATCTTTCTAGAAACAATTTCCGCCTACAAGTCTTCAACAGCAACGAAGCTACTGCTGCTGCAGAGGAGGAGGGAAAAACAGAAGCTTGGTGAACCGAGGAACGTCGGTCTTTTTCTCTTCAGCCACTTCTAGGCCTCAGTTAAGAAGAAGAAGAAGAAGATGGTGGCTTTGATTGATGAGTACATTGTTGGAACATTCTCTGCCTCTCTCTTTGGGTTTCTTCTTCTCTTCATTTTGCGCATTAAGGATAAGAAGAAGTTAGAGAAGGCTACCAGAAACTACAAGCTCCAAAATGAGATTGTGCAGAGCTATTCCAACCACGGAGATTCCTCCCCGCAGAACGGCTGCCGCACCGACGTCATCATTGTTGGTGCTGGTGTTGCCGGTGCTGCCTTGGCTCATACGCTCGGCAAGGTTATTATTTTCTACACTATTTGTCTCCTTTTGTTTTAAATATGATGAATTTATTGATTTATCAGCTTTTTATGTTAATCATTATCATAAGGTATCTGGGAATTTCTCGATTAAGTAACTGGGAATTTTTTATTTCTTTGATGCAATTAGTCAGTTGATTTTTTATTGTTTTTAGTACTTAGCTGTTTGATTAATTTTATATTTCCCTAGTCTTCATGTGAGCTACACTGGATTTGGTTCATAAACTTGTCTTGATTTAATATTTTATCAGCTCTATTATTTTTATATGGCTCAGTCGTTGTTTTGACAGTTTGACGAAGCAAGCAGGATATAAAGCTATAAATTATTTTTATATTATTAGGTTGATTGTTACAGGAGATTACAGTTACATCATAACTAAGTAAAGATATATAAAAATTTTCCATTTTTTTTCCCGAAAAGATTATGTACGCTCGCATAATACAATCTAGAATATGAATAACACTTTATGTAAGGTTACCCAGTCGACCCTATTATCTTTCACTCGTTTTGTTTGAATACCTATGTTTGCTATAAAGTCTACTAATTCACTCACTGCAGGATGGAAGGCGAGTTCATGTGATAGAAAGAGACTTGACGGAGCCTGACAGAATTGTTGGTGAACTGCTTCAGCCCGGGGGATACCTGAAACTAGTAGAGTTGGGACTCGAGGGTATGCATCAGTATTGATATGTATATTTTACTTGGTACTAGTCTTTCAGGAACAGTAGTCTTTCTGGTTGAGAACTAGTTAGCTCTAGGCTCTAATTCTTGATGCTTGGGATAAGCCTGCTTTCTGTCTTATCAAAAAAAAAAAAAAAACTAGAACTAGTTGGCTCTACAATTTACCTTTGCTTATCATTGCTTCAATTGTAAAACGTGGCATCCCTGTTTTTTGGATGTAGATTGTGTGGAAGAAATCGATGCTCAGCGAATACTTGGTTATGCTCTTTTCAAGGATGGAAAAGATACTAGATTGTCATATCCATTAGAGAAATTTCAAGCTGATGTTTCTGGGAGAAGCTTCCACAATGGGCGTTTCATTCAGCGTATGAGAGAAAAAGCAGCTACTCTTCCCAAGTACTCTTTCTGGCCTCCCTCATTGGATTTTTTCTGCTTATTGGTTCCTATACACACAGACTTCGTTAGTCGATAAACTTTTCCTTTTTCTTTGTGCATTCAATAATTTCAAGTGTTACGTTTTTTTTCCCATTCAATTAAGTGTACGGCTAGAGCAAGGAACAGTCGCTTCCCTCCTTGAAGAGAATGGGACTATAAAAGGGGTGCAGTACAAAACTAAGGATGGTCAAATACTTCAAGCTGCCGCTCCTCTTACAATTGTGTGTGATGGCTGCTTCTCAAATCTGCGCCGCTCTCTTTGCAAACCAAAGGTGAAGTTGCCATCTTATAATTATTAAATTCTCTTGTATTCTGTTTGGCCAACTATCACATGTAAATTAATCTGTGGTGATCTGGACAGTTCTGAAATCTCTTGTTAATTTGCGTGCTAGAAATGTACATTGTTTGTACCAATAATCTATCTATTTTTTGCATGTGCTTCTGCTTTCCTCTTTTGTAATGAGTAGCTCATTACCAATTTAACCTTTTGATAGGTTGAAGTGCCCTCTTACTTTGTGGGTTTAGTCTTAGAGAACTGCCAACTTCCATTTGCAAACCACGGGCATGTCATCCTGGCGGATCCTTCTCCCATCTTATTTTATCCAATCAGTAGCACAGAGATTCGATGCTTGGTTGATGTTCCTGGTCAGAAGATACCATCCATAGCTAATGGCGAAATGGCCAATTATCTGAAGACTGTGGTGGCACCACAGGTATGTTTTTGGACTATACGAAGTTTTATGAAATTTTTGGACCATACAAAGTTTATGAGTTAGCCTGGTCTTGGGAGTTCTTTCCTTTATATTTCATCCAGGTTTCTCACTTCTGATTTGAGTAGAGGTTCTGACTGTTACAGCATAATTAAAAATACGGTGATATAATTGATTGATTTTCTGTTTCAGGTTCCTCCTGAGCTTCATGATGCCTTCATTTCTGCAGTTGAGAACGGAAGTATTAGAACTATGCCAAACAGAAGCATGCCAGCTGATCCCCAGCCTACTGCAGGAGCCCTTCTGATGGGTGATGCTTTCAACATGCGTCATCCTTTAACTGGCGGTGGAATGACTGTGGCATTGTCTGATATTGTTGTACTCCGGAATCTGCTTAAGCCACTCCGTGACTTTCATGATCAAGCTTCTCTTACCAGATATCTTGAATCCTTTTACACCTTACGCAAGGTAAGCAAAATTAGCTTGCTGATAATTGTCATCACTGCATTGCCATGAAACAGGATATGAACCTGCTTGTAGACTTCTTATGTTGCATACTCAAATGCTTTGTCTAATACAATTTATATTTTTCTGTTCTTGCAGCCAGTTGCATCTACAATAAATACTCTGGCAGGTGCCCTTTACAAGGTGTTTTCTTCTTCCCCTGATCAAGCAAGAAAGGAAATGCGCCAGGCATGTTTTGACTACTTAAGCCTTGGAGGTGTCTTTTCATCCGGACCAGTTGCTTTACTCTCTGGTCTAAACCCTCGACCCTCGAGTTTAGTTCTGCATTTCTTTGCTGTGGCAATCTATGGTGTTGGCCGTTTGCTACTTCCATTTCCATCGCTTAAGCGCATGTGGATTGGGGCTAGGTTGATATCGGTGTGTATCATTTATCTCTTATGAATGATGTTACATTGTGTGGAGTCCTGAAATTTTTATTATAATTGGGGTTTTCAGTTGCTTCAACAATTTTATTTTGCAGAGTGCATCAGGTATTATTTTCCCCATCATCAAGGCAGAAGGAGTGAGGCAAATGTTCTTCCCTGCCACTGTTCCTGCTATATACAGAGCTCCCCCTGCAGATTATTGATTGATTTGTCAAAAAAAGTATATGGCAAAGTTCAATGTAGCTTGGGCTTTGTTATCATCCTGCTTGTTTCTGAACCTCTAATAAACTAATTAGGGCACATCATATTTATATGCAAACCGCTTTTAGTCATAACAAGGATGAAAAAAAGAAAGAAAAAGAAAATAGGGACATTATGTAGTTATTTGTGGCCATGAGAATTGTTGAAAACAACCGCTCTATTGTATGATGCATTGTCTCTTTAGAACTGAATAAGATGTACCACTCACAATATTCTCGAAACAGAAACTTCTCCATTTATGTTCAATATATATTTTGCAAGATGCCTGTCCTACTAGAATGGGACTCCCCTTCCAATCAAGGACCCAACAAAAGGTTTTTGTTGGAGTTGCAATGAACATATTTTGAACGCTTGGAGTTCCAGTGAGACTACACTTGCTATGGATGGTAAACGTATCATCTTGTAGGGTAAGGTAAATTTGTCTAGCTCCATAAGTTGACATTCAGAAAGCATAGCTTCAAATTCGTTCTAGACCCAGTAGGCAACAATTTAAATTACTATTGCTAGCAGTTGAATGCATATAGAGATGAAGATTTGTTAATTTGCTACTCAGAAAGAATAAACATACAAAAATGGATGCCAATGTTGAGCATAATTACTAATTCCTGATCCCCTAATTGGCACTGATGTCAGTCACTGGTAAGAAACAAGACTCAGTTGCAGGTGGATCAACGGTTTATATGCAGAGAAGATTTATAGAAACTGATCGAGAATCACTGACCCATTTTATATTTCATACTTGTTATGAGCTGATCCAACTATAACCCGGCTGCTTCATCACCCCGGTTCTCTTTGACAATTCTCTTGTATCAGCAGCTTCTTCCCATAAACCTGCAGCTGCATATATATTCGATAAAAGCACGTAAACTGATGGATTATTGCTGTTCACGTTCAAGGAGGAGCCCAGCAATGATTCTTCCAAGCCTTAAATTGCCATGAGCAGCACAAGCACTAAATAATGCCCACCAGATACCAGAATGCGCTTGAATATGCTGACTATTGATGACTCTCCCAGCCTCTTCGAGGTAGCCTGCTCTTCCAAGAAGGTCAAGAATACAAGATAAATGACCTTCTCCAGGGATAAAGCCATAATCATTCACCATCGAGTCAAATATCCTACTACCATCATCAACCAAGCCTGCATGGCTGCAAGCAGAAAGAACAGCCGCAAAGGAGGTCTGATCAGGTTTCACTCCACCTTCATTTTGCATAGCCTCAAAACAACTGACAGCTTCATTTCCTTTTCCATGCTGTGCATATGCGGAGATAATGGCATTCCAAGAGACTGTATCCTTTTCAATCATCTCATTAAATACTCTCAAAGAACAAGTTAACTCGCCACATTTTGCATACATTGTGATTAATGCATTACCTAAAGATGTTGTTGAGAAAAGATTTGATCTCATGATGTAACCATGAACCTGTTTCCCATGTCTTAAAGATGAAATGCTGGCACAAATACTCAAAGCAATGCTCAGGGTATATACATCTGGCCTCAGTTCAGACATCAGCAATTCGGAAAATAGCTTTAAGCCTTCCACTGGAAAGCAATTTAAAAGGAAACCAGATATCATAGTATTCCAGCTGATTGTATTTCTAGGAGACATGTCATTAAAAATTTGATAGGCCTGCTTTACTCTCTCATATTTTGCATATGCAGAAACCAAAGCATTAGAAACTTGGATATTTGAGATGATCCCATTTCTAATTACAAGGGGATGAATCATCTCTACCATTTCTAGAAACTTTGAGCACGCCAGCAAACTTCCAAAAGTAAACTCATCTGGTTGCATTCCTACTCTACGCATATGTAGATAGGCCAAGATTGCAGATCTACTCAGATTTCTTTGAGCATAGCTTGATATCATAGTATTCCAAGAAACTATATCTTTCTCTTCCAATCTCTCAAAAATCATGTCAGCTGCATCTAAATCCCCACAGGTTGAATACATTGTCATTGCTGCATTGCTCACAGAAGTATATGCTTCAAACCCAGACTTGATGGCTTGGGCATGGAGTTGACACCCAACTCTAGCGCATAAGCACGCACTCATGACACTCACAAAGGTCACTTCACTTGGTCTAAGAGAAGCTTCTAGCATCTCCCTAAACATCATCAAGACCTCGTCAACTCTTCCTACACTTGCTAAACCATCCATCATTACATTATAACTAATATGATCACAAACATAATCTTTTGCTTCTTTGAAAACCATACAGGCATGCACAACGTTTCTGCAGTTAAAATACATAGTAATCAGAGCATTAACCACAGAAACTCTAAACAAAAACCGAGTTTTAATCACCAATGCATGGACCTGCCTCCCCAACTCCTCTAAGCCCGCATCACACACGCTTAACACACTAGCAAAGCTATAGTTATCATGCCTAACATTCAATTTATGCATTTCTCTGAACAATCTAATACCAGCATCTTTATACCCATTTTCTACACACCCAGTAATCATGGCATTATAAACCGCCAATTCCCTCTTATGCATTTTGTCGAACAGTTCACATGCATATTGAATGTCGTCCATCTTCGTACATGCCGACAACAACGTTGTCCAAGAATAAACATCTGGTTTCTCTATTTCCCTAAAGACCCTTTTAACAGAAACTAAATCTTGAGTGTTTTTATAAAGTGAAAGGATTGTATTCGCCACATGGGGATAAACTTTGAGGCCGGCGCGAATAGCGTAGGCATGGAGTTGATTACCGAAGGAAGAGTTGCGGAGATTTGCGCATGCAGTGAGGGTTGTAGAGAGAGTATAGACGTCTGGTTTAAGGGGGTGGGAAGAGTGGATTTGGAGGAAGAGATGAAGGGCATCTTCATATTGGCTTGAACGAGTGAGGTTCGCAAGTGAAGCGTTGAGTTTAATGAGCACTTGTTTGGTGGCGTTTCCCGCTGCTGGTGTTCATAGCATGACGTGGTATGGCGGGAAGCTAATTTATATATATTTTTTATTTTTTAAAATTTAACCTTGTGATTTTTATTTCTTTTATTTAATTTTCGAATTCTTTTTAAATACTGATCTTTATATACTTTTATATTATAATGCAGTTCAAATTTCTGAATATTGAATAAATAAATTTTTACCCACATAAAATATCATTTTTCTTATTATTTGCCACATGAGATAGCTATTTATTGCTCTTGTAGTCTATGACAATGATAAAAGATTATTATCAAATTTCTCTAATGAGATTTGAAATTATATCAATTAGATAAAAAATTTAAGAAATATATCAAAAATCTCCGTTTGACTGTTAGTTAACTAATTTCAAATAATATATTAATTGAAATATTCTCAGTTTTTAAATTTCATGATATTTAATTAATTATAAAGTTATTTTAATTCAAAAGGTTTAATCTAATATTCTTATAAGTCATAATAATTTTAAAAATACTTTTAAAAATTTCAATTTATTATAAAATAATAATTATACCCCTCTATAATAATTATTATTTAATAAAAATAATTAACAGTACTATTTTAAAATTTTATTAAGTATTTTTCTTACACAATTATTTTATTAATTATTACTAAAATAATATTATTATTTATTTAATTAACATATCTTATATAAATATATTATATTTTACTCTTATACAATTTATTATACATTTTCATTGATATTTATTTTTATTATTTTATTTGCATTTGAAATATGTATACATATATTTTATCTAAATTACAATATAATTATAAATATTTATTACATATGTTGTAAAATAAAATAAAATTTATAAATCGAAAATATTATTTATTTATTTATATTATTTATTTAATTTCTAATAATTACGAATGTGTAGTTTATTTTTATCTAATTTTTTTCAAATAATTACAATACAATTATTTTATTAATATATTATTAAAATGATATTGTTATTTTTCATAAATATATTATATTTTGTCTACTTTTATAAATTTATTGGTTATTTTTAAATAATAATAATTATTATATAGGGTATAATTATTATTTTATAATAAATTAAGACCTATAAAAATATTTTTAAAAATACTAAGAGTTATAAGGGTATTACACTAGACCTTTTGGATTAAAATGACTTTTATAATTAATTAACATGAAATTTAAAAATTGAAGATATTTCAATAAATATGTTACTTGAAGTTAGTAGATTAATAATTAAGGGGAGGTTTTTGATACATTTCTTAAACTTTTTATTTAATTGATATAATTTCAAATTTAGGGGATGAATTTGATAATAACCCCAATGATGAAATCTTTTTTTTATTATATATTTGAGGTATTGACTTTCTTCTTTTACATATCATTCTAAAATTAAAATTAAATAGTACTTAAGTCGACCTAATGCTAATGGTAAGAAAATTTTAAAATATTTTAAATAAATATGGAACATAAATGAATACTAAACCAAAAATTAATAGAAGGATATCACCATTACATCTTTACCAAATCCTAAACCAAATTCTCAAAGAATAATCTTGGATGTATAAATTAGCCATAAAAATTAAATTAACATAATTAGAAGAATAAAGTAAAAAAGATCAATATAATAAATATGAATTGACGATTTGATAATCATATTAATCTGTAATTTTTTTTTATTAATGATAACAATTAGGTCATGCTAACATAGTTTGAATGAATTGATCGACCATTAATTTGTATACATTTATTTCTCTAAATGAAAATAACAACAACAAAAATTAAAAAAAAAACTTTATTTCAGCAAAATAAATCTAGCTCAAGTTCCTAATTGCATATTCCAGTTCGTTCCATCACCTAAGGTAGCAAAATCCAATCTTGGGCATAGGTAAATCCTTCAAAAGATACTTTTATTGAAATCGTCGAAACAATATTATTCGGTGCTCTATATAATTAGATCCTAAAGACATCACCCATCACCCATCACCCATCACTGTCATCTATACATCTTTATTATAAAATCACCTTATTCGTAACATTATTTATTTATATATAATATATTTTTGAAAGAAATTATTTATTTATATTTAAGTACATATAAAGCTAGAATTAGATCAGTGGAATGCTTCTGTTCAATACGGCAACAAAAGAATGTCGTTTCTTTTTCTTGTCCGGTAGTATTTTAATCATCATTATCCGTGTCAGCTTGACTTATTAGTTAACTGCTCGAGAAACATGTAACATGGCGATGCTAGAATGGCTGCTATCTACCAGTTTCAATACAAACGTCAAGCTCTTTTAAAAAAAAAAGAGAATACAAACGACAAGCCGATCTCGATCTGCCGCTCCTTCACTAGTCAGTAGTCTCTGCTTGTACAACATTGTCCTTTTGTAATAACGGGATCATTGTACGGCGAAATCCTTACCGTCCACATCAGCACAACAGACCAGAAATCAAACGGTACATCATGCTCACTTGCACTGAGCATACCGTTTGTTATTGCGAAAATGAGAGAGTATATAAGAGGGAACATTACCAGTGGAGATTCCGGTCCAATCTTCCATACTCAGTTAGACTACAGTGAACTTTCATAAGTCTTTTGTTGCTGTGAGAGATTAAAAATCTCATGAAAATTAGGATGGAATGTTGTGGTGATTCAATGGAAGATGAAGAGAATGGCAAGAAAAGAGAAGCTAAAGATACAGAGGATCAAGCTAAAGCATCAAAGCTGGGCTGGTTCTGGTGGCTACTACTGTTTGTCTTTGGAGCTCTTGTTCTAGTTATGAGTGTTCTCACGATATTAAAATATTTTGATTACCTCAAGAAAGTTCGAGGTCCACATCGTCCCCAAGAAATCGTTGAAAAATACGCCAATGCTCTCGAAATTGCAGTGCAGTTCTTCAACGTGCAAAAATGTACGCAACTTTAGTTCTTTAACCCAGGCGAAAACTTTTATGTTATTCCAGTATAATGTAAGTTTTACTTTGTTGTTGCATTGCAGCTGGTAAGTTGGAGAATAATAGGATTGCCTGGAGAGGGGACTCAGCATTACAAGATGGGAGTGAAGGGAATTTGGACTTATCAAAAGGGCTATATGATGCTGGAGATTTGGTGAAGTTTGGATTTCCAATGGCTTTCACTGCAACAGTGTTGTCGTGGGCGATTCTTGAATATGGTGATCATATGAATGCAGTAAAACAACTTGACCATGCTCAGGAGTCCCTTAAGTGGATCACTGATTATCTTATCAATGCACATCCTTCTCCCAACGTACTCTATATTCAGGTGACCAGCCAATTGTTTTCAGTTTTCTCTTTGAAATTATGATAAACTGCTGTTGCTTTCTGTTCCCCATTGTTGTATAGCTTGCAGGTTAGTTAAGCAATGCCTGTACGGTTAAATTATTTTATGTTCTCCAAGGCTGGATATGGAGATGCTATATTCTTTTTTTCCAAATTGAGTTTTAATGGTACAATTTTCAGTACTTATCGTGTATTCATGTAACTAGTCACTGATTTGATATATGTGTACCTAGCTAGAAAGTGTTAAGTAGAGGAAATTATCATGTCGCCCAAATTCTCTGTCTAATATAACTTTATCATACATGCTTTTTGTTTAAAAATTTATCAAGATGAGAGAGAATGTTAAAAACAAATATACACATAAATCTTTGTATGAATCATATGATATGCCTGTATGATTGAAGTCCTTCGTGTAATTACAACCTTCCGGTTTCAGTGAACTTGAAAAGCACTTTGATAATTACTAAAGCCTGTGCTTGAAGGTCTTAATAAGGTTTTGCGACCAAGATACCATTTACCAGCGTGGTTAACTATACTGTACTAGTGCATGCAATGAACGAGTTTATTCATTGATCGTTGTGTTTAATTTCTCTGTGGTACAAGGTGGGTGATCCTGAGTTGGACCACAATTGTTGGGAAAGACCTGAAACCATGTCAGAGAAGAGGCCTCTCACACAGATAAACACATCTTCCCCAGGAACAGAAGTTGCAGCTGAAACAGCGGCGGCAATGGCCTCAGCATCTTTGGTTTTCAAGAAGATTGACTCCACTTACTCTAATCTGCTACTTATGCATGCCCAGCAGCTATTTACTTTCGCTGATACTTATAGAGGTTCTTACAGCATTAGTGTGCCCCAAGTGCAGAAGTACTACAACTCTACAGGATATGGAGATGAACTTTTGTGGGCAGGTACTTGGCTCTATTACGCAACCGGAGATCGATCTTACCTCAAATATGTGACTGAGATAAACGGGGAACCATTCGCTAACTGGGGAAATCCAACTTGGTTTAGTTGGGATGACAAGCATGCTGGATTACAGGTACATATATGTTGACCTTAAATATTTGTAGTACAGCAATGCTGCTGTTACATTCTTATCATTTTCTTTTCTGTTTCGGATTAGGTTTTGTTATCACGTATAAATTTATTTGGTGCAAAAGAGGTCTCAGAAACTGAGAATCTAGATCTTCAGATGTATAGGAAAACTGCTGAGGCCGTCATGTGTGGGCTTCTACCAGATTCACCAACAGCTACTTCTAGCAGAACTGACAGTAATATTCTTTCTTGTAGTAAAATGACTTTTGTACACTATTCACTTAAAGCAGATAGAAATTGCATGATTTGTTTGAGATGGAATATTGATCTATTCATTTGATATACATAGAAACTGCATGATTTATTTGATCCCGTCATATTATTCTTAAATCAGGATTTGTCATTCAAACTTAAATATTCCAACATGGTCATTGCAACATATCTGATAATCAGGGGAGGAAATGAAATCATACTTCCAAGTGATAATTTGATCTTTATTTTAGTGTATTTGAAAATTCTGAGTAACATGAATGTAAAAGGCTGCTACTTGCAGCCTATTCCTTGAAGAATGTCAACCAGAGGATTGTTGAGGCTTGCAATTTGGTAATTTGACGAGATTTTGTTTAGCACCTTTTTTGATGAACATTCTTCTGTTTTCTATTGGAAGAACAAGTAAATAACAGTAAAGGTTTCATTATTAAGTCCTTCTGTTTATAGATTGGCGATGCAGAATATGTTTAGTTGCTAGATTTCATTGTTCTACAACTGAATGTAAATTTAAAACACAAGAAATTTCCTTTTTGGCTTGCTTGTTTGCTTATTTACCGTTGTCTTGGTTTTATGGAATACAAGTAAAAAACATACATATCTGGATGCAGAGGGCCTGATATGGGTGGTACAATCGAACTCTCTTCAGCATCCTGTGGCTTCTGCATTCCTTGCTGTTCTTTATAGTGATTATATGCTTTCATCGGGGACTGAAACTTTATATTGCAGTGGGAAATCCTACCAACCACACGACCTTCGCAACTTTGCCATTTCGCAGGTTTGCATTAAAGCATGATGCTTAACTTGGTTGGATTGATGAACTTGGACTCGTGATTTAAAGCATTCTAACATTGAATTCTCAGATCAACATGGCTGCAGCGTTGCATACTAATTGTCCAGAGTATATTTTTGTTAAACAAGAACTCTCTAGTTAATAAAAAAATATTTTACTTCTCTTCAAACACATAACTTTTAATTGGAAAGTTTTGACGCATACAACAGAGTATTTTTAAGCTACTCAGTTCAACTCCTTACTTTTGATTGGCACTGTTTTTCAGGTAGATTATTTCTTGGGGAAAAATCCAATGAAGATGAGCTATCTTGTTGGATACGGAGGCAACTACCCTTTATATGTACACCACAGGGGATCTTCCATTCCGGCTAATGCTGATACGGGCTGCAGAGATGGGTTCAAGTGGCTCGACTCTGAACTACCGAATCCAAATGTAGCTACCGGAGCGCTAGTTGGGGGTCCTTTCTTAAACGAGTCGTACGTTGATTCTCGAAACAACTCAATGCAAGGTGAACCAACCACTTATAACAGTGCACTTCTTGTTGGTCTGCTCTCCGGCTTAGTCACCAGTTCCTCAGTGGTTAAATCTTATACATAGAATTGTATTCTTGTAAAAATCAATCCAACATTGTTATACCATACATGGGAAATAGTGAATTAGTTGCATCAGTGCTTAACATCAATATGTCATTGAATATTTGGGTGGAAGAGAGATTCTGCTGTTTAGTCGAGTCCTACACACATATGCTTTGGACTTTTAGGCGATTTCTTTAGTGTTTCGTGCGTAATATTAGGGATCCTCTCAGTCCCCTGTAACCTAATTGATTTACAAAGCGTGATGTAATTGAGGTTTTTGCCTTGATAGCTCGCTATGTATAGTGCGTTTTAAGTGCATGCTACTAGATCATTGTTTGAGCGATATGTTGTCTTTTAAGGTTATTATATTTTATATTTTCGATGCTATTGGCCTTAAGATGATTTCAGCATTAAGAATGAAAGATAAGCAGTTATTTCTAAAACTACATAGAGAAAAATTTAAAATTCCGCGAGTTATACATCTTTTATAAAATTTTAATAACAAAATAATAAATTTTTGTCTTTTATTATTATTTAAATTTGAGAGTCGAGATAGTTCACAAATCTTAAATGTATCTTAAACTACAAAATTATGTATAGAAACGTATAGTCATATTTAGGAACTCAAAACGAATATAAAGAGAAGAAAAAGAGTAGATATGGTGGGATAGATAAATAAATAATTTATTGAAAAATAAATTTAATAAATATTTGTTAAAAATAATTATAAAATGATATATAAATTCTTGACAAAAAAAGTAAGAGTACATAAAATTTTTTGAAATTTAAATAAAAGCGCGAAATAAATTAAAAATATTGTTATAAAATAAAATGATTGGAAATAACGCTATGAATATTTGAATAAATCTAGTTATAATTATAATAATATAAAAAATTGTCTGTGGGCTAGATCGGGCTTTGTATTTAATTCATCCTTCGAAACGACACCGTTCCATTCTTTTTTAGATCCGGCAGAACGCAACTAATCTAAGAAAGATCTCGGGCTGTTATAGATGCAGTGTAAGATCAGCAGCACACTTGCTAGCAACATGCACAGATTATCTTCGAAAACCTGGTCTCTCCTAACCAAACACCGCAGCTTCTCATTTTCCCCCAGGCCAAACGCTACCTACGTTCAATTACCTGCAGTAACAAATCAGTTTAACTCTAACCTCGTTTGTCTTAAAACCAATCATGAAAACGACAACAGAACAGGCAGTCATAATAGCCGCGATGAATTCTCCCACGACGTTGAAAAAATATTCAGAATCTTAAAAAAATTCCACTCTAGAATTCCTAAACTAGAGCTGGCTTTACAACATTCCGGCGTCGTTTTGCGTCCGGGCTTAACCGAACGCGTGATAAACCGTTGTGGCGATGCAGGAAATTTGGGTTATAAATATTTTATGTGGGCGTCGAAGCAACCGAATTATGTTCACAGTTACGACGTGTACAGAGCATTGATTAAGAGTCTCAGTAAAATGAGACAATTCGGGGCCGTTTGGGCTCTGATAGAGGAGATGAGAAAGGAGAAGCCTGAGTTGATTACTACTGAAGTGTTTGTCGTTTTGATGAGGAGATTTGCGTCAGCAAGAATGGTTAAGAAGGCTATTGAAGTGTTGGATATGATGCCAAAGTACGGTTGTGAGCCTGATGAGTATGCTTTTGGGTGTTTGTTAGGACGCTTTGTGCAAGAATAGTAGTGTTAAAGAAGCAGCTAAGCTGTTTGAAGAAATGCGAGAGAGGTTTAAGCCGAGTTTGAGGCATTTTACGTCGTTGCTGTATGGTTGGTGTAGAGAAGGCAAATTAATCGAGGCTAAACATGTCTTAGTGCAAATGAAGGAGGCTAATATTGAGCCTGATATTGTTGTGTATAACAATTTGTTAAGTGGATATGCACAAGCGGGTAAAATGAGTGATGCTTTTGAGTTGTTAAAAGAGATGAGGAAAAAGGGTTGTGATCCTAATGCGAATTCATATACTGTTTTGATTCAAGCGCTCTGTGGGCAGGAAAAAATGGATGAGGCAATGAGAGTTTTTGTTGAGATGGAGAGGAGTGGATGTGAGGCTGATGTTGTGACTTACACTGCTTTGATAAGTGGATTTTGTAAGTGGGGAAAGATTGATAGAGGGTATGACATTTTGGACAGTATGATACGAAGAGGGTTTGTGCCAAATCAATTGACTTTTTTGCATATAATGTTGGCTCATGAGAAGCAGGAAGAGTTAGAAAAGTGTGTGGAATTAATGGAGGAGATGAAGAAGATCGGTTGTGTTCCCGATGTTAGTAATTATAATGTGGTGATCAGGTTGGCTTGCAAGCTAGGGGAGTTGAAAGAAGCTGTTAATATCTGGAGCGAAGATGGAAGGAAGTGGGTTAAGTCCAGGGATTGACAGTTTTGTTGTGATGATTCATGGATTTCTTGGGCAAGGATGTTTGATTGAGGCTTGTGACTATTTTAAAGAAATGGTTGGGAGAGGTCTTTTATCTGCTCCTCAGTATGGTACTTTGAAGGAGTTGTTGAATTCTTTATTGAGAGCTCAGAAGCTTGAAATGGCTAAGGATGTTTGGAGCTGTATAGTGACTAAAGGATGTGAGCTTAATGTGTCTGCCTGGACAATTTGGATTCATTCTTTGTTCTCGAATGGAAATGTTAAAGAGGCTTGTTCTTACTGCTTGGACATGATGGATGCAGATTTAATGCCACAGCCAGATACTTTTGCTAAGCTCATGCGTGGTCTGAAGAAACTCTACAATAGACAAATTGCAGCAGAGATTACTGAGAAGGTGAGGAAAATGGCTGCACAGAGACAGATCACCTTCAAAATGTATAAACGACGGGGTGAGAGGGACTTGAAAGAAAAAGCTAAGGCAAAAACAGATGGGAGAAAGAGGAGGGCTCGTCAACGCCAGTGGCGTGGGGGCCATGGTAAGGCGAAGATTTTGTAGCTTTGATGAGAAGATTGTAGTGAAGTTACTAAACTCAGTGTAGAATGCATGGATGAGATGGTTCCAATCCTGTGCTTGATAAATGCAGAAAGTCTCTGAATCCTTTAGTAATTATTTAGGTTCAGCATGATATCTGAAAGCACTCCAAATCCAGAGAAATGTTATACTATTAATTTCATAAAGAAATGTCATGGCTCATTTTACCCCTTTCTGTTTAGAAGTTACTGGTAGTAGTTCCGATGGCAGGTGTCAATTATTATAGCCAAGACAAGTATCACTGATTGGCTCTTCACATTGGTGCTAAGACTCTAGGTCGTTAACAGCAATACTAGAAATTTTGAGAAGGGGACACTTTATGCAGGACAATTTGCAATAAGTGCTTGCCAGCCTCAGAAAAGTAAATTTCCCTCCATGTCTGAAACCAAAGTCATTTATTTTCTGGCTTGGTGATTAATAGTTTCCAATAGTGCTTGATGCATAGTATGCTTAGATAGGCACAAGCAAGCTGCAACTTTTCTGGGAATTAAATAAAACATTTATGTAGTTCCCGAACTACTCTAATCTTTTTCAAACCATTGGTTGATTGACCTGCTCACACCTTTATTCAATTTTGTCCATCGTGTATATGGATTAGAACTGTGATTCCTTCTTGAAGAAAATGGTAAACATGAGATCATTCAAGTCAAGACTGAGACTCAAAGGAAATCAGACATGCAGTTCTCATGCAAGTGTATCAAGTTTCTATAGTTGCTTCTACAATGTGGAGGTGAAATCCTGTTCCATCCTTTAATGCGTAAGTTGTTGATTTATTTTATATATTTATCCTTGTTTTGTGGCTAAGTGGTTGATATATATTTTCTGTAATGGCACAATAATTTCTCAGCAATAGATTCTTAAATTTTGCTAAATCCATGCTATGGAAAATCCTTTTTACCACTGGCATATCGATTGTCTCATTTTTAAATTTAATTTATAAAAAACTTCATTTCTAGTACTATTAAATTGAAATAAAAATGTATTAAAAATGAAACTTTATAAATTATAGTTGATTATGTAGCAACATTAGTATGTATAGGAAATTTGGTAAACATCTTGGTGAGAATAGTATTATTCAAAAGTGTTATAAATGGTCAGTTATTGCTGACTCAATTTCAAATTTTCTTCATAACTCAAAGAATCATAATTTCTGGAAATTGGAAAATTATTTGTTCGTGAGGATGCAATGTGTCAACAATTAATTTCTAGGTACAACTTTTGTCCCTGTTCGTTTCAGCTAAGTTGAAACTCAAATACACTACCTATTTAATGGGTAATCAGAATGTTAATCTGGTCACAATTTCATGGTCCAGCAAAAAGGAAGAATGTTAATTTTCCATACTATAACTGCTTCTGTTTATCCAGGATGCTTGGCCTGTCATGGTTCACTAAAAAGTCAACTTCATGCTCATATAGTCCCTGTGCCACCATATCATGGAGCTTTTTCTGCATACAGGATTTGTGAAGCAACACAATCTACTCGGTATGGACAAAGGTGCAAGTTTTTCTCCTACCATTGAGATCATTAGGAGCAGTCAAAATATATCAATTATAGTTGTGCATCCAAGGAGAATGATACGTAAAATGAAGAATTTCCATATTTGTGCTGTTATTGGTACCATAACCGCTTCTATTATTGGCACTAAAAATCAAGGAAAGCATCTATGCACAATCATATTGGAGTAGAACATATTTATCACAACTTAAAACACTTGCATAATGTAATCAAAATTTCCCACTATCAACAGCATTTCACAGATTCTTTGCCTTGTTGCTGTTCAAAATTACCAATAACAGCACAGATTTCCTACTATTTGTGCTGTTATTGGTACCATACCGCTTCTATTATTGGCACTAAAAATCAAGGAAAGCATCTATGCACAATCATATTGGAATAGAACATATTTATCACAACTTAAACACTTGCATAATGTAATCAAAATTTCCTACTATCAACAGCATTTCACAGATTATTTGCCTTGTTGCTGTTCACAATGGTACATGGTTTTTCTTCCCAGTAACAAATTGGGAACTACTTTAGTGGTCTTATTTGCGACATTTTAGACCTTCAAAATCTACTAGTCTACTTTGCTTCACCTTGTAGATAGTCCAGCTCTCAAATGAAAATGAATTTCTTCTGTGAGGCAGCCTGTATGTTTCATTTCTGGTGTATATACTTTTGAGGGTCCTCATTTATTAGTTTCAGCATGGTAGTCAGGTCTCATCATAGATCTCCTCCTATTGGACAAAATAACTGAGAATAAATTCTTTGATAGTAAAACGGGATAAAATTTCATGGAAGAAATTATTGCACATACTTGTAACAGCTCCTCAATGACATCTTCTAGTGTTATAATGCCTGTAGCTTCACATTCTTCGGTTGTCATCAAGGAGTGGATCATCATTGATATGCAGAACTTCTGACTGCAAGTCCCTAGTCCATTTCTTGCTCTTGGCGGCTCCTCTATGGAGAATTGCATCATTTGACAAACTATTCCTCTTCTTGAACGATCTCTTAGTCTTTAAACATTTCTCTTTGATATGGCTTTCACCGTCAATGTCCACCTTCACGTCTCTCTCTGAATTTTATGTTCTCTTTTAACTAATGGAAACAGTTTTATGGGAAAGAAATATTGACTACGGGCAGTCATGAGGCACACCACAGGATAGAATCATTGTTTACCTTCAGTTGAATGCTCTGTGTCACACTGGTGCTTTACAACAACTGCCATATGGCTATGGCCTTTCTGAAACTCATTTAGTATGTCATAAAGAGGCATTGTTTCAAAAACCCTGGCACACAAGCCATGTAAATACGTTCATATAGATCTCAAATTAATAATGTGAACAGGCATTTTAGCTTGGTTTATCATATAACTAGCTAGCTCTATTAATGCCTGACATTCAGTTGATGCATGATACATACATTTTTGCCAAATTACTCAGGTTTGAATCTAATGTCTCTTCATAATCAGTGGCTCTCGATGTTTTGAAATTTTGAAAACAACCTTAAACGTTTTGGCATCACGAGTAGATAATGATGAACAAGATGATTTTAAGGTTTACTGATATTTGTGAATATCTATAGGGCATTTTTGGGATTAAGGTGCTGTAATTTTTAATTCATAACTTCTAGACTAGCGTATTTTTAAAATTAAGCTGAAGCAGAACCAAAACAAACAGGCCCTTAACCCATATAAATGTTTTAGAACTGGAACCTAGATTACTATTTAGTTCCTGTTAGATCTACTATGTTAGAACTAAGAATAGACAATTTATTTTGACAAATTGTATGTTAGCGTAATTGGCTGTCGTCAATGTCATACTGCGAAGCTTTTCTGCGTTCTGGAATCCTGACAAAGCAAGTTCCACTTGAATGTGCCAACCTTTTCAATATTCTAGTAGTTTTTGGTAATATCTTGGGCTTTCAAGTTTTTGCTGGAACATTCTATCAGATTTTGATATCTGTTATCTGGTTTAAGTGCTCGTGTTTAAGATCAAGAAAGATGTTACAGCAGGCAGTAAGACGCATCAACATACAAACTGGTACTTATATTATGGAGATGTTTATGCGTAGTTGTGTAAGATAGTCATGCTATGTTCTTTAAAAGTAAAATACCTAGGAATCCTGCGAATAGAGACATTTTTCACAGGTACCTCATCTTCTGGATGAATTGTTAATAAATTCTTCACCTACAGTGTGAACAGCACGTTCTTGAAGTTATCATAAATTAAAATGTAATCACATGATAATAGACTTTTTTTAACAAAAAAATAAAGAAAAAAGCTGATGTAAGTTAACAAAGTACTTACTAATATGAGTCCAATTATGTTAGTTGGATGCTGATAATAAACTGGCACTCTGCTATGCCCTTTCTCCAATATCAACCTCATTAAATTTCTGCATAATTCAAATTTAATATATTATATGTAGTGCATCTTGTGCAGTTGTCATTGCTAGAAAACAAATTTAAAGTACCATATTCTCCCTTTCTAAAGATTGATGGTTACCTGTCTAGTTTGGCATTAATATCAATTACAAAGGTTTCGGATATTGGAGTCATTGCATCCCTTGCTGTTTTCTCACTGAGTTCAAGTGCTCCTGTGATGATCATTGTCTCATCTCGCGTCAGTTCTCCACCTTTGCCCGCCTGCATAGCAGTTGATAAGAACGAATAAATTGCCTCTTAACAATGAGATTCTGCTACCCGGGAAAAACAGTTTTGATTTTGCTTTAGCAGTGAGGAGGACCTATTGAGATTGGTAAGATTAAAAATTATACCTCGTTGCCATGCAAATCAACTAGTGTTTTCAACTCAGCTCTGCGAAAAAGTGCTTCATTTCCTTCCCCGAACAAAAAATCCAGTAACTGGTTAAAATACCACCAATTGTTAGTTTCTACACTAGCGGATATAGCTAAATCTGGAACGGAAAACCTGCAGAAGAATTCACCTTGCTTATTGGATATGCAACAGGAAAACAGATCCAAACAAGAACTTGAACAGCTGGCGCGACTTTGGCTCCAATTGCCAGACCATATCGAGAACAAACAGCTTGGGGAATTATCTGCAAACAGAATCAGAAATCCCAATTACTCGTCAACCGAAAAATAAAATAAAGTCTTGTCTGAAAATCTCTGTATATCCACCCGCCTAATAAATTAATAGTCTGGCCTGTGTGCCATGAGACCAGAAATAAACTAACCTCACCAAACAGAAGTATCAGCGTCACTGATACAAGTATAGCACCCCAAGCTGTAATCAAGCTATCGAGAAATATGGGTAGAGCCTGACACCACAGAAAAATATTTCGAACATTAATTGCTTCCCTTCTCATAAAATGTTTACGTAGTTTGCTCCGAACATCTCTCTCAGGAATTACCTCCATAGCAGCAGAGTTGCAGATCAGTAGAGTGCAAAGCAATAAGTGCTGTCTTCTCACAACTGGCAGTATCTTTGCTGTTCCGACAAATTATAATAAAACTCTCATGGTAAATTGCAGTGAAAAGCAACAGTACAACAACCAATTTAAACCGAATACATTAGCGTCTGTGCTACATGTTATGCTTATTTTTACCTTTAGTTGATTTCAAATGAGCATTTAGAAACATACTTCCACAAGAACAAAGGAGTAGAAACACAAGATACCATAAGATGAAGAGAAGAGAAAATCAATGTCATACAAGCATGTTTACGATCAGTCGGAGTTCCAGACTTGGCAAGAACTTCAAGGTCGACCAGACTCAGCGACATGAGACCCAACGTGAGACCAGACATCAACCCAGGCAAACAAAACTAGCAGAATGACCACAACTATGCGAATGAAGAATCCTGTCTCACAGCATTCGTACTCTACAGCCATTCAAAACTCTCTTCTTCTTCTTTGTCTGTCTATCTTTCTCCTGTCCTATATGTTAGCTTACCCTTAAAATATTACAGCTAGATTAACGAATATTGTTGTAATAATGAACATATTCGGGCTGAGAAAATGACAGAATAAAATCTGATTCCACTCTTTTTCAACCTGAAACGTCTGGAACTCCACTTTTTCCTCCTTTAAGCAGTTACTTTTTTCTGAAGGAAAGAAAGAGGGACCAAAATGACAAAATGAGAAGTTATTTTTGTCTGTTGAGAATTTCAGATGTCACTATCTGACATTGTGCTGCTATTAAATTACTTTTCTAGCCAAACTAAGCTAATTATCCAATTTCACATTTGAAGATAATCACTTTTATTGAAACCTGTTTCCATTTTTTTATTTGCGTCAGCAGATTTCATTTCAAATGAGACAGGGCATACCCTTAGAAAATTTGAAAAGAAAAACAAAATTCTCTATTCTTTTTTATAAATTTAAATTAAAACACCCAAACTTTTTCTTTTATAGTAATCTTATTTGGTAATCTAAACCTTTCGTTTTGTAAATAGATAGCTTTACACAAAAAAAAAGACACTTAAGAATTGATGTCCTAATTAATTTTAATATAAATTATATAAGAAGATATCGAATAAGTGTTTAAGAAAATATAAGTCGGCATAAATAGTACGGGTTTGGTTAGTTTTTCTTACAAACTATCATGACAAACACATGTATTATGAATGATTTATAATAAATATAACTTTTATTTACATTTTTTAACTTGGATTATTGTTCTAGAATTGACAGTATTGTTTAAAAAAATTATAATATTTTAATCCATTAGACAGCCTTTAGTTACTTTCAGAAAGTTTTTGAGATTATCGATTTTATTTCCCCAAGTAGTATTATATCATGTTAAAATAGAATATTATTGGGATTTAATCAAAAATATCAACTTTTACTCTTCAAATTCAAAAATAATTGCCATCCTAATTTTCAATAAAAAATTATCACTCTTGAAATTTTTTAACCAAATTATCCTTAATTATTTATGAATAAAATCGCACAATACCCTTTAGTTATCTCATTCGTTTAACTCTCAAATACAATAGGCATTTATCATTTATCATTCTATTATTTTTTAAAAGTACTTGTTCGTCATTTAAGGAAAGTTGATTAAAATTTTAATTTTGAATTATAAAAAAAAATAAAAGCAGAATTTTGCGATCAAAAGATAAATTTCTTATTGCAGGAAGACGAAAGCAATAGTGCAGGACGTTGCACTCTCAAATTAGGCAGCGTACTACACTCACGAATAAGGTAGATTTTGTCTCGTTCGTGAGTGCCGCAATCTTGCACTCACGAGCAAGGAAGGAATTTCCTCCTTGCTTATGAGTGTAGGACCGCGGCACTCACGAGCGAGATTTATTCTCATGAGCGGCATTCACGAGTAAGACAAATTAGTAAGAAAAAAATATTGACAGGAATAAATTAGTCTAAAAATTATGAGAGTGGTAATTTTTTATTGAAAATTAATAAAGTAATTATTTTTGAATTTGGAGCTTTCATCATTTTCGTTAAATCCCAATATTATTTTGATAATTTTAAATTATTTTAAGCGGCAAAAAGTTTCCCAATTCTTAAAATTTACGTAATTTCCACCCAGTGATATTGAAGATATTAAGAAAGTTGGGTGAATTTAACTTCAACTTTAAAATTAATTGTTTACAAAGGAATAATTCGGTTTGTCTGGCTTCTTGCAAATACCTGGGCCTTGTAACATTTATCAATCGGACCCGAATCAATACCGACCACTTTCAGGCCCAGCCCAAAGGGCTTCTTTCCTTCTCACTTCACTTGCTTGTCATTTTAACAGCTTTGATGGACAAGCAGCACTAGAACCAGAGCCTACTGCTCGAAAAACTAAAGAAAATTTCAAATGGCGAGAGCAATCTCTCTTACGCGAACGCACTTCAGATCCCTGACGCAAACTCTAATTTCTCCATTTTCCCTGCTTTCTTCTTCATATTCACTATCTTTGAAGCATCAAAACAACAACAAAGGCAAGGACGATTCCAACGACGTCGTTACACTCTTTAACAGAGACCCAGATGACCCACCACGACTATTCCTGGTCCAGCCCCGCCTCAGGCCCCCCAAATTCTTGCAAGCCAAGCTTAACGAAGCTCTCTGCCTTGCTAACTCTTTAGAAGAACAGCGTGATGGATACTTTGATACTGATTTTTTTGATAAAGAATTGCCCCCTCACGTCGTTGTTCAAAACCCGTCTCTTAAATTGGGCAAAGCTCGTGCAGGTATGCTTGTTTTTGGGTTGATATTCTTCCGAGGGTTGGTTTTGATTCCTAGATGTTTGATTCTAAGAATAAGTACTATGTTTTTGGAATATACTTTTTCAGTATTTTATGTTAGGTACTGTTGTGATATAAACCCTCTTTCTTAAATGAATTTTCAGTTCTTGCTGTTTTGAATGTAGCTTAAATTTGAGCCGCTTTATGGTCTTCTATAGTTCATTTTGAACTTTGTGAATAGGCTCATAATTTGGGTATGAGAAGCTAATAAGTGATGGTGTTTGTTGAATATTCTGTGTTGAATTCTGTCTCTTATATATATCTTTTGACTGTGTATAGACACATATTTCGGACCTGGGACAGTACAAGCTATCAAATGCCACCTAAATGCTGCGGAGTCTAAGGCAAGGAACTTGTTTATCTATGCGTTTCTTAATGGTGGACTTTTGTTTATCTGATTGTAAAGATGTTTGAAGCATTTTATTATGGAAGTTCAATTGTAACCCTGTGATTTTATTAGGGCGAAGTGGATGCCATTTTTGTCAATGCTATTCTGTCTGGAATTCAGCAAAGGAATTTGGAGGCAAGTAGTGCCTACTCAATTTCTCTTCCTTTATTTTTCTTTTTTCCTTCACTGAAGCAGATTCACACTTTAACTCTCATGCTTTTTGGTATTGTATTTCTTATATCTCCATTGTGACTTGCAGCGAGCTTGGGAAATACCTGTATTAGATCGTGTGGGTCTTATAATAGAGATATTTAATGCTCATGCCCACACAAAAGAGGCAAAGCTACAGGTATTGTTGATAGCTTAATCAGAAGTTGCGTTAAATTTCAGTTTGATCTTCTGAGCACCTGCTTCATTGGATATTTTGGTGGTCGCTTGATTTAAACAGGCTGAATTAGCAGCTCTTATGTATAAGAAGAGTAGGCTGGTTCGTGTTCGTGGCCCAGATGGACGCTATACTTTTGGATCAACTGGGGAAGCTGAAGTTGTTAGTGCACGAGGGTGAGTTATAACCCAGTGTATTGTAGAACGACTGCAATGCTATTAAATTTTGTGATGATATCTGCTTAGTAATTTTATTGAATAGAAAAATATTCCATTATTTACCAAGTGCATGTTACAAGAGCACTTTTTTTCACCACATTTTTGACAGATGTACTAAACTAATGTAATTGACCTAGGTTTCTGATCAAATAGTGAACCCTGTATAATTACAAATTATTCAATTGAGAATTTTGATAGTCATGTTTAGTGCCATATGCAGTTAGGAGCAGGGTGGAGCCAGAATTCAAATTTTGGGGGTATAATGACAAAATAGTAAATTTTAAGAGGTCAAATTCTAAAACGAGTTTATAAATTAAGGGGAAAATATTTATTTTTTAAAGCTGGAGGGGTCAAAGTTTAAAAAGTGTATCATACAGGTTTAGATTATAAAGTTTGGTGGTGCCTGGTAGGAGCAGGGCCCCGTCAGGTCCTGCTGTAGCTGCTCCACTGGTTAGGAGGCAGCACTCATTCATCAAACCTGCCCAATTGATTTGTGATGATTTTGGCTCCATCAGATGAATCTTGCTTAAATCTGGTTTTGTCTGGATTTGTGCATCACTAATTGGCATGAAGTATCCTGCCTTTTGGTTATTTTTTATTTCATTTAACTTAGCTCATGATAGCTTCATTCCTATTTATTCATAACAAATAATTGGATTGTGACCAACACCATCATGATCATATGATCTTGGAATTTCAGTTTGTAAGGTCAAATTGCTGCATGATTGAAGTAGATTTGATTATCGTGACATACACCCACATGTGCACACTTCTATGCATTTAAATTGTGTTGCCCTGCATAGGTTTGGTTATAGGGAATTGCATTTTTCAGAACAAATATTGATGTACATGAATATCAATTGCAGGAGAGGAAGTGGGGGACGTGGCTTTATCAGTGGTGCTGGAGAAACTGAGCTTCAACTTCAACGGCGAAGGTTTGCTACTTGATACTAGTTTCATTAATTAGTCTTCATAATCAGGTTCCTTTTAGTTATTGTTATTTTCTGTGTGCAAAATAATTGCTTCCTTTGATTTTCTCTAGTCTGCTTAATCTGTTATGTTTGGTGTTTGAATGGTTTTCCTTATCAACTTCTACATCGTAGCTTACTTTAGCAGAGTTGGTATTTGTTAGGAATGTTAAAGCTGGACGAAGTCCCTTTCTAATGAATATAATTGTTGGGGAGATTTATGTATCACTCAGCTTGAAACTTTTAGTGTCAGATATATTTAATTCAAGACTGATTCGTGCATCTTCTTGAGTGATATAAGATGGTCTAACAATGAAAAGGTTTTGATTCATCTGAGCATGGTTATGTTCTGAAGTACTTTTCTGGAGATCTTATGCCTTTATATCTATTAGAATGCTTATCCTACATTTTTAGTTTTGACAGAAAAACATTCTCCTATGAAGCAGTTCTCAAATGTATATTTTATGTTAAAACTTTTCATGACCCATGCCTTTATGTTGTGTCTATATGTGCCTTCAGTGGTGTTCATTTTAAAGTTCACACAAGGTTTTGGCAGAGGCAGTTCCTGTAGCATTATGACACTGTCTCAGGGACAGATAAAGTGTAGTAAATGATGATTCACTATGTCTTGCTGAGGCTCTGTGTTGTAGACATTCCGTTGTCTTCTCCTGTCTCTCCCGTGCAAAAGTGCAAAAGCTAGCATTGGCATTTGGGAGAATTCTCAGTTGGAACTTGTCACTTAAGATGGAATGAGTAATTACCTTCCTCATATACTGAAGTGTTTGTATCAGTTTAGTGTGGTCTGTTGTGGGGTAATTGTGTGGTTGTAACTTGACCTTAACGGTTGTTTTAGTGTTTTCTTGTTTTTCTGGGTTCCTTTTTGGACTAATGAATAGTTGTCCTTGTGTTGGTTGGACCATTTAGGTCCCTTGACTCAGCTTTTCTTACCTATATAAACTATCTAATAGTGGTATGAAAAATACGATAAAATAAAGAATGAAAAATGTGTACACTCTTGTTTGTGTGGTATGAAGTGGGGCATGTTTCCTGTGATGCGTGATGCACCAATTCTGGGGTATGTGCTGAAAATCCTAAGTTATTTTTTTTTTCTTTGCTGATGTTCTGTAAGCCTATCCTATTGCTGTTTGAGGCTTTAAGCTGCATCTGCCAGATTTATTTTTCAATTATTTTTTCTTTGGCATCAGTTTGGTGCCAATGATTGCCTGGTTTATTCGCTGCATTTCTAGGTTTTATTATTTATATATGACTCCCCTCTCCCTCCACCACCAATCCACACTCCTCTGCAAAAGAAGAAAGGGTTTAACTAGTGTATATCTGCTGTAATCGCAGAATATTAGAGCGGCGGAGTCATTTGTTATCCCAAATTGAAGAGGTTCGTCGTACTCGAGCTTTGCAACGGGCTGCTCGTAGGAGACATTGTGGATTAGATGGCCATGGTTTAGCTACTGTTGCTATTGTAGGGTACACGAATGCTGTAGGTGGTCAAAATCTGTTTTAAAGTGTTTCTTCCACTTCTGTTAAAGTATGGTGAACATGCTGCTTATAATGTTTCTTTTCCTGTGGACAGGGAAAATCTACATTAGTTAGTGCGCTCTCTGACAGTGATCTATATAGTGATGCTCGGTATTTCTTCACTGTTAAACGTGTGTTTATTTAAATGTTGATTCTGTCATAATTAACTTTGAAGTTAAATTTGTACTTTCAGTGGTTTGTTTATACCTAAATGGTACTATGGACATCCAACTTGTGCAGATTGTTTGCCACATTGGATCCACGATTAAAGAGCGTTATTCTTCCTTCAGGGTATCTTTATAATTAATAAACCTAATTTGGCTTGTCTCATTAAAAAAATGTGATGGTGAAAATAAAAATACTGCTCTGATTTTATTATGTGTATGCATTCAGGAGAAAAGTGCTTCTTAGCGATACGGTGGGATTTATTTCAGATTTGCCCATACAGGTAACTGAAAAGCACAAGGAACTGCTTTGTTTATTACATAATTTTGTCCATTGTCCTTTATCATTTAAAGAACATACTTTTGTAGTTGGTGGATGCATTTCACGCTACGTTGGAAGAAGTTGTGGAAGCCGATCTCCTTGTGGTATGAATATCCTTCTGTCTCTTTTACTGGAATTCAAAATTTTTCTTCTCTTGTCTGTATTTTAAGGCTTAGGATCTTCTCATTTACAAATATTTTAAGTTGCAATGCCTGTTTGGAGAATATTTTGATGGATTGACAGCATAATTTTGAGTAGGAAATTAATGAATGAATGATAGCATAATTCTCCAAATGATTTAATGGATTTGAGAAAGAGAATATCATCCAACTGCTTCAAAACCTAAAAACATGTTGCAAACAATTATAAATATACATAATAAGATATTATGACATTTCTTAAATTTATAATTATTTTTTATCCTTTGTTAAGAGTTATTTTCTATAACTATAATTATTCGAATTTTCCACCTTTGAAAAGAAAATGAAATTTGGCTCCATCCCTGCTTACACCGGCTTCCTTGCAACATACTATTTTTATATGATACTGCATATGTCAAAAAATGTAAAAATTTTAGAAATAAGGTATTCAGTAGAGAATGTTGCCACTCTGTAGATTGAACCCTTAATGAATTTTCACTTCTCCATGTAGCATATTTTAGATTGCACTGCTCCCAATCTTGAAGAGCATCGCTCAACAGTTTTGCAAGTTCTTCAACAAGTAGGAGTTTCAGAGGAGAAGGTTCAGAATATGATTGAAGTCTGGAATAAGGTACTACAACACAATTTCTTACCTAACCAAAAGAAAGAAAAACGATGAATAAAAAGAAGAAACCATCAAAATTTGATATTTATGATTTTGCGGATATCTCAGATTGATTATCATGATGAAGAAATGGGTGATGTTGAATGTATAGACGTTGGTGATATCAGTAGCTTGTCAGGAGCAGAAGACGAGGCTGGTTCTTTGTCAGGACCAGAACATGAAGATTTGACATCTGAGCTAGTACATGGAGATGAAGCTGGTGGTGTTGATGCTGATAATAATGATTGCATTGTGTCCGAGTTGTCACCTGGGGATCTTCGAGACACCACAGATAAAAACCAAGGTGCCTACTCTGATGGCTGGTTACTGTCTGGAGATGAGCAAGAGAATGTGGAAGAATACTGGAAGACTGTGGAAGACCAGCAACCTGAGTCCACTAATGATGTATGCAGGACGGAAAAAGATTCCCAATCTGAAGATCAGCATGCTCCAGATATTAAAGTATCTGCCATAACAGGGGTTGGTTTGCAAGAGCTGTTGGAGATAATCGATGAAAAGCTGAAGACACTGGACAATAAGCGAAAGTCTCCAAATGTAGTTGAAAGAGATTTCTTTAATACAAAGTGGAGGCCGCCTCGTAGAGAGGACAGTGCTGTATCGGTTGAACAGTAGGATGTTTCATGGAATACACTTGCTGCTTGGCATGAATCAACAACTTAAAAGGTAATCTCTTTTCCAATGCACATTTGTTGCATGAAGCATCTGGGATGGGAGAATAATGTATCCGCAACACACGGAAAAGTTTTTGAAGTAAGCCTGTTAAATTTGATTTTACCTGGCTATCCTGATGCATGCTGGAAGACACTCTTGCTGGGAGTGTTTTAGATGTTCTTTCGTTGCAGTAGTGTAATTGTATAGTAAACGGGTTTTCTCGAACAATTTTGTTTAGACTTTGGTCTTATATTCTTGTTATTAAATGTGAGGGCCTATGTATAATTATAATTTACATGTCTGACAAATGACAAATAAGAAAAATATATGTTTAACCTGATCAAATCAGCAGAATTTTAATATATATATATATATATATATATATATATATATATTGATAAAACATTACGAATTATTTGTTTAATTTTTCACATTAAATTTTAAGTGAGGTTTTCGTTAGTACTAATATTAAAATTAGAACGCCTAGATTGCTTGATCGGATTCATTTTTATACAGAGAGGAAATTACTCTCACGAAAACAAATTTAACTCTTTAAAACTTTAAATTGTGATAGAAGTGGCGAACCATAGCAAACGGTTAGTTGTGAATGAGGTTGCTTTTTTTTAAAAAAAAAAAGAATTATAAATTATATTTGTAATTTATTGATACTAGACTGAAGATTTATTAAAAATAAAAAAATTTTAATCGAATTTAATTTGACGATGTGCAGAAATTTGTATTCAATTTAAATAAAATTAATTTGATTTAATTTGCCAGTGAAACTAATTTTGACTAAGTAAGGGGAAAGATTGAATCCATGCCCTGGAAACGTAGGTAAGAGTCACTACCCTTGTTAAATAAAGGTGATCTGCCGAAATGAGGTTTTTGGTTATGGTTATTTGTGGGAAATGCATAAGCATTGGGATTATTAATTAGTTTAGTCAACATCACGCACCGACAAGTGTTTAAGCAAACGTGAGAAGGTATAACAAGTAATGGGGTTGATTGTTTTCATTGTAAAAATATAGAGCAATTGGACAGCTTCGATTATTTTATTTTATTATTTATTTGTAAAATAACAATATTGCTCTTCGTTAATTTTCTTTTAATTTTTGTTGTCTTAGTTAGTAGTTTTTTGTTATGTAAAAATAATTCAAATGAACTAATTATAGTACCAGTGGAATTGATTTCACTGTAGATATTGACAGCGTAAACAAAAACAAAATGATGAAATAAATGCCTATTAATTGTGGTAATCTAATATCGTGATACAAGGTCATATTCCTATATAACATTTTCTTGTACGGTTGACGTAATAAAGAATAATTATAGAATAGAATTATAATCTAGACAGGAATAAATTTTATAGAATATCTTACTTTATAGGGAAAAATTGCGATAGTGGGGCATTATTTTTCTGACATCAATCATTTTATAAAGCGAAAATCTCAATACATCCTCGCATGATCTAGTCAGTTCAGTTTACTTTGGACGCGGATTGACCTACCAAACGGCGCCGTTTAGTTTCACCGCCAACTGCCGACAACACACTACGCGGAGCGCGTGCTTACTCATTATGCCATCCCATAACTCAGAAGTCGCATTCAATTCAACCATGTAAATATCATTATTTACAATAGTAAACATTAAAAAGGGTAAAGCAAATTTGAGAATACGCAAAATCTCCACTGCTAGTTGCTAACTTTTCGTATGCAATAGCTAAAGCGAGCAAAGCTTATAACTTAGATCCAAGATCTGATTCGTTAATGCTGTCCTCTCATTTCTCCATCTGAGGTGATTGCTCATTGCTCTGTTCTTTCACCATATTGTTCTTAATTTCATTCTTCATCGATCTGTTAACCGTTGAATTATTCAAATTCTTGCTAATCTGCAGTGTCTGTTGAAGTCAGCGTGCTAAAGTCTTACTCAGTCATGTCGAGGCGACCAGTGAGTTCCGCGCGGCGATTGGTGGACAGTGGAAGCTTTCCGTTTTCCGGAGCATTGCAGTCTAAATCACGATCTAATCCTTTGTTATCCATCGGCCTTGTCCTCGTGGTACCACTACTACTTTCGTATTCCTTTTTCCCATTTCATTATATGACGTTCTGTTATAAAGTCTAATTTCTACTCATTTTCCTTCATCTCGCAGGGAGCATTCCTCCTTATCGGATATGCTTGCAGTGGCTCAGGTAAGTGTGTGCGCCTTGGATTCATATGACGTACTACCTTGTATAGTTATCAAATGGCCGTGTTTTCTATTTTGGTTTTATTCAGGAAATTGATTATGTTATGTACTTTTGTTCCAATACAGGTATTTTTGGAGGTGACAATGGAGCTGTTAGTAGGATCCAAGGTAAATTATGCTTAGCTTTTTTCTCGTTGTGTTTCATGTTTGAGATTTTCGATTCGATTTAGTGTGAGCTGAATGTCGCTCTTTGTTCCTGCTTCTCATGAGTGACTCTAGTATGGAGTTTTGGGATGATGATCTGTATTTTAAATACTTAAAATCAGATTAGGAGATTATACTTGACTGATTTTTGTTGTTTAGTTTACATAATTTTAGCTAATTTTCCAGATGTGGTGGAGATGGTTGTGGAGAGTCCTTTAAGTAAGTAGATTTCTTAGATCCTGTTATCAGGACCTGCTTGTTAGTCTTTCTTTTTGTCACGTTATTTTTAGTGGAATAGCCTCCCACAGTGATCTTTCTTCATGGCAAGAGTGCACAACTGCTCGCAACTAGGCATTCATTTTCCTAATTCATGGTTCATACCTTTTACCAGATCCTGGTGTTAGAGCCGTGATAGTTGTCTGATAAAGAGTTAATACAGTAAATTATTTTTTGCGAAATATGTCCATAAGTTGAAGACCAATTTAGGGTTCATTTTTTTGTTCTAGCACTTTAAAGATTTCCTTTTGTTGATTCCTCCTTTAATATGATTTCGGATAGTGTTAGTTTCTACTATTATTTTCAAATATTGATAATTCTTCAAAAATGCATTTTCTTTGGTTAAAAAGTTAAAGCTAACTACAGAAGCAGCTGTTACATGGGGTAGCTTTCTTTTGGAGTTCCTAGTTAGAAAACCCAATAATCAACTAGACAAAGCATTTTACCTTACTAGAACTGTTATCATAGAGAATAATTCTCTTTCGGAATTTATCCCTGTTAGTTCAGAACCTTGGATTCAACGTGTGCTCATCTCAATGGTATATTCAAAGTGCAAGATATGTGCCTATTTAAGCAATTTAAATATCTGATGAGTTTTATATACATAATATTGAATTTGACTTCCATTTCATTTCACAGCTAAATGTATGTGCGAAGGAGGTTTAAACAACTGCACTAAAGCAATTCTTTTCGTTTTTAACTAATCTTACAAGGTACCTTTATTCTGTAGGTGACTTTTCTTGCACATTAGAAGTCCAGAGAGCTATACCCATTCTAAAGAAAGTATATGGCGATAGCATGCGTAAAGTTTTACATGTGGGCCCTGATACCTGTTCTGTGGTCTCTTCGCTGTTGAAAGAAGAGGAGACTGAGGCCTGGGGTGTAGAACCATATGACATAGAAGATGCTGATGCAAGGTGCAAGAACCTTGTGCACAAAGGCAGTGTGCGTGTGGCTGACATCAAGTTCCCTTTGCCCTACCGTGCAAAGTCATTTCCTCTTGTTATTGTATCAGATGCTCTAGATTACTTGTCCCCAAAATACCTAAACAAGACGCTTCCGGATTTGGCAAGGGTGGCTTCTGATGGTCTTGTTATTTTTGCAGGTAATTTCCTTATGATTCATCCTGTGAAAATTAATTCAGACATAAGTAATTCATGCATGTGTATATATAACTCATTGGACTTGAGATAAAATTCAGTAAAGAAGTTTAGTTTCTCTCTTTATATGTGCCTCTCTTGTGCATGAGCATGTGCAAAGAACAGCCAAGAGGGCAACACTGTACATTGGTACATTTAAGTGTAACACCATAGATACTAGACTATCATTATCCCTATTAATTCCTGTTCATCATATCTAACAATAGTAGTTATATTACACTGTAAAATCTGATTTGTGCTTTTCCATAGGCCATGAATGCATTATTCCTTCTGTTTTGTGATAGTCCATTGAGACAATTCTCAGTCTTTCTCTTAGCTTGAACCTATTAATGTGGCCCCTGAATGCTTCAGCATTTTGATTGATATAAAATATAAAAATGCTACTTTATATTTTATTTCTGGTTCATTATGATTTTGACTTTGTTTATATCATGTTTAGGTTACCCTGGTCAACAAAGGGCTAAAGTTGCAGAATTATCCAAATTTGGGCGCCCGGTAAGTGGATTTCTGCTGGTTTTATTATCACTCTGCTCTTTGATTTGATTAGCTGGCAGTAGAAGTGGCTATAAATTAACTTTTAAGTTCTTTCTTGTCAAAACCTTGAATCTCTGACAGTGTTCAAGTGAAATAAGTAGAGAAGAACTAAAGGATTAAAAATCATTGATTTTAATTGTCATTAAATTCAAAACCAGTAGCACAATAAGAGGGTAATATGGTAACAGGGATTTTTTATGTAAATATCCCTCAAAAACCCATACATATATATATATATATATATATATATATATATATATGTCATTCTTGAATTTTTTTACGAATATACCAATTAAGGAGAGAGAGGTCTAGAATAGCCTTATTGAGGTTAGAAAAATAAAGTAAGTCCCTCCGGTCTTTCCAAGTTTTCTTCATCAACAAATCTATGATTTTAACTTTATGACCTTTGATTTTGGAATCCTTTTTGGATGTCTTTTTTGCAATGCAAATGTATGTAAAATATTAATGCATCACACACCACAAAAATGCGGATAACTGGCTAAATTTCAGTGCAATGCAATTTAGAAGTAGATCTTGTACTATAGACTATCTTGTACGCAGCCGTCTTGAATACATGATAGTCTTACACAAGATAATCTAGATTACAAGACCTTCTAGGATACAAGACTGTCCTTTATTCAAACCCTTCACAATTTCTCTCAAATTTCCATAAGCGAACACGTCTTTAAGCTATTATCATCAACAAACACAATTTTTAGTTTTTCCTTAATGATTTCAGCCACCAATAGAATCAATTCTATCTTGTTTTATGATTTTGGAAACAAAATTCTAGATTTCACAATTTTTGAGTGTTGAATGAAGGGTTCCCAAGTTTTGTTTGATACAGTTTTGCTGTGAGAGTAATTTGACAACTTTGCATACTATCATGTACGGTAGATTATTCAGGGTAGCTTCATGTAATATCTCACTTTTCACGGCATATTGGATGCAAATCCCTTCTGGTAACATCAGGTGAGAGGATGTTGATTACGAACAAAAGAACCAAATTAACAAAGATATATACATACAAAACACTTGAAAAATTCAAATAAGAAAAATAATGAAGGATAGTTGAAACAACTAATGCCTGAAACTAAGAAGCCTTAAATTCCATGCTGTGATATCATTGTTGCTCAATTTGTGCTTGGTTTAATGTACTGTGTTCATTTTCTGAAATATTATTAACACTAATTATCACTGTTTGGTATTACAAATGACATTTTTGCTTCATTTTTGAAGGCAAAAATGCGAAGCTCGTCTTGGTGGATTCGCTACTTTGTCCAGACCAGTGTAGAAGAAAATGAACCTGCTGTAAAGAAGTTCGAGCAGGCAGCATCCAAGAAGTCATATGCGCCAAGCTGTCAAGTTTTCCACCTCAAACCATTAAGATAAAAGATTCATTAGGTTTTTCACAATTTTCCTTCACCTTAAATTGAGAAGTCCCCTAGAAAAGGAAAAAAAAGGCTTTCATTTTAAACGCTTTATGTTCGGTGATTAAGTTCATAAAAGAAAAATGGTGATATCACCTATGTTGTGACATTAACATTATACAGTCAATATTTATTGATTTAATTGTGGGTAATATTTTTGTTTCCATTTTGATGCGTGTATTTAGTTTCAATTTGGCATTATGTGATTTTGCTGTTTCTGCAACTTTAGTACCATACTATTGTATGCATTGCCATTCGGAAGTGGCAAATGCTCCCAAGCAGGCTTGGAAGGCTTGCATCCGTGATCTGGTCAATTATCGAAAAAACGCTATATCCTTTGTTATTAAATTCTTTTAAGAAGTTTGGATATCTCCGTTGCAAATTACATAATATATTAAAATCAGAGAAGAGATTCAAAATTGAAAATACAATCAAACTGTTACATTAACAAATTCTTATTTGACGGTAAATTTAAGCTATGTTATGGACTAATTGATTGGCTTGCAAAATTTTAATGGCTTTCTTTCTTTTCATTTTTTTTTCGTCACGGTTGATGCCATCACTATCAGTTTGAAAGCAGCTACAGAGTAAGCTTTTGTTCTTTATCATTCCTCTGTAGCTAACTTTGTGACTGCAAATTCTCACATGAAAAAAAAAAAAGGAAGTTGGATCCGAAGCATTGTCACCAATAATCCCCACAAGAGCACAGTCCGTTGTTGAAACAGTGAAATCTGTGGGCATCCCTGACAGTGATTTCCCTCCCAGCAATCGCAGACATAAATTTGATTGCATTGTGGCAATCCCCACATATTCTCAGGTTCTTCATCACAAGTATAGGTTCTCCATCTTTAGTTGAAAGCAGTCCAAATGCAACTGCTAGCTTCTCACTGTGATGCACTAACCGCTTCTCCTTCTCTCCATGCCCTATCTCATCATCCTTAACCAAAGCCCACCTAACATCAGGCACATAGCCGGCTTGCTTCATCTTCCTTGACATCTCCTCCAGGTAATCACAAACTTTCTTTATCATTGGGTGTGAACTATCTTCTGCCACAAACACATGTATCCTCCTCTTTACCTCAATCCAGCTACAACCCGGTTTCTTCTGCACTCCTCTATCGCGCATCAGCTTTCTGATTGCAGCTACTTCTTCCCATTTACCTGCACTAGCATAGATATTAGCAAGCATAATGTATGGAACAGCATTCAAAGGTTCCAGATGAAGAAACTGGTTGGCTGCTTTAATTGCTAGGTTCATGTTTCCATGTTTTCTACAGGCACCAAGTAGTGCAGCCCAACCAATGGAGCCGGGGCTAAGAGGCATTGATTCAATGAGCCTCTCAGCTTCATTCAGTTTTCCTGCTCGACCCAAAAGATCAATCATGCATGAATAATGTTCTGCTTCCGGTTCAAGACCAAACTTCTCTTTCATCATTTTAAAATACTTCTGACCCTCCTCAACTTTTCCAGTGTGTGCACATGCAGATAGGACAGACACAAAGGTTATACTTGTAGGGGGAATGTCTTTCTCCAACATCCATTCAAAAAGACGTAATGATTCCACCCCAATCCCATGTTGTGCATAACCTGCAATCATTGAATTCAATGAGACAGTATTATGCTCAGGCATCCTATCATATAACCGTCTTGCATCTTGAAGGTTTCCACATTTTGAATACATAGCTACCAGGGCATTGTTTACTGCAATACGATTTGAGGGAATCTCACTTTTGATTGTTAATGCATGAATCTGCTTTCCCTGAGAAGGAGATGATAAATTGGAGCATGAACTAATCACACACACAAAGCTGCAATCATCAGGGCAGTAACCAAACCGTTGCATCTTCATAAAACAATCAAGAGCCTCTTCACTGTAGGCTTCATATTGTGAATACCCAGAAATCATCGTGTTCCAAAGAACCAAGTCTGGCTGAGGAATCTCCTCGAACACCTTCATACAATTTCTCACACCACCACTACATTTTGCATACAGATCAATCAAACCACTCCCAATATGAGAATTTTGATGAAACCCTGTTTTGATCAGCTTAGCATGAAACTGAAGCCCCCCTAACAAATCCTCTGAACACGTAAATGCAGTCAGAACACTGGCCAAAGTATACATGTCAACATCCAAATCCATACGAACCATTTGTTGAAACAAAGCTAATGCCTTTAGTCCTTCTCTATGCTGCCCATATGCAACCACCATGGAATTCCAAGAAACCTCGTCTTTAACCTCACCCATCTCATAAAACAACCTTTTTGCCTCATCTAAAAATCCATTTCTACTATAATACGTAAGAAGTGAATTATTCACTGAAGCATAATTACCAAAGCCACAATAAACTGCAAAACAATGCAACTGTTTTATCAAACAAACATGGTTACAACAAGCAGTGATCAACCCAGATAACGTAAACCCGTCCATGTCAAAAACCTTCAGTCTCATATCCTTAAACAAGCGCAAAGCATTTCCAGTCTCTCCTCGATCCGCATAAGCTGAAATGAGAGTGTTATATGATACCAAATCTGGTTGCGGAATCTGACCGAACAGTTGGTGTGCATCAGCGATACGTGATTCTTTCGCATAGGCCGCAAGAAGAACGTTGAAGGAGAACACATTGGCCTGCTGGGTTTTGTTAAAGGCGTGACGGGCAGCCGTAAGACAGCCGCACTTGGAGTAAAGGAGGATGAAATGATTGGAGAGATAGGTGGAGGATGGTATGAGGTTTTTGAGGTAAAGTGCATGGAGGGATTTGCCTGTTAAAATGTCTCTTTGAGCTATGCATGTTTTCACAAGTTGGCTGAAGGTTTGGAAAGACCATGAGATTTGGTTCATCAAGTTTTCATGACTTTGAAAGACTAATGGCCACGTTTTATTTAATTTGGTTTAGATTTAGTCCTATATATTATATTAATTGCTATGTATTAGAGTAGACTTTGCCCACCAAACTAAACTATAATGGACTGGGCTCAAGTTCAATGAAGTTATGCAGTTGGATGATGGATCGAAGTGGGGAATTTTCACATACCTCTACTGAGGTTTGTCAAACTCATATAGAGAAAATGTATGACGTAATTCATACATATCTCACTTTTCATTTAATAAAAATCCACTTTTTATTACTTCACATCCAATTTTTGTGAAAAAGTTAAATTTACCCTCCAATTCTATCAAAATTAAAAGTTATAATTGTGAATATCTTTGTTAAGTCTATAAAAATGTTAAAAAATAAAAAAAAATACAATTACAAAGCTACTTATGTTTTCATTTTAATATATGTACATGCAAGTTACCTTACATATATACTACAAATGATGTTCTATACATAACCAACATTACTCCCAAAACTCCCACAACACTGCCAATTTGGCTCTCAAAACACAGCCAGAATCCTAGTTCTTGTAATTGCCCCACAATAAATCACCTGGCACTAAAAATACTATTCATCAATACACATTAGATATGCCAACTTAACAATGCATGTCCATGCTTCTCATCCTGCGAAAACAACATAATGTCAATGTCAAAACCAAAAAAAATATATTCATATTTCTACGTTATACATATATACATAGCAACAAGGTAATTTCTATCACCAAAATCGACAAAAAAAAAATGAAACAAAATGAGCCCAAACACTAACCAAACAATAGCATGAAAACACACTCAACCAAAAAAAATTCACACGTCTTCCTTATACATGCACACATAACAATTAACATTTCCATCACCAAACCAACCAGAAAAAATGGAACACAATGAGCCTAAATACTAACTAAACAGCAGCAGCATGAAAACAAACTCAAAATTAGAAAAAAATTCACATTCAATCTTATATGCTCATACAACAACAAAACACCTTCAAAACAAAAAAAAAATTCACAAATTTGCTTGAATCATGCACACACGCAACAGCTTCAAAGTAAGATCAAAACAAAAAAAAAAATCACGAATTAGCATAAACCTCCCTACACACAATAGCTTCAAAGCATCTTTAAAACAAGAAAAAAAAGTACTAATTGACCTCAATCATGCACACATACAACAGCTTCAGAGGAAAATCAAAATTCGAAGAAAAAATCATAAATTGGCATAAACTTTCCTACACACGCAACAACTTCAAAACACCGTTAAAACAATAAAAAAATCACAGATTTGCAAAAACCATGCCTAAACACCAACTTCAAAGGAAGATAAAAACTAGAAAAAAAATATACAAATTGGCATAAAAATTTCTCCCGACACAGCAACTTCAAAGCATCTTCAAAATCAGAAAAAAATCATAAATTGACTTCAATCTTATACATACACAATAGCTTTAAAAGAAGATCAAAACCGAAAAAAAAAAATTGGGAAGAATCATCCACAATACAGCAACTTGAAAATAAGATTAAAGCTAAATTGGCATTAATCATACGCACATATAAAAGCTTTAAACTCAATACCAGGCAGCAAGACAAAAGTTACATTAAAACAAGAAAAAATGGAAAACAATCATAGCAAATTAACCTTAAAGTAGCATGCAAAGCAATAGCATGAAAGTTAAATAAGATGTATAGATGCAACAAACTTTACACTTAGCTAACCAACATAAACCCCACATTGGTACTCAACAAATAAGTTTAAATTAACCCTAAGTCAAAACCAACTAGCATAAAAATCAGTAGGAACAAAGTTTAGTCAAAAATAGAGAAACAACAAACTTTAACTTAACAAATAAGGTTAATTAAACACCAAATTAAACTAAGTAACACCAATCTCAAATCAGTAATAAAAAAAAATTCACAAAGTTACATACAGCAAGATATAAAATGAGCAAAACAACCATCAAAACAATCAAAACTAGGGTTAATTACAAATACCAATCAAATATACAAAATTAGTTCAATTAAAGCAAAATTAGAAACGTACAAAGTTTAATCGAAGATGTAAACACTATGAAAAGTGAAATCCTACTCGTATCCATTGGATATAAAAGATTACTTCCTTTTTCGACGAATCTAAACCTTTAGCAATATGCTATTGTTTATGTGTTATGATTTGGAGCTAAATTCAGCTGATAGCTCATGGTTTGGCGCGAAATTTATCCTCCATTACATATATATGTCTATCTCTAAGTTAGTCGAGCACATCACATCAGTAGTGATTCAATAGCGGCTACTTTGGCGCGAAATCTTCCTCCAAATACCTCTCGAATCTACTTTAAACTATTGTGGTTAAATCGATTTGCTCAAAACTTAGAACAACTTTCCTTTTTTCGTTTCAAAGATCATGGTTTTATATTCAATTTTTTGTTCTTCTTCTAGCGATGAAGATAGAATTGTGTGCGTATGTGTGCAAGATGTCATTTAAACAAGCTTGAGTGTAGCAATAGTTGTGTTTATGTGGAAATAACTTTATTGCCCTTTTAATAGACTGGAAAGTGGATTTCCGTTAAATGAGATGGGAGGTATGTGTGAATTACATCATATTTTTTTTCTATGTATAAGTTTGACAAACCTCAAGGGAGGTATATGAAAATTTTTCGGAATCGAAATATTGGGTTCGATGATTTAAATCTTGTAAGATCCAATATCTGCAAATAATAAAACTCATACACAATTTATTATCGAACTGTTGTCAACCTCAACCATCACGCGTTTCAAAACACTTTTTAATTCTCATACACGTAAGCTTTCATTTTTTTTTTTCACCAAAAGGACTTGGAAGAAGCAATCTTCTTCTCTTTTCACCTTATCCATGGTGACTAGTTGGTATATTAGGATGTCACCATTGCCCTAAAAAACTAAAAACTGCCCTCTATCCAACGAGCATATCGATGATTTAAATCTTGTAGCATCCAATATCTACAAAGAATAAAATTCACACACAATTCATTATCGAACTGTTGTTAATCTCAACTATCACGTGTTTCAAAAACACTTTTTGATTATGATACACATAATAGTTTGCTTTTGTTTTTTTTTTTTAACCAAAAGTACTTGGAAGAAGCAATTTTCTTCTCCTTTCACCTTATCCATTGTGACTAAGGGGTTTTAATACATACCTTTTTTGAAATTTGAGACTTTAATACTTTGATAGAAGGTTTGAGGTAAAGCACACTTACCTCTCTTGGACTATTAGTTGACCTTACATTTTTACTTAAATAACTATAATAGCCTTATATGCTTTAAGGTAAAATTTAAGAAATTTAATTTTAATTTATTTAATATTTAAAATAATTAACGATAATTTTGATTTATATTTATATAATATTTTTTTAAATTAAAATTTTAATTAATGATATTTAAAATTAGTAATTTATTCATGTTGATATTTTTTTTCAAATTTCTATTGTTGAATAGTTTTATTGAAATTTTTTTATAAACAAAAAAAATAAATAATTTTTGTAGGAATAGTCAGGTTGATAAAACTATGGAGTTGTTTAGTAAAAAAATTTTAAAAAAATATGATTAATGTTGGAGGATTTATAAAAAAAATGGAATAAGAAAGGCGGTCACTTTGCATATTAGATTTGAAATTTAGATAAATATAACATATGAATAAAAATTAATTAAATTATTATTAGTTAAATTCTTAATTTGAATAAATATTAAATAAATATAAATTAAAATTATTAACTGAAATTATTATTAATTAAATTCTTAATTTCAATCAATATTAAATAAATATAAACTAAAATTGTCAAATTAAATTATCATTAATTAAAATTTTAATTTTAAATAAATATAACTTAAAATAATTGTTAATTAAAATTTTAATTATTTTAATAATTTTAAACATTAAATAGATTAAAATTGGAATTTTTTAAATTTTAATTTTAAAATAATTAAGGGTAACATAATCATTTAAATTAAAATAGATGGTCAACTAATGATTCAAGAAAGATAAATGTGTATTTTCTTAAATTTTTTATCTAAATATTAAAATCTTAAATCTTATGAGAAATATGTGTTAAAATCACTAGTCACTTATTAATATATTAGGATGCCACCACCGCCTAAAAATGCCCTCCATCCAACGAGCATATTGTTATGGATGAAAATATTATTTGTCACGTGACTATATACATGAAGAATCCCTATTAAAAATATGTACGTCGTAAACTCACCAATTTTGAACCTCTTAAAAGGATAACTCATTTCAATATAAGCTATGAGCTGAACAATAAAGGCCCAAATTAAAATTATTCGGGTAACAGGTAACTCGGCCTAAAAGAAACAGTGACGTGAGCATAATAACGTGACAAGTTGGTCACACATAAAATTAACCTTTTCTTAAAAGACCAATAGTTCGCATAACGTCACCTTTACTTAACTTAGTTGAGCAGAAAAGATATAGCACAGTCAATAATTGATTCTCTTAGAAAATCAATTATTAAGATTATTCAAACTTATAATATTAAACTGCGTAAAATCTTTAACTAATACATTTTTTTTTAATTTCATATGAGTTTAAAATTAATTTTGATAAGAAAAAACATAGTCATTAAAAATATAATAGTACTTTATAGACAATGTTTTTAATTTTTTTTATTATTATTTTGTTTATATTTAATGAAATATTATAAAACATGTACAGTAGATTCTCACCAATCAATCAAATTATATTACACGTTTAGAAAATTAATAATGGTTAAATTACTTTTAAAAATTTTTGAAAGAAAAAAAATGCTAAAATGAAATTATTTAGGTAAAATAATATAGTAAATGCGTATGAGCAAGCACAAACTAGCTCAATATAAAATATGAGCCTGAATCAAATTATTGAGTAGATTTGATTTAGTTGGTTAGATTTAGTTTTTTAGTTTTATTGACATAAAATTTTATTATTTTTAATACATTTTTTAAAAGTAAATTTTCAGTAATTTAATAAAATTATAATAAAACCCAAATAAAAAAAATTAATACCCATATTTTAAAATTTCTTACAAAATTGATTTAATGAGTTTTCTTAATCAATTAGTCTAATTCGATTTTTTTTTAACTTTTTAATTTTTTTTACCCATCCTACACGTGAATACAAGTAAAAATATTTAAATCACTTGAATTTGATACATTTTTTTATATATCAGTCATAATATTAATTTTATTGTAATCCGAATTTTTGCAAAAGAAAAAAATTGTTATTTTTCATCTGCCTCAAAATATAAATAATCTCATTTTCAATTATTGGATCATGCAGAATATTTCAATTAAAATACATTTTCTTTCTCTATACTTTTCTAGAAAAAAGGTTAGGTGAAAACAGAAAAATGGAAGGTGAATATTGCCCATTGCTCTAGTCCTAAGAAGCACTTCTCATCCTCAACATTTTCAGAATTCACATGTTTATTTAAATGTATTCCACTAAGATTCTATTTGAGTTTACTGATAAAAGATATAAAAGTAATTTTTAAAAATAAAAAATTATTTTAAATATTTGATAATATTTTTTTTTAAATTACAAAATCATTCAATCACATAGTAGATTTTGAAGAGTAAGAAAATGATTGTTTTCTAAAATCTGATTTTAAAAATTAATTTTATCTTTAAATATTATACTAAATATACTTATTTAAAATTAACCTTAAATTAATTATTAAATTTTAATTTTAATTGAAAAATAAATTTTTTAAAAAATAAAATATCTTTGCATTTTATCATTTGTAACTTTATTTTTATTTTATAATTAAAATTTTATATTTTTACTATAAATTATTTTAAATTAGCATATGTATACATATTCATACATATAAACTCTTACATAAAAATTAAATTTGTATTTGTCATTATTTATTATTATATTTGGATCATTTGCATTATTATAATATTTTAATAATAAAATTTATCAAACATACAAAATTAATTTTTAAATTTATAATATTTTTTAATATAAAATTTATTAAATATTAAATTAATCATCTATAAAATTGATTATTTCTGTAGCACCATAAAAATAAAAAATTCACAGAAATCTCGGATTGACCTTGAACAAATCAATGGTCATCGGAGTAGAAATGACAGGTCAGAACCCTACTAAAATTCAAGCCAGCCTAGGCCCACTAGAAAAGGCCCAGGCCATGGTACTTAAGGCCTGCACATTTGTCCTATATTCCTCACGTTTTAATGCCACTTCTGAAGGGACAAAAATTTGGCAGCAGCAGAGCCAGGCTTAAAAATACAAGGCAGGCTGCAAGTAGCGTTGAATTCTGCAAACATACCACTTCACAAAGAGCAAAAGGAAACATATCTCAGAGTTGTTTACTAGGCTACAGACCTGGCCCATCAAACTTGGGTGTTCCTTCATCAGGAACCCATCATTCATGATCATGAGTGAATGATTCAATGGAGAGAAAATTTGCTAGAACTGCAAGAGTTAAGAGGAGATGGACCCAAACAGCTGTAAGGATTAGAAACGACAGAAACTCATTGGTTAACTGAGACTGGTTTCGGACCCATGTAAATTGACTAATGGGCCTTCATTCCGCCCATTCACTGTTGTTTCTTTTCGGTCCCTTACAACTTGGACCCCATTGAATTTATACACATGCTTCCGTAGTATGTTTTATTTCAATTTTATAATTTATTGAATTTATACACATGCTTCCATAGTATGTTTTATTTCAATTTTATACTTTTTTTTTTCTATTTAAAGAAAAAGAGAGTATGGGTATCTCCTTTTATACCCAAGTCAAAACAATCCTAATACGTCACCTACCATATATTGTTTATTGTCTGATTGAATTCATAGTTTAATGGGGATATAAAGAATTTTCAACTTCAAATCTCTTTAAAATACAAAACAATAAAACAAATCCAATCTCCATTTCTCGTACGTCAGATACAAGATCATTGACAATAAAGTATCTTCTTCAATTTTTTTTTTAATCCTTTCCATTTTAATTAAATAGATGTATAAAGTAAGTTAGAGTGATTTAGATATGCTGCAACTAATATTATTAGTTTATAGTGATTAGTTAAGAGTTATCGATGGAACAAAATAATTTGAAACAATTAGTGCAATGCATAGACTTCTTGTTGAGCTATCAAACATTAATTTATAATAAGTTATATTATTTTAAATAAAAATAATAAGACAAACGAATAAATAGAAGAATATGAAAAATCTAAATATATATTTACAAGTGGATCGAATTTAATGCACAAAACACGACAATAAGAAAACACTAATTAATAAAAAAATTAACGAGTAATTAAATATACTTGTTTAATACTATATAAACATGTTAAACCTTAAATTAAGAATCAAACCCATGCGACGTGATCCCAAAATGACATATATCCAGCTTGAGAGATTAGGTCTTTAGGCTCCGCTGAGGAAGAAGAGTCAAATCGTTAAAGCAAAAATTGACCCACCACGAGGGATGGTAGCATCAATACTGCTTGCTACAGCTTATGATATATATGATGATGAAAGGAGTAGTAGCTAGCTAGGGTTTGAAGAATGAAAAGCAAAACTCAAATCTCCAAGTTGTAATGCATGGGATTGAAGTTGAATCGTAGGCCAGCATCCACGTACAAATTGAACAACCATCACTTTCAATCAAGGCTGGACTAAGTAGCCATCTGAGACGAAACAAGGCAAAGCTGCATGGCCTTGATTTTGATTTGCTCGCTGGATGCAGCAAATAATTACAAAAGAAACTCAAAAAAACTTTGTTCCTTATTAGCTTAAATTTGATGTATGAGTTACATACATATTCCACGCTTAGTTGCTACCAATGATGACCCACTTGGTTTTTAATTAGCAAGGACAAAAATGTAGTTGGCTAAAGCAAGAATATGCCTAGCTTAAAAATGGGTCCTCATTCTTATAAATTATAATTCGACTTCGATCGAACAAGTTGATCATTCTAGCTCTGTTGTCAAATTGAACTGGATCTATCATCTATCAATGATCGATCTAACATGGCGGCATGGATATATAGCATAAGAAGTTGATATATATGCATTCATTTTGAAGATATGTTAACTCTGTTTTTCAAGTCATAGCATGATACATAGTTAATATCTATTTCACTAAGTCTAAGATTTAGTTGATTGCAATAAATTCAAAGTTATTTGACCTCGAAATTCGAATGTTAAGTCTATTCGTTTGCAACTTTTCTTTTATATATATTAAGTTAGTATATGAGTTTTGTCAGTTTTAATAGTTTTTTCAGATACATTAATTTATTTTATACTGCTGTTTAATTATTAGACGATATCCCCATTATTTTTTTGTATTGATTACGTTAATTTTGTACTTTCATTCAACCAAGATAATATATATTGTAATCATTTTTCATCATCATGAACAAAAATTATATTTTGTAGTTTAATTTTTATTTTATTTTTTGTGTTTTTACGATAGAGTTTTAGGTAACATTAGATTATCAAATTTATTTTAAAATTACTAATCATAATATAATAATCATTACTATAGATAAAAATAAAATTTGACAGGCATAGCTTAGTTGTATTATATAGATATTTCAAAGAATAATTGTTATATTAATTAATGAGTAACACTAGACATCTCAAGTAATTATCTCAAAATTTATTCACTAGCTTCAAATTGATGAATGTCACATTCTTACTTGAAATGAAAATTGAGATACAATTTAAAAATTTTAGTATTACTTTTAATTAATATAGAAATCAAATTAAAACTTGGATATATAACATTTCATAATTTTAGAAGTTAAATTAGTTGCTGAAAATTTATCCAAAAACTTTTTAAAATTACTCTAGTCAAATGTGGTATTATTATTATTACATATATAGAATATTTTAAAATAAAAGATTACCCTCTGAATTGATGCAAACAGGCATGGCTAGGTAGGTCTATACATGTATGGAACATCAATTTTAGATTGTAACTCCATATTGAAAGAATCTGGAAACATGGAAGGGGAAGTGCATGTATTAAAAGGTTAAGCACAACAAATTGCAATTGATTTTCGATAACGTTTTTCCAAAGGAATATTAATATTAATGGATTTCATATCTTCTAGCTTTTTACCAAGATACGAATGAGATCCAACCCTTTTTTTCTCTAGCCGTAAATTATACTTAGACGTAAGTCTAGATAATTAGAAACATTGAACACAAGTCTCCATTAACGTTCTCGATTAGTTCTCTTTACCGATAAACATCTCTTGCATACATAAAAATGAAAGTGCTTCCCTTTCAATGTATAAGAACGCAGAAACGTATCACCTCATTTGACAATAATTCGGATAGGAACCAATTATCGGCCATATATAATTAAACTCTAAGAAAACGAAAGTTAGACTTATCAAAATAAGCCTCCTAATTTCATGCAAAACGAGCTAGCTAGCTAGCACTACTCTAGAACGAGCAGCTTTGACTTTTTCATTATCCAAATATATATGGAGATAATGCAAATTATATTGATGTAACTTTCAAGTCAATGAGTACGTACGTTCGAAGTTCTTAATTAAATTCAAGACTTTCACTTAAGTTCAATAATGGAGAAAGAAACCTAATTAAACTTGGATGATTTGTGGGAAGACTTGGGTTGCACTCTTAACTCTGTTTGGAATTAATTAACGTGTGTTTTGATTCTGCAAATTTAGTAAAGTGGGTAGGCATAGTTTTCGTTGACTTTGTGATGCATTTGCAATGTATATTCGTCAAGCTAGCTAGCTAGCACGTCAAATTGAATTACAGAGAGAGACAAAGATATACACATACATATATATATATATATATATATATATATATATATATATATATATATATATCATCAAGAAGATGAAGGGGAGGGGGCCTACGTCATTGAAGAAAGGAAACAAAAGAACCATGACAGTGTCTCCTCGGAATAGTGAGAAGAATGGAATAACGTGAGCATCATGTTAGGTGTCAGCAATAGACCTAGGTCTTAAAATGGTCCCCCGATACTACATTCTACATTCTTATGTTTAAGTGGTGGGGGCATCTAAACGATGCTTTCACATGCCCTAATAACCCTTCTTCTACTACAAACCACGTGGCCCCCCTCTATTATTCATAAATATTTCCTCCCCCCCCCCCCCCCCCCCCCCAAATACGCCTAAAACCTTAGTGTTATAAACACATGTATCATATATATATATAACAATACAATTTTTTCAAAATAACAAATTGATATTGAATTAATTCTATATGTTTAGGAGTATAAGCTTTTTTTATTAGTCAAATGAAATATGGTGCAATAAGTGTACTCGACAACCCCATAATTAGAATGGGGTTTGCATGAGCCAAAGCTACTACCAAGTTGGATGAGCAATTAGACAAACCAATAATTTTCCTATATATGCAAACAGATTCATGATCATCTAATACACAACACTCCATGTACGTAATTTACTAACTATTTTAATCTTTGTTGTGAATGAACATTACATGATTAAATTGCGATTTCTCATCATGTCTTCACTTGTCGAACCATATCGGTCGAGGCCAAACGGCATCAAGTTGCTTCAATCAGATCACAAGCCATATGTGAGGACCCATTTGTTTGCATGGTAAGTAGAATCGAGGGACCCCTATTATGGGCGTTTTCCGTGTATTATATATAAAAAGCATTAATTTGGGTTATTTTAGCTTAATTAATGTCAACTTACGCGTTTCCGCTCCCAAAAATTCTCAAGATATATTGTTGTCTATATCAAACCATTAGTCAAATTTTTTGCCATAGCAGTCCCTTTCTGGTTAACTAATTAAACTTATCTATAATTTAATCTCAAACCAAATTTAACCATACCTATATCACAACACAATCACATTATTATGCGTTCTACAACAAAATAGTCTCATAATTTAGACTTCGAACAAACACTCAATAAGTTGGTATTTTTCTAAATGTTGACTTTGTCTTCGGCCGAAAAAAGCCATATTTGGGTTCCCCCCAAATTTGAGTTTTGGTCTGTCTTAGCGTTTAATAAAATAGTGCGAAGATCTTAAATAATTAATCAGACTTGCTCTCTCAGTGGTCAAATATAGATCATCAAGTTTTACACGTCAAAAAGGAAGAGATCATTGATCGAGTCCAAGGTGTTTTTATTGCAAGTATTCAAATGGACCCGCTAATTAATTACCAAGATTAACAAACTACTCTTGAGGTTACTTCGCTGTTGTTTCCTTCATTTGTATTAGTGCCCACTCAAACCTTGAATACCATAAAAGGATCAAAGAAAAGAAAGCTGGGTTATAATGTGATATTACAATGAGCTGTCCCTCACTATTTTCTTTATTCGAATGTGACAAAGTGAAGAAACTGTGCTAAAAAGGTAAAGAAATATCCTTCAAATCTGGGAGCGGAGTGCCCCATAGCCTCTTACCACCCTCACCTAACATTTTTGCTAATTCCTTTAGCCAATGTTTATGCAAAATTGAAAAGCTCACAAGTCCCTTTTAATAACTTTTTATAGCCTAAAAAAAAAAAAACAGGAGTTTTAACTCACTTTTTAGGGTGAAGTTTATAGTTTAGCTTCCCCTTTGTTTGGTGATTATGATTTCTGACTATTTACAGTGGGGCATTTAGAAATCTAGGAGCTAAAACTAAGGGCGGAAGACTCTTTGCAAGTTTTGAGCAATAATTGCTGCCTTTGATGCTTCTTGAATCTTACCCACTTCCATAAATCTCATAACCAATCGTTCTTTGTATATAATATTTTGCTTAATCGTAGAGGAACAAAAATCTATAATAAATACCAACCAATCTCCACCGTCCATGTGGTGGGTAATATCATGAAAATATGACTACCAAGTTGCATTTTAGTTTTCAAATAATGGCAGTCCATTTATTACGGAACCGCAATGATTTAAAATTTTGTTGAAGTTGAACAACAGAGTACGAAATACCTGGAATGGCAATATGAAGAATTGTTTTTCGCAATTCACACTGTAAGGACTCGGTTCTTCAAATAGTAACGTTCCATTAAGGATGTCATGATCGAATTAACATTAATGGATGACTTAAGCCATATGGTTTTGGCAAATTGAAAATTACCTCTGTTCATTTTGGTGCCATTTCTTGCACAGCAAAGCGTATCTTTTAATTTGTTCACACTGCCGATACTTCAACCTTTGACTTCAAATCAAAATGTTTTGTTTGCTGCTTGATTTCTAGGGTCATCATACAAACAAATATGAAGAAATATTATTAAAATTTACATAAAATAATTTTTTTTCTTCTAAAAAAAAAAAGAACAGATACGAATGGGAGAAGATAAAGAGAGAGAGAAAATGGCCGACACAGGCTAGATGGGTTAACGTAGCTAGGGGGCATATGGACCAGGGTGCACAGTTTAGGATCCAATTAGCATGGACTTTGTGGGTCAGTCTAGCCAATTTTATATGAGATTTGCTGTCGGCTAGGCTTTCTAAACACTGCTACAATTTTCCTTTTTTCTTTTTGTTTTGTTTCTCTACCAGTTAATTTTATATCTTTTGGGGTTTCTTTGTTTTCACTCACTGCAACACTCGAAAATCTTTAAAACATATGCGATATATAGTAGACTTACTATAATTATTCCACGCGAGTTTGTAGCTGGTGTAGTACACCTTATTAATTGGATAAAAACTTGGGAGTATAGAAGTGTGTGAATGTTTGGGGGACGGTGGATAAAGCGCGTACAATTATAAGTTTCTCCAATGACAGAAATTATTAATAAGCTAAGGAAATCCTGTCTGGATGGTCAAAAGTGTCTTTGTCAAGCTGTCGTGGCATTCTAAACTCAAAAAACAGCTATATATACACATACATTGTCATGGAACCACTGCAACAAACCATTTAGTTTTCAATATTTCTTCAAATCAATCTCAAAACACTTCTCTTTCTCTCTCTCTCAAAAATTCTTTCTGGCTTTTGCTTTTCCACTTCCAGTTAAAGCTAGCTAGCTATCTTCTGCTTCACTACCTTCAAACACTTCTTAACGTGTGTAGAAAAAAAAGAATGGGGATATTGTCTAGGAAAGTTACGTGCAATTCTCATGGTCAAGATTCTTCATATTTCCTAGGGTGGCAGGAATATGAGAAGAATCCATACGATGAGGTCAAGAATCCAAAGGGTATTATCCAGATGGGTCTTGCAGAGAATCAGGTAAGATATTAGCTGTTTTCGTTTTTCTGAGTTTTGTATGAATTTTCATGAAATAACGTACAATCGCAGCAAAATGTGTCTCCTAACCTTCCTTTTATTTGATTCTTTTTGCAGCTCTCCTTTGATCTTCTGGAGTCATGGCTCGCTAAAAACCCAGATGCAGCCGGCTTTAAGAAAGATGGACAATCAATATTCAGAGAGCTTGCTCTCTTCCAAGATTATCATGGTCTCCCATCATTCAAGAAAGTAAGTTTAAATTCTCATGAATTAGTGGAAAAAAAAAGTGTCATTGGATTATTTTAATTTTTATCTAACTCATTTTCGAATATTTTATGCAGGCACTTGTTGAATTTATGTCAGAAATAAGAGGAAACAAAGTGACTTTTGATACAAACAAGATTGTCCTTACTGCCGGAGCAACTTCTGCAAATGAGACACTCATGTTTTGCCTCGCTGAACCCGGCGACGCGTTTCTTCTTCCCACTCCATACTACCCAGGGTAAGTTGCTTTAAGAGTAAATGTTCTGTTACTAAAATGTCAAGTAACATATCATTAATGCATAATATATACGTTACTGATATAGTATATAATTCTCTACAGATTTGATAGAGATCTCAAGTGGCGAACTGGAGTTGAAATTGTACCAATTCGGTGCACAAGCACAAATGGCTTCCAAATTACTGAAACGGCTCTTGAAGACGCTTATCAACAAACACAAAAACGCAACCTGAAAGTTAAAGGAGTCCTTGTCACTAACCCCTCAAATCCATTGGGCACAACTATGAGCCGCGATGAATTGAACCTTCTTATCGACTTCATTTCTGAGAAGAACATTCATTTAATTAGCGACGAAATTTATTCCGGGACAGTTTTTAGCTCACCAGGCTTCATTAGCATCATGGAAATTCTAAAGGATAGAAACTGTGAGAACACTGAAGTTTGGGACCGAGTTCACATTGTGTACAGCCTCTCAAAGGATTTGGGTCTTCCTGGTTTTCGAGTTGGTGCAATTTACTCCAACGATGACATGGTTGTGGCCGCAGCCACAAAAATGTCCAGCTTCGGCCTAGTTTCTTCTCAAACTCAATATCTTCTCTCCGCCCTGCTTTCCGATAAGAAATTCACAAAGAACTACATATCAGAGAACCAAAAAAGGCTTAAACGAAGGCATAAAAAGCTTGTCTCAGGCCTTGAAAAAGCAGGTATCAGCTGCCTTAAGAGCAATGCTGGCTTGTTCTGCTGGGTTGACATGAGACATCTCTTGAGCTCTAACACATTTGAAGCAGAAATGGGACTATGGAAGAAAATCGTTTATGACGTAAAGTTAAACATTTCTCCTGGTTCTTCATGCCATTGCACAGAGCCCGGCTGGTTCCGAGTTTGTTTCGCCAACATGTCTGAAGACACTCTGAAGCTCTCCATGCAACGATTGAAGGCTTTTGTGGACTCAACTACTAGTGCCCGCAATCAAAGCAACCATCAGTCAGTCAAAAGTTCAAGAAGAAGGTCACTCAACAAGTGGGTTTTCCGGCTATCGTTCGATGACCGTGAACCCGGTGGTGAACGATAGTCTGGTACTGTCAAGTGTGAACATACATACTCTCCATCTTAATTTTTTACCCAATATTTTTGGTTGATCTTTTTTTTTCTTAATTTTTTTCAGAATATAGAAAGTGCACTCGATCCATGGCTCCACGTGGATGAGGAGTGTCTTAGTTTCGTTTGTAATTGTAATACTTGAGTTATATTCCTCTCTTGCATGCGATCTATTATCTTCTTGAATTCGTACTGTAATTATGCAGATGATTTATATATAAATGTCTTAACAAAATATATAATATATATCCTATCCCCATATTTTATAATTTTTTATGGGTACGTATATTTATAATTTTGTAATAATAATACGCTATATATGCATACAAGTAATGGCAGAAGCACGATAAGTGGGTAGAGGCGGTGACTCAAGCTGCCGACGTCGGCCGGTAGTCAATTAATTGTGTCTCAACCGACCTTATTGATGCAATCATCATTAGTCAGTACTGTATTTATGGTGACTCTCACTCACGTTGTTTAAGCCGTATGAGAAGGGAACTCTTACCCAATAATATTATATAATGTGTTTGGTTTTTTTGGATGTGGGTCAGAGCTCTAAACAGTCAAAAAGGCAGTTGTGCTGGTGTTAGGGTTTCAAAAATGTACATTCTCTTTTTAGAGTTGAAATTAATAATAATGAAACTAGGACACATCTCTATCTCTCTTTAACTTAAAAGAAAGAGTGTAAATATGGCTATAATTAAACTCTGGGGTTGTTCAAAATCGTCATCAACTACGCAAGCAGCCAGCAGAAAGAAGAAGAGTTGCTTGCAAGAAACTTTAAAATGCTTATTGCCTTTGAGCTTTCCAGGATTAATTAGTACTTAAAACGTTGAGTTTATTTTGCTCTCTATAGTTTACGCGGTTTTTGCCAAAGACTGCTTTCAGCTATGAGCTATGAGCTAGTTTTAGGAGACAAAGCATGCCCATCAGGAGCATTTAATTACGATTTTAGAAAGCACTTTTGCTGTTAAAGCGCTTTCCCGAGTTTTCTGTAATTAATTAACGCAATAAAAAATTATAAGATTGCATGTGTTCTGTTATCGGGAAAACAATAAACAGAAGGATTCTATTCTCAAGAGATCTTTTGGGACTATTATATATCGACAAATATATATATATATATATATATATATATATGATTAGTTTGTATACATTATCTAACTGTAGTTTGATATTGATCTTATTATTTAATAACTCTTATATATGGACCATTCTCTTTTCTTTACTGAGGTCCTACTAATATATATATATATATATATATATATATATATATATATATATATATATATATATAACCATATCATTATTTTACTAACCAAATCATATTATGATGATGTTATCTATTTATGTATATATAGACCATGATGTGTGACATATTTATTGGTGTAGGTATCATAATAAAATAATTTCAAGAAGAGATTTATCCACGTTAAGAGTATGCATGCTTCCGTCATAGAAGTGATCATTTATAAATTTTGCAATCTTGCTTCAACTAACAAAATCGTTTTATGTTTTCTTTTTGTTATTATTGGATACAAAATCATTATATATATATTAGTTGTTATAATGTAACATTATAACAAACAATGATAATATAATAATAATAATAATAGGCAATAGTATTAAACGAATTATAATTACTTTTTATCCGTATATACCTAACGAATAAACTCAATAATTTACTATAATTAAATTTATAGTAACATATTACTTCTACAGTATCTTATAAAATAATATTAAAAATTTAGAAAGGTTCTGTAAATTAATCAAAATGCAACAAAAAGAAAATGATTTTATTAAAGCAAATGACAATTAGTCATTGTAACATTCGTTATATGTTTTTTTTTTAATAACATCATTCTCTTTCAGTTCATTATTCGATTAAAATATAAGCCTATAACTTAGTTAAATAAAAAATAATTATACCTTAAATGCATCTTCCATATATAACGCGATGTGGTGTGAACATTGATCTAAATACTAGTTTTGTATCTTTTAAAAAAGGCAACTTGTTACGAAAGTATGTATTAATATTATAAACAATAATTTTGATTCCTAATTGAAATAGTTATTTGTTCTGTTAAACTTATAATTGAGTTAGATACTATGATTATGATGGTTGTGATATAACTAAAATTATGTTAAACTAAATTGATATTATGGAATCAACGAACTCAACTTAATTAGCACTTTCAACCCTTCATATATGATTGGTCATCTAATAATTAATGAGTCTGATCAGAAGACCTATTTATTTAAATTTTCTCATGATCTGAAGATCTTCCATCAGTTGCAGACTAAAATTTAGTTAATATAATTTATATACCATAATTATTAATTAATTAAATAAATAAAATCTTAGTTGAAGTCATTCACCCATGCTCTATAGTTAACACACCTACCTACCATTTTATTTTTATATAACAAATTATTCAATGCCTTATATATATATATATATATATATATATATATATATATATATATATATAATAAACTATGAACCACTATTACGCCAACTTCTCACATGCTAGCCACTTCCAACGACCAAACATATATAGCTTCTCTAAATTAATTTAATTAATCAAAGCTAATTTGGTTTAAACTGCTCTCCTCTTCACAAACTATGTGCTATTTATCAATCAACGATGCTAATAGATTTGCTTTCTGCATTTGTGAAAAATATTTAAAACTTTGATCAATTTTGTCTGCCCTTATTTATTCGATCTTCCCAAATATAGCTTTGAAACTTGCTTTTTAAAAACATATTATTTGTTATTATTTTAATAGGTAAGCAAGAGATTTTTTTTTTTAAAAAAATTAAAATTATTGGAGGAGTTACAATTAATTTTCCAGAAAATATATCATGTATGCACCATAACTCCCAACTATTAAATATTAATCGAGTCCAATGGGAGTCATAGCATGTGCCATGTGGGATAGGCAAAATATGTATCACCAAGTTTATTAATATAAAAATAAAAATAGCTCACTCAATCGTTTTCAGCTACAATAAATCTATATAATTGTGGATTTTTGTTGGTTTTATTTATTTATTTTTATTTATCTATTTAAAGTATTCTTTTTAATTTGCCGTGATATGCGGCTATTACCCATCAAAATTGCCCATGATCCTTGCATGTGATGAGGGGTTTGGTAGCAGCCATTCAATATATGTGTGTGTATATATATAAGTATGTGTATAAATAAATAAAAATTGGAAACAATAAAGTGGGAATTTCGGTCGCTAGCTTTCCATGTTCTTGTAATGTTTACTGTTGACTACAACATATATGCATGTGCCCTACAATTATCTGGTTATGTGAATTATATATAATGAAACTTTGAGGTTATTGTATACATAGAAACATAACAGATTTAGCTCACATTATTGGCCGTTCAACGTATATAAATATTTGGTGTTATGGTATAACTATCTTCAAGTTTCATCAGATCGATTATGTCAACACGGTTTTGGTTAAATTAGTTTCTTCAATGCATCTGAGATTCTGGGCGGCAGGTGGGTGGCGGATTATATGTCTTTCTGAGTTTGATGAATCCTAAAGCTAATTGTTTATATATTCAATCACATATCTTAAAAGAATATTATATATATCTTTGGTTTGATAATTACTCAAAAAATAACATTATTAGTCGCAATTTCAGCTCTTCTCCTAATGACAAAAACAATATATATATATATATATATATCCCATTTCGTTAATTTGATTAAAATATATGTTAAACAAAAATATTTTTTAAAATCAGGAAAATGTTGGAAGTGTTTTTTTTTTTTTTTGTAAAAGTAAAAGTCATTGTCAAATGTATTTACTTATAATGTTTTATTCCATAGGACTTTCTACGAAAACTTGATTAATTAATTAAGAACAATCGAGAAAATTTTGTATTATGTTAATTATATTGCGGAGTATAGACTTTATGAATTATTATGATTTAACACAAAGTTATAATAAAAAAGATATAAAGAAAGGGAATTTCCTTGTCACGACTTTAAATAAGCACCAAATACTTTTTAGCTAACGAAAAATAGTTATCATGAAAAGGATGTATGGAAAATTAAAGCAGTATAAAATCCAAGCAAACAGCTAATTAATTGGCTTTTCATGCAGGCATTGGAAAAAAAAATTAAGACATGAAAACAATTGATTGAGAAAGGTGTGTCTCCACAAATGCTAACACGCTAACATCACAATTAGACACTACTCACCCCTTCTAATTTCTTCATTATTAATAATAAGAGACAGTGACAAGATAGCTAGCTTTGGCAAACTAATTACACTTAATCCAAAATATATATGATAAACATAAACCCTCTTTCAAATTCTAGTATAATATATATGGGTTAAAAAGAAGGGGTAAATGATTTAGATGAAGGGGGTATGGGAGTCATGTGGGTTTCACATGAGGAAGAGCAGAGAAGCACATGCGAGGGAACATAGAACACCTGCAAAATATTTAGAACGCGTGTGAAGAAGAAGGGGTGAGGGGTATAATTGGCTGAAGGCACAGACACTACTGTGAAGGGGCAACCTGGTATGCGGTGCTGAGGCTGATGCTAGCATTGGTGGGAACAAAATGGGCCATATTCAACATGGCTGATTGGCCTTTGCCTCCTCACAGTAATTGCTTCCTCGCCCACCTCCCATACCATGAAATTCTAGTATCCTGAATTTGGGTCCCATTTTGGGCTCCAGATATTGATTTCTGTCGTCTTGGAATTTCTATTTGAATGATTGAGCAATGAGAGGTTTTCCTCGCATTTATTTTTGTCTTCATTTATAAAATGATACAAATATATATATATATATATATATATATATTGATATATATATATATCATATATGTGTGGAGTCCTATAGCTAGCTACATATATGCAAACTGTTTTCCTTTTTGTCACACCATAGAAAGAATAATTCAGACCTCACACACAGTACTCTATAACTGTGATCGACATAATTCATATATAAAATCGAACTATATATATCGAATCAATTCATATATATATATATATATATATATATGTATATTTACAACATCAGAAAATAGAAAGTTAAAGGAGGTAATTAATACAAGTTATAATACAAAAGTGTCGATCATGTACAATGTTGTTGTGGATGACAGAAAGACAAAAGACAACAATCGTAGTAGTTGGATTATATATAATAATTAATATGGATATGAATTAATTTGTGTTTTTTTCCTAGCCAGGTCAAGAAAGCGAAGTTAGAATATTTAACACGTAACTCGAATTTCTGCACGAAAATTTGATGGATTTTGCTACTTGTTTGAAAAATTATATTTCAATTAATGTCAATGGTCTTTGTTTTTTAATAAAGCTTTTTCCTCATGTTCAAAGATATGCCATAGTCTGACGAGGAGAAGCACTTAAATTTCAAACCGGCCCGGTGTGTTCATGTTATTTAGCAGCAATAAATTAATGCACGAGGGTTATTTAGACAAATTAAGTTTAAGGAAAACAGAAAGAAAAAGATAGAGCTAGCTGCAACTGTGTTAGACATTAATATTGTCTACGGAGGAAATGGCTTTTGGTTGGTAAAAGATGACTCTGACTTCACCAACTTTTCTAATTAAGATTGAACAAGAAGAAATTGAATTCAAAGACGGTATGAACATCTGTTAATGTGCGATTCGGCAGTTGTTTAATAAAATTAAACATTCCAATTCAACAACCACTATTGTAGTCATCGAAACAAGCTTTAGAATGGAATTTTTCACTAATTTTTTTAAGGGAAAAACGATCCTTTTTTTATATTAAATATAACATAAATATAATAAATCTCTCCCAACTTTCTATAAGTTACTGAGAATTCAAAATTTTAATTTTTTTCCTTTGCATAATTTCAACAGTGCTTTTGCCACCTTATATGACTTAAATTTATATATAATAGCTCAACTATGATAATCTACTTTATTGGCACTAAATTAAATGTAATAAACATGTTGATTTTAAATTGGAAGTATTTGGCTACGTGCAAGGAATATTAGGTACCTTGATATATAGTTAATTTCCTAATGCAAACTTTAACTAATAATACGTAAAATTATAGTCAAAATTCAAATTGAATCTTGAAAAAGCTGTATAAAACTTTGCGCTTGCATGTTTCATGCAAGAATCGTACCTTACACTTTTAATTTAAAAACAATGGAAAGGAAAAAGGGAAACATCGATTTTTTCAACGAAACTTCATACATACATACATACAAACAAGACCTAAAAGATAAAATCAGTAGAATTTTAATGGGGGATGTGTCGATTCCCTTTTGTAAGCTTTTTGAAACTTGCAATTCTTTCTGCCAACATTAGCTTTGTGTGTTGCTGCCAAAGCAGTGGAGGTAATCCCCAATATCCCGCTCAACTGTCTTGCCAAAGCCCATTTGAGCACCTTATTTTTGCAACCGACCCTTGACAATTTTTCTTCTTGTCATATACAGATTAGGGCAAATATTTGGACAATTCCCCTTTTCGATTTAAAATAATAGTGCCCAAAAGCAGAAGAGGTCTAACATTGTTTGCTTCATATGATATTACTTTTTTCTTTATTGGAGATCACAACTCAAAAGGGTATGCATTTTATTACAATCCAAAAGGTTATGGTTAAAAGATATATATATATATATATATATATATATATATTAAATAATAAATACATTATATATATATATATATATTTTTAAATAATAAATACATTTCACACTTATGAAAAAATGTTGAGTAGAAAGTGTATTTATTACTTCAAGTGTAATAAACAGTTTTTTTTTTTTTAATAAATAAGTAGACATTAGGTTTTTGTGTCTTTTTTTATAAAAGACGAATTAATATGAACTTACCTTCTTCTTTTTTTAAATATCAAAGCACCGAGTCACTCAGGCTTGCCCGAATGGTTAGAGGCCGTGACTCCTTTTGGGAGTCTCGACTTCGAACCTTGCTAGCTAGGAGTTCCAACAAGATTTTTTTTCATTAACAATAGTGGACCCATCATATTAAAGTGCGGGTAGAATTTTTTTCTCCGTGATGGTAGACACTACTGTATTGGGTGTTAAAATCATAACAGTGTCATATATGTATCAATTAAAACTCCCGATAGATCTCTAATGTAATATTGGAAAAACAAATACCGAAGCACCTAGTGAATTTAATGTATCTCCATATCGTATTCTATTAAAGAAAAAGTCATAATTTTTATTTTTACCACCCTTTTTCACAAGCATGATGTTTCTATTATTTGTAAAATCTAGAGTATATTTGAAATTTATAAATAAGCATCTAAAAATACTTCACTAATTTGATTAATTGACTTTTCTTTTTTGTCAGAAATCCTAATTACTGTAATTTTATCAGTCAGCATATGATGTATTTAATAAATTCCAGTTAATTAATTTCTCTCTCTGAAAGAACAAAGAATTTTTTAATTGGATAGAGGTAAATTGCATCCGTAAATTATCCAATTTTATCTTGTGCAGTATAAACTTTTTAAGCAAAATATTTTCTGTCTAGGTTGAACATTGGAATAATTGTTATTAATTTTGTTGTGTTGAGAACTTTCGAGCTCAACGAATTTATTTTGAGTTTCGAATGCGACATCATTCATCTAAAAGCCCAAGGGGTGGGCCATTTTTGGTCAAATGGCTTGGATTGCCCATTCATATCTTTACCCTCGTATCAGTCCAATCTAAATTTCAAAAGAAATAAAAACAAGCTTCGTATCTTCATTTGACTCTTTAGGTGTAATTAAGAATGTGACGGGTGCATTTAGTTTCACTTAACCAAATATTAAAAGCTGATTAATAAGCCTAGCTTGAGAATAACCGAGCCGAATGCAAGAATGACGCGCACATCACTGACACTGGCCCAAGACTTGTGGCCAAGAGCTAACTGAAATTTTTAATGCTAGCCTTGGGCCTGAAGGTTCTCGTACAACAATAAAAACCCTTTGTTCACTCACGTATAAACATATAATAATAATTTGATAAAAAATAGAATACGAGTGGGAGAAAATGGCCGACATGGGGCAGATGGGCTAACGAAGCTGGTTCTCATGGACGGTCCAAGTGAACATGGACATTGTAAGTTAATCTAGTCATTTTATATGAGCTTTGCCGTCGGCTTAGTTTACTAATGTTTTGGATCCATTGGGTCAAAACTTGTATGGATGTTTCGGGAAAGTGGATAAAGCGTTATTAGTACGCCGAGGAACTCCTGTTTGTCTGGAAGGTCAAAAGTGTATTTGTGAAGTTGCCGCGGCATTTTCTACGTACAAAACCGCCTATATATGCACACGCATTGTAATAGACTTCACTTTCACTACGACAAAACGTTGTTGAATCTTCAAACCAATCTCTCCTACTTCATTGTCTTTCTCTTTCTCGATCAAAAATTCTTTCTTTCTGTCTGGTAAATCTCTATCTATCTTTTGTTTTTGAACCTAGTTATAGCTAGCAAACTTTTATTTCCATATCTTCCAAATATAAAAATGGATCTGTTGTCTAAGAGAGCTCGGTGCAGCTACCATGATCAAGATTCTTCATATTTCTTAGGGTGGCATGAGTATGAGAAGAATCCATACGATGAGGTGATGAATCCAAAAGGAATAATCCAGATGGGCCTCGCAGAGAATCAGGTAAGATATTATCTGTTTTCGTTTTTCCGAGATTTTATATATTATTATGTGTCTCCTACTTAACATTCAAATTCATTTGATAACGTTTTGCAGCTCTCCTTTGATCTTCTGGAGACATGGCTCGCTAAAAACCCAGATGCTGCTTGGTTTAAGAGAGATGGACAATCCATCTTCGGAGAGCTAGCTCTCTTCCATGAGTATCATGGTCTCCCAGCATTTAAGAAAGTATGATTAAGTTCTCTTGAATTAATTTCATTCAAGAAAGGATCATTAAATTCTCTTGAATTAATGAAAAAAAATTAATTATCTTAATTTCTATCCAACTGATTTTTTAATTTTTTTTTTTTGCAGGCACTAGTCGAATATATGTCAGAATTAAGAGGAAACAATGTAAGTGCTTTTGATACAAGCAAGATTGTACTCACCGCCGGAGCAACTTCTGCATACGAGACTCTCATATTTTGCCTAGCTGAACCCGGAGCTGCCCTTCTTCTCCCCACTCCGTACTGCCCAGAGTAAGTATCTTTGAAAAGCAATTTTCCTCTGCTTCTAAAATATCAACATGTCCTTCACATCAAATGAACGTTACTGATATAGTTTGTTTTGTAATTCTTTACAGATTTGACAGAGATCTCAAGTGGCGGACTGGAGTTGAAATTGTACCAATTCAGTGCACAAGTTCAAATGGCTTCCAAATTACCGAAACCGCTGTTGAAGAAGCTTATCAGCAAGCACAAAATCGCAACCTGAAAGTTAAAGGAGTTCTTGTAACCAACCCCTCTAACCCACTGGGCACAACCAGGAGCCGGAATGAATTGAACCTTCTTATTGATTTCATTACTGCGAAGAACATTCATTTAATTAGTGACGAAGTTTACTCCGGGACAATTTTCAGCTCAGCAGGCTTTATTGGCATCATGGAAATTCTAAAGGATAGGAACTGTGAGGACACTGAAGTTTGGGACCTAGTTCACATTGTTTATGGCCTTTCAAAGGATTTGGGTCTTCCTGCTTTACAAGTTGGTGCAATTTACTCCAAGAATGACATGGTTGTGGCGGCAGCCTCAAAAATGTCCAGCTTTAGTCTAGTTTCTTCTCAAACTCAATATCTTCTCTCAGCCTTGCTCTCCGACAAGAATTTCGTCAAGAACTACATTTCGGACAACCAACATAGGCTTAAACAAAGGCATGAGAAGCTTGTCTCAGGCCTTGATAAGGCCGGCATCAGCTGCCTTAAGAGCAATGCTGGCTTATTTTGCTGGGTTGATATGCGACATCTTTTGAGCTCAAACACGCCTGAAGCAGAAATGAAACTGTGGAAGCAAATCGTTTACGATGTAAAATTGAACATTTCTCCTGGTTCTTCATTCCATTGCGCAGAGGTCGGCTGGTTCCGAGTTTGTTTTGCTAACATGTCTGACCACACTCTAGATATCTCCATGCAACGATTGAAGGCTTTTGTGGCCTCAGAGCAACCATCATTAATCCCTAAAATGTTCAAGAAGAAAGTCACTCACCAAGTGGGTAAAACTTAGGCTATATTGCTTTGTGATTGTAAAACTTTGACATTTTTTCTTCCCTCGCATGATCTATATTCATTTCTTCCCAAGTGTTTCGCACGAAAAACGACTGTTGAAATAATTATTATTTATTTTAGACTGATTAGTCTGATTTTAAAAATACTTATATATTAACATTAGTATGTAGGCTCTTATAACATTAGAGAATGGTAGTTACTTAAGAAAAACAATTGTTAATCCCCAAAATTATTATATTCTTCTTTTAAAATTTATGATTGTGTAAATTAGATAAAAAAAATATTAAAAATATATCAGCTATATTCGGTAGATCATAAAAGAATAGCATTTTGATAATCAGATCATTTGGTAAACTGATGAAGGAAAAATGAAATTCATGTGTTTACTCCGAAGTCGAAAAAACTGATTTAGATGAATTGAAAATAGATTAAATCAAAGAATTAATTTTCATCATTGACTTCCCCTTTTGATTTTTCTGGTAGCTAGCTAGGCCAAATACGTACAGTATTTATTTCATTTAAAATTAAAAGTATATGTTGACGTGATTTGGAATTGATAGTTCCTTATGGGCACGACCAGATCATAAAACACGCAAATGTGTGTGCCATGATCTGGAGGCTGTCAACCGTCAACCGTTTGGACGTGGCTGGCAAGAAAGAATTTTGATGGCATCAATGTTGACTTATTAACACCTGTTAGGATCCAAAAACCCAAAATTTCATGAGTTTCGACATTCACTTTCATACGAAAGAAATAAGTATCGTAACTTCAAATTAAGTGATGCAGGTCGATGATCAGATCATAAACCAGCAAACGTGTGGCATGATCTGGAGGATGTTAACAGCTATGGGAACAATGTTGATGCGTTCAATAAGAAAAGAATTTTGATGACAGCAATGGTGATGAAACGCAGAGTTTCGTATGTGTTTGAAAAAACCAGGAGACCGAATTGCTAGGCGTTGGCAGCTTGTTGGAAGTGTAAAAAGGTTGTGTGTTTTGGAGTCTCTGTGGTGGCAAAACAGATTGGCTTAGCTACCAAGATCAAGGGCTGATAATGGCGAATGATGTGTGCGCACGTTGACGCGTCGCCATGTGATTGAGAGCAATCTTACGTTCCTAGCTATTTTATATGAACAAAATTATGATTTTTGGATTTAATAAAAATAGGAGTTTTAAAATCTACATCTACATCTACCAACCTTAATAGAGGAAGAACAAAGAAATCTGAAGGGAAATAAAATAACGAGATGCGAATTCCCTCGGTAAGATATAACAAGGAGTTTTTAACAATGTAATGCCAAGAATCCGGTCCACCACTTCATCATAAAAGCAATTAAAAAAGACTAACAATGTACTGCCAAGAATCCGGTCATTCACAACAAAATCAAACCTGTTGCACTTAAGCATCACTTCATCGTAGAAGCAGTTAAAAGAAAAAATATATGAAAAAATTTAACTTAAGTTTGATCAGTTCTTACCATAGTTACAATAAACCAATTAAAATTAGACATCTCTTATAGAAAAAAAAATAGCAATTAATATTATTTATTTCTTTTATAGCATATTGATAATATGATATTTGTTAATATATTGTAACTAAAATATAAATTTATAATCAATTTATTTTATAATATATTTTGCTACAATATTTATTATAAAAGTATATAATATATATTTATTTTATTTAAGATATAAAATATATTATATTATCAATATATTCTAAAATAAAATAATTATAACACTATTATTATTATTATTATAATAAAATGTATTATATTTTATTAAAATTTTAAAATATAAAAATTGTTCTTTTAACTGAATATAATTGTATATAATTATAATAGCTATTATATTAATAAATATTTTTTAAAGTATTAAGATTAATTTTACTGTGATAGAACTTGTCAATAATAGCCAAATATAAGAGGTACTGTTCGGCCCAGCGTCAATTTACGGAACGGGCAGCATATTGGCCCAAAGATGGCCCAATTTCAGTCAAATGGTTTCGGATTGCCTTATGTCGAGCCGAGCTCCCTCTCTAACAATTTTTTCTCTCGATACGTCTCTCTCGTATTTTGTGAATTGTTAGTTCCACTGAAATTATAATATAATTGTGGGTATAGTATAATGATTTTGGAATTTGTTACATCAATCTACATAAAATTTGAATAAAAATGAGAGTTGCCAACTAAATAAATCGGTATTATATTCACACAATCTCTCAGTATATAAAAGAATTAGAAGACAATTAATTGTGAATTAATCAAACAACGTGTAATGAAATTTTCAGTTCCATAAAAGAACTTACATATAAATAAATATATATATATATAGGTACTTCTGAAAATTTGAATTAATCATGATGATTTTATCCAAATGATGAAACAGTAAATTAAAAGAGAGGGTGATGAATATTCGTGAAGTAAAAATAGAAAGAATAACGACATGTAGAAGCATGTATTCCACTTCCAAACAGCAATAATAATACGCCCAACATCCAACTGAAATTTGGCATGCGCTTGCCTTCACTTTCAGCTTCAGCCTTCTCTTTACAACAATAAAAAGCTAGCTGTGTGTTCTCTCACGTACGTACAGAGAAATTAAACATTAAAAATATTATCCTCATTTACACACACACATATATATATACTTGTATGTATTTTTAATTTATTGATCCAAATACAGCCAATCTGAACAACAAATTAAATAAATATGATTCCGGTTTTTCCATGAACTATCTCCATCCTTTCATCATTCTTTTCAAAACAACACAGCCAAATCGAGAACAAAGGATTTCTGACTTCTTCTTCTTGGAAAAAGAATACATAATCGCACACATATTTTTTAATTTCCCACAAGGAACTATCAATTTCTTTAATTAATCATATAAATACAAGCTTCGTAACTTTAGAGATTATATTAAATTAAATAAAAAATTAATTCTCGTCTTAGTGACTGTCACTATCACTAAATATTAAAATTAATTATGATTGATTATTAATTCGAATTTAAAAATGAAAAGTAGTATGAAAGAAGGTCGTCTGTGGCCTGCCTGGCTAGAATTTTGTCGGAAGCTTTTGCCATTCCAAGCCATAAATACTCAAGGTTTCATTTGGTTTGTTGTTTTCTATATATTATTATATTTTATATTAATAATTAATTAATATTATAGTCAAATAAATGGACAGTATTGAATGTGACATTAGAAGTAACTTCAATTTTTGAACAATTTTAGCTGTTTCTTCTAAGACTTTTTCTACGTTGCTGCTTCTTCTGGTTGTGGAGGATATGCCATCTCTCAAAATTAATCACTTAGTTGCAAGCTCACGGAGCATTGCAATAAGCAAAATTTGGCCGTACAACTTGTTTTTCTCTCTAAAAGAGACTCGTAATATGTTTTTCATGATGCGCTTGTGTTTTGATACATGCATACACTTATTGTTTTTATTTAATTAATAACTAACAAATATCAACTCTTCATTTACTTATACTTGATAACTTGTGATTTCATTCAACAATGATTATCTAAAATTTACAACACCTCTCATACATAATTGAATAATATCCTATATATACTTTTGAATGGTATATTAGCATCGAGGAAGACGAATTTTGATTGTTTTATTGAATTGGGTAGGTGGTTGAGGCCTTTTTAGGAGAAAAATGTTGAAAATTATGGAATTGAGTTCCTACTGCCTGGTGTATATGGAGTTCATTTCATTAATATTAATATTCGGTCGATTTCTTGTGTACTTCTCATAAATTTGAGGTCACTGCTTACACAATGTATTTTTGAAAAATATTTTTATTAATATATGAAAAAAAATTAATGTGTATGTCGCATTTATACAAGGAACTAGGTACTGAGAAAGTTTCATGTTTAGAAAATCCATATCAAATTATATCTATTTATATTGTTAATTAAAAATCTTGAACTTCAATAATAAGTAAAAAGCATGATTTAATTGCCTACTCATCGACTTTGTTGTGTTGTGTTCTCTCTTGCAATTATTGTTTATTGGATGTGCATATTTTATATATAGCCACATTCTAGCTGCTTTGAATTTGTATCCTTGCTGTTTGTTGAGAATGTTTGCAGCATTTAGAAGAATTGTTTACAAGTCATTTGTATTTGTCTATAACCTCGAAAGCATTTTTGCAACATATTTAGAGATTAATTACTGTGACCCATAATCCATTAATTATAACATACTCAGATTTGTACCCAGAGAAAACCTATTTCTACACTTTGGTACCTAATTATTTTATTTTACAATGAAATAAAATGAGTATTAACAAAATACAAGACGTCAAATATATATTGTGGATTGTGACTGATCTCAGTGAATAGAAATATTAATGATTGATTTGAGGGTTGGAAATGAAAGACTTTTTCAAGCATTCTACACATATCGACAAAACCAACTAACAATTCCAAATCATGTCAACATAATTCTAATTTTAAATTAAAAAATAAATAAATTACTATTCGTATTAGGCCTAGCTACCAAACAAATCAGAAGGCAAGATGAAAACTAATTCTTTGATTTGATCTGTAACAACTATGGGTGGTAATCGATTTTCAATTCATCTAGATCAGTTTTGACTTCAGAGTGAAGGATCTAAAATCCCAAAAATTTTGCCCAACAATATGAGGGAAGATCACTAATTCAAAGTTCGTTTCAGATTGATGATCAGATCATCATAAACCATGCAAACGTGTGCCATATATATTATCTGGAGGATGTTAACTGCATGCGTTGATGTGGGTAACAAGAAAAGAATTTTGGTGACATCAATGGTGATGAAACCCAAATCCCAGAGTGTCGTATGCGTTTGAGGAAATCAGGAGACCAATTTCACAAGTGTTGGTAGCGTGTTGGAAGAGTAAGAAGATAAAATCACGCCAAGGGTAGTGTGTTTTGGAGCTCCGTACGTGGTGGCAAAACGGATTGGCTCATCCATGAACATCAACGGCTGATGATGGAGAATGATGTGTACGCACGTTGACGTGTCATCATGTGATTGATAGCAACCAATCTAGAAAAGGACGGTGGTTTAGGTTTAGGAAGCCTAGGTAATGCTTGCTCTAGTCTCTGTGAGCTAGCAGAAAAGATGGAAGGAGTTAAACACTTTCTTTGCCATTGCTCTTTACGATAGAATTTAAAATTTATGTTAAATATTAATAATATAAGCGACGGATTATTAAAAAACAAACTTGCTAATTAAAACATATATTTAAAATTGTCAAGCATACACACACACACATTAGCATATATAGCGATTGATAAAGCTAGACCGACATATAAATAAAATAATAAAATTGTTAATTTGATCATAAATTATAATATCTTTTAATGGTAGAGGTCTATGAAATAATTTAATTTTATGCTTTTAAAACTAATTAAGTACAAACACAACATTTACAAAATACACGCCAAAATTAAACTTAATTAAACATGCAATCCCTTCTCATTATTTTGATTTTAATTAGTCTAATCTGAAGATATCTTCAAATTTAGGATTCCTTTGCAATACGATCGATGATATTGGCTATAATTTCAACGTCTAATTAATGACGTTGTTTAATTGATAGCTTGATCTTGTCAATATATATGACTTATCTTTCTCAGTTTACTGTAACAAGTCATGAGCTAGCTAGCTAGCTAGTTTTGGCTGATCGATCAAACAAGCAGGTATGAGTCTGTATCAAACATGCATAACAGTTGTCGACCAGCATCCCATATATATATATATATATATATATATATCAAACTTCCGTAGTTTTTATCTGCCGCGTATGAAGACAATAACAGTAGTTCTAGATCTGCAAGTTTTTTACCTTATTAATTGTTAAGCATATATTGTTAATTTTCATTGGAGACTAGAGGGAGAGGGTATACGTAGTGATTGACTTTGAAAAACTAGTTGATATATACATATATATATCGTCATCATCCTGAACTCGATTGATCAGCCAAAGGCAATAGCGACTTGGGCGAGCTATTTCTAAGCTTTGTGCTTTTCCCTTTTAAATCCTTTTGACTTAAGAGTATGGAAAGACGATATCTTGCATATAATTCACGATATGCTTTATATCTTTATAAATATTATGTTGTGTATATGGTTGACATGCTTTTGTTTGTTTACCTGGCATACAGTGCTTCTATTTCCATTTCCTTTATTTATTTATATATTAAAGTAGCTATATATAATAGAGGTGTCATCCTTTACGTATTATAGGCTTCTAATGTCTTCAAATTCAATCTCTACCACTTTGTTTATGCTTAATTTCTTAGATATATATCTTGAGGCATTGATGTAGGACAAATGAGCACAGCACACACACACACACACATATATATATATATGATCTGCTTGCTCTAGCAATTAAAATTGAATTGTGAAATTAAAATGAAAGGTATATAATTAATGTACATCCAATTGCCTGTGTAGTTAGGATTAATTCTTACAAGTTGATTATGGAAGGTGGGAAAGATAAAACTAAAGGCTAAACTTATCTTAAATCATGGCTATATAGCTTAAAAGCTTTGACCTGAATTAGCATATAAGTTCTCAACAGCTCATCCCAGTTTATCTGCTAACTAGCTTGCACATATGTTAATTAAATATAAATCCAAAAATATTATTTAACTATATTTTTAATTTAAGGGATTAGAGTCATTATATATTTCCTCTATTGCATATTTATTTTAAGCTCCCTCGCATTGACCATTTTTCTGGCTCAACAACTTTCCATACGAAAAGCTAAAACAATAATTGAACATTTATCTAAAAATTTAATAAGTTATATTTTAGTCCAAATATTCAAATGACCATAAGACACTCCTAAATAAAAATAAATTAAGCCTAAAAGCATTCGAAATGTAAACAGTTCACACTTCAGTTATGGACTATTTTAATCAGAGTATGGAGTGGGATTCAACATTTAGCTAGATTTTCATAATGTATCACTGAAAGTGTCTACACATCCAACCCCATTTAATTTCTTCAATTATATTCATCATCAGGATCAAAGTTGTAGTGCATCTCAGAATAATTGTCATTTCCCAATATGGTTACGGAGATTCTCATTAATTCTAGAGAGTGAACAATAAGTTAAGAATATGCATGATTTCTATTTAAGGTAGATGATGACACACTATGAACTTGTATGTAGTGGGGTTGCATTTTAATGCTAAAACCTTCTACTTAGATTGGGTAAACGAAACTAAAGGATCTTGAACTTCCATTATTGATATGCAAAAGTAAGAGATCGATGTTTATTATGTAAACTAGCTGCTTTATTGTTTTTGCAAACAATTAGAATTAATAAAATAACGTTGGTTTTCTTGAAAGGGTGTTTATTAATTAATTACTCCTTGGTCTTGTACATCAGAAAGTATACTTTTTATCTACACTTTTTAAGCCCCTTCATTCGCTTCAATAAAACAACACTGAACTATAGATCTGAATTGAGATTAGTGAAATGGGAAAATCGATGGCACTGAAAAAGCAAGCAAACACTTGAACAAGTACACACCCTTCATTACTCAAATATATGTACGTAAACTTGCAAGCAGAAGCCAGAAAGTACTCAAAATTCTTCTCATTCTAATTGGAACTACACGAGATGGACTGATGTTCATGTGCGTTCACAACTGTTGCTGCTGTTGCAGACATGAAGATAAGAATAAACAAATGCAGCCACTACTCGATGCCCTACTCGCTAGAGCCGAGCAGGTTGTAGCCAAAACATCAAAGCTACTTTCCAATTTTACTATTGCCTTATCGTGGTCTTAGGGAAGGTTGTCATGTTTTAAATAAGGGATCAGAAACATTACTTTTTTGCATTGTAATTAGAAAATAAACAATAAAGTTCTTTTAAAAAACTGAGTACAAGGAGATCAAGCAATTAATTAACAAACATATATATCAAAACATGAATATACTCAAAACTGACAATGCTATTTAGTATATTTATCTAAATTCACTAAAATACTGTCTATTTAGGATTTCAAGATCCTAAGATTCCTGATTCAGCATCAAAGCCAACCAATTCAATCCAACCACTATAGTAAAAGAGAACCCCAGAAGAGAGGAATGCTTAAACCCCCACCAAGTGTAATAAAGAAATGGTTTATAATGAAACTGCAAGTACACAACAAATTTCTTGATAAATTCAAGAGGAATTTCTGAAATTCCGGTCCCAATTATCCTACTAACATAGATTTACACCACCCATAGACAGTGACGTTATTGATGGCCAAAGTACCTCGGCCCTTCGAAGCTGGAATGTTGTAGTATGCTTTGTTGACAAGTTTCGTGGTTTGAAGGAATTGTGGGATAAACGAAAGAGCTCATATCTTCCCAACTGGTGCTTTCTTCAGAAGTAGTCCCAGTGCTGCCATTGACCACGTTCAATCCATAGAACCTCTCCAATTCGTCTAACTGTTGTTGATTGCTGTAGGCCAATTGATCATTTAGCTCAACCTGAAAGTTTTCCAGGCTTTGAGACATAGTTGGACCGGCACTAAATTGGGTGTTTGGTAACTGAGAACCAGTACTATTAGTCATGGACGCCTGCGAAGCAAGCATGCTCATTGTATTATCATATAACTGATCTTGGGGGAAAGAGACATCAAAAGGGTATTGAACACCTGAAGAAGTGGTTGTGATTGACGGTTGATGATCATCAGAAAATCTTCCTCCCAGCTTGATCAGCAGACTCCTAAAGGATTCATCGTCCTTGAAATGATAGTCTAATTGCTGAGGATTCACCGGTGGCGCAACAACAGGGAGCTCTGGCCAGTAGGGGCTTTGGTTCATCGGCCCTGGAACCATCAAATTCTCACTTTCTCTTTTCATCTCTTGCTTGAGGCAGCCGACTCGCCGGGCCTGTTGTTCTTTACGCTGCTTGCCTAAGAGCTTCTTCTTTAGCCTCGTGTTCCAGTAGTTCTTAATATCATTATCCGTTCTTCCCGGCAATTGAGCAGCAATTATAGACCATCTTTTCATGTCAAATAACACTTCTATTAGTGATTTAAAGCCATAAATGAATTAATCAGTGAACTTAATTATTATCACAAGAAACCTTAATGAATGATTTACCTGCTGCCTATACTTATATAAAGATTGCAAATAATGTTATCTTCTTCTTCAGAGAACCCTCCATGCTTAATGTTAGGCCGCAGATAATTTAGCCATCGGAGCCGACAGCTCTTCCCACATCTCTTGAGCCCTGAACCATGCAATAGTATAAGATCATATGTTCAAGAACATATCAACTCTAATTAAATTAAAATTACATGTGATTATAAGTAGCTAGAGATAGAAGGCTCATATATGTTTATTAATAAGTTGTTAATTAAATAATTACCTATCTTCTGCGGCAGGGCTATCCAGTTGCCGCCGGTGCCATGCTGCTCAATATAAGCTTTGAGTTTGGCATCTTCCTCAGGTGACCATGGACCTTTCTTCACGTTAGCTTTGTCACAGCAAGGAGCTCTCCCCATGTTTTGTCTGTGTGCTGGTTTCTTCTCTTTTATTTTTCCCTGATAATAATGATCTTGATAATGCTATTATATATAAGAAATAGAGAGAGAAAAAGAGTGTAATAGCTGGAGAAGGAGAGACAAGGAACGGTCACAGGATTTCAAAAAGTGAAATGAGAAAAATAGGGTAACTTTATGTATAAAATAATGGGGAAAATAGAAATGCCAGAAGAGGAGACCAAGTTTTTTCTTATTGTCCTTCTTAGTTTAGAATCTACAACATTTATTTGCTAATCCGCCGTCTCCCTTGACTCCGTTTCTCTCTGCCTTATGGTAATGATCAACGTCTGCTATGGAGTATGATGAAATGGGTGATGATCACGATCGTTCGTTTGATGGCCCCATATAGATGTAAATATAAGAATAGGGGTTTTTTCACATACCTCCCCTGCAGTTTGTAGAAATCCCAATTTTCGAAAAACTTTGGGGAAAGGGTCACAAACCTCCCCTACTCCGGTCGACTTCGGTTAAGGAATAGAAAATTGACCAAAATGCCCTCAGATTATTGCAAAATAAATAGACTTTGCTGAGATTATTACAAAATAATAGGCATTTGCAAATATATATAATAATTTCTTTAATAACTAAATTTATTTTGTTAATCAATAAATCATTTGAAAATACTTATATAATAATTTCTTTAGTGATCAAATTATTTTATTATAATAAAAAATTAATAATTTAAAAATAATTTTATTATTATTATCATTATTTACATTTGTTTCTTCAAATAAAATAATTTATTTTACTTCATAACTATTTAAGAATAAAATTTTAAAATTATTAGTGCTAATAATAATTTCAGAATAATTTTATTTATAACGATTTAAATTTATTTTCTTCAATAACTATTTAAGAATAATAATTATTATCATTATTTATATTTTTTTCTTCAAATAAAACAATTTATTTTACTTCATAACTATTTAAGAATAATTTTTTAAAATTATTAGTGCTAATAATAATTTCAGAATTATTTTATTTTATTTTATAACAATTTAAATTTATTTTTTAATAATTATTTAATAAAAATTTAACATCATTATTTGATAATAATTTGATTTTAAAGTTATTATATAGAATTTAATTGTTATAAAATTATTTTTGAATTATAAATTTTTTTATGATAACAAAATAAATTTAACTAGCAAAGAAATTATTATATATAGTTTTATAAGGTTATTTTGTAAAAATTTATAAACACATCTTAAAAGTGTGCTTGATATGGTGGTTATAATATTTGTTTTTTTTCGAAGGGTCCCGGGTTCGAATCCTAGCATAGCAATTTTTATTTTACAATTAATTGGCAGTATTTTAGTCAATTTATAATTGTTTAACATAAGTTAACCGGCGTAGAGGAGGTTTGTGACTTTTTCCTTAAAAGTTTTCAGAAATTAGGATTTTTACAAACCTTAGGGGGGTATGTGAAAAAAACCCTATAAGAATATATCATCAAACACATCAGCTATTGGAATGGTTCTTGATCAGTATCACGGCTGCTTAAAAAGCTTAAACGAATGGCCTCTTTTTAAAGTACGCCATAGACTTACACACAGGAGAAGTTCAAAAAAGGAATTATGAAATAAGTTATTTAGAAATGAAAATTTTAGTCAGGATAATATATGATTTCAGTCGTTTCAGCATAGGAGAACAATACTTAATTTCTAATAATATATAACATCACAATTATAACATTATTGTTAGATTATAATATCGAATGTTAAAAATTAAAAAATATAAAATTGTATGTTACATTATAATTAGTTATTAATTAAATTAAAGATTATATTTCCTTTTATTTTGACACGATAAGATTGATTAAAATGATAGGAAAAATCTGATTTTTTTTTCCTTAGATTTTTCTACAAGATCTTGAAATATACCATTCCCTATGAAGGTTTTGGTTTGAGAATGTATGCTTGTAATAATTTCTCTATGTTAGTAGGAATAATCTAGAAAGGAAATTAAAAATAGAGCCAGATGGATTGTACTACTGTAACTGGAATATTAAAGAGGGTATTCTGTTATGGTTGGTGACCAAAATGGCCAAACAAGAAGAAAACTACCATGGGACACACAACACAACACAACTCAACTAAACTTTGGATTTACCACAAACATTAAAATATAATCTATAGAAAGGTTTCAAATAATTGCAACAATAATAGATTGCTTTAGCCCTAGGCCAACCAATATATAATTAATCAATGACCATTTGGGTCCAAAATTATATAATTATCAGAGACGACAGAGATACATAGTACTCGTACTAATTTACAGAAAATTAATTAATTAATTATATATATATATATATGTGCAAGCCCACTGTCATATCAATTGCATCACAAAATTAGAGCCTATTTCCTGTCTGTTTTCCTTTTCAAATATTATATATAATTAATAATATAATTATCAGAAGAGAGATAATGGTAATGCTAATGGCATTGCATGAATATTCGCAAAAGCTAGGGAGCTGACTTGACCGGAGATATCGAAGGACGAAAGTCAAAAGGCGGGCAATAAAAATAAATGGGATGTTGATTTTTCACAGTGTTTAGATTTGCAGATATACGTTGATTAATATGTTATTTACCACTGTTTTTGTTGGATCCTAAAGTGCTGTGTGATATGCCGTAGAAATATCAAATATATATTTAAGTACAACTTTTTCAACACGCAACAATGAAATGGTCTTCTGGGTAGCCCACCTCTCTGATTTATTTTCCACACTGTGTATGTAATCTTGGGCCTACTTACTTTGAAACAGTCTTCTCCCACTGCAATAAAGTTGCAAGCTCATAGTAAAGCGCTTCTTTTTTCTCGACTTGCTACTTTCATGACGATTCTCCCTCGAGGTGTTTAGGCAAAGATGACATGTGCCCAATCACAATATTTATTCAAGTTTAAGAAGATTAATAAATAGACTGCTGTTCATATGGAAAAACTGTATTGATCGATTATCTGAATTTTTTAAATAAGCAAGAAAATAAACTGTAAAAGCAACATTAATGGTGTTTCTTCAAACTCTAATAATGGCAAAGTCTCGAATGTTTCTTTCTTGTTCAAATGGGTGGTGCCTACTGCCTGCAGTTCTTTATAGCGAGAAATTGACTCTATTTTGTCAACAAGAAGGACTGAATGTTCTTTAAAGGAAGGACGTGAGAATCACCCAATTCTAGATAAAACTGGGATTAATAGTTTGTATCCAAATGGGAGGAGATAAGCATATATCCATAATTGACTGCTACTACAAACCTTTCTAAGAAGAAAGTATATAAATCAATAGAACCCATTTTTTTTCTCTGGTGTTTCTTTCTTGTTCCCAAAAGAAAAAGAAAGAAAAGTCAGTCAGGAGATGCAGATTTTTCTTACAATAAATAAGTCAATTAAATATTTTTCTTAACTTTAGTGTTGAGATTAAAGGTCTAGAAACCACAAAAATGGAGTTGAAAAGGTCAAAAAGGAAAACAAAATGGAAGAAAAAGACAAAAATGCAGGTAAAGCCCAAATGAGAAAAAATAATAGTTTAATAGGAGTTATATTGAGTGGTAATGGCTGTCACACAATTAAGACTAAATTGAAGTTTTATGGTATTTTTATTAGACCGTTCCCACGAGCCAATACTTCAATTTTACCACCGTCTTTATAGAAATCATACATTAAAATATGATTTATGTCACTATCCCTTTAAGTAATTACTTAAGACTTTTTTTTTTCCATTTATTAGTTAACTGGTTCAAAAAAATAATTTATACTTACTTAATATTTAAATTAATGGGTTTTAAAGATGGTATAAACAAAATCCAATTTTGATATCACTCCCATCAAATTAGAATGCATTAAATTTACATCTATAAAAAAAAATTTTAAAAGGAGAATAAACGTTTGTTTTAATCCATCACATTTAATAATATAACGGAGGAGTATATTTGGAAGTAGATGAAGGACGAGAATGACTAAGAAAAAGAAGGTAAAAAAAGGTAAGAAAAATGTAATTCTTTTATCTGTTATCATTAAAATTAAGAGTTAAATTATAATTAATTACATAATACTGTATTAATAAAACAATAATAAATTTTTATTTTTTTCTTTTCTTATTCAATAGCAAAATTATGATTGAGGCCAAGAAATAAAAATTATTCATTCTTGCAAATTGAAAACATAAACAAATCTTTACAACAAAAATAAATCACTTCTGTAGCCACTTTGAGCGGCCTTGTATAACAATTATGAAGGACCAAAGAAAGACAAGTCAGTTTACATGGTTATATTGATGTTAGCTATCAAAATCTTTCATAAACCACTAAAAACAACCAGCTTATAGGGTTACGTTGATGATAGTTAACAATAATTCTTCTCATATTTATATTTGGGATTAAGTATTTTCTTATTTTTTAGATAACTTTTTATCTCAAAAATTGATTTACATAAAACTAGTTAATTAAGATCAAATAATTTTATTGAATTCAAGTAATAACATTTGTCAATTGAAACATGACACTACTAAAATTTTAATCTATGATAAATTTTTATATTAATTTTCTGCAATATTTCAAAATTTACATATAATCTTTGCCAATGTAAAAATAAAAAAAATTACTTCAAAAAATATTTAACAAAAATTCTTATTATTTTTTTTCATGTTTATTATATATTTTAAGGATATAAAAAGTTATGTTTGTGTCAGGGTTCCTCACAAACTATGTGCATGAGAACCTCAAAAACTTTGTTTAACAAAAACCGATTAAAAGTTTTGTACTATAAGCTCAACAAATAATAATATAGTTATTTCTTAAAAATAATCACACGAATTTATAATTTTTTTAATTTTTTTCATATATGTTTACATTGAAAAAATTTGCCTATATTTTAATGATTTTACACAACATTCATTATGTATTTACGAGATTTCAATTGGATTAAGTAGTGAATGTTAAAGCGATCTAGAATGCAAACCCCGCTCACACCATATTAGGAAAGAATTTGAGTCATTTTTTTAATATTTATATATATAACTTACCAATCAAACACAAACGTTATAATATATGAAAATACTATGAATAGCAACCATTAAAATTTATATGTTTGAAAAGTAATACTTGCATAAATAAGGGATATAAAAGATATCTTTAAACTTTTAAAATTAGGTCGAGGCATCTCAGACAACAGAAGATCTTTATTGCAGCATGTCATATGCAAATAGTTACCAGTTACAAAAATGAACAACCCATTTTCACTTTGCTTCAACATTTATGTGTACCGCAGCATTCCTTTCCCTGCTGTTCGTCTGCCCCATATAACGTCTCCATATCTACACTTTCCCTTCTCGTCAGTACAAAAATATGGGAATGACTTTCTCCCATGTTCTAGAACAGAGACGATCTTTTTAAAGTTCAAATATCCCACACTATAACAGATGCTATCTAAATATACAATTTACTTACTAAAAATGTGTACAGACACATCCAAGAGAAAACCCACCGTAACGAAAATGAGTGCAACAAACATTTAAGCACAAATTGCGTCCTTTAGTTTCTAATGCCATGCAAAATGGAGAAGATATATAATTTAATCTGTAAATTTATATACCGGCTTTTACAACCCAGAAAAAAAAAGGAGCATTTTGATTAAATAGATAAATGAATATATGATGAATATATATATATATATATATATATATATATATATATATATAGAGTGATTATATATGGGAATAGGAAATGATTCCCTACTATTTAGGGATCCATGTACCCACCCCCATCCAATAGAGAGGCGGATTTGAAAATAGTAATGAGATAACGGATTTCTATGGGGAGGCTCGTGCCCTATTATCCACTTCATCCCTAATTAAACATGATATGTAAAAGATTAAGAGAAACTATAATGACTATCTGGAATCAGTTGAGAAGAAAGCAAAATAACTAAGTCTTCAGTATCATTGTATGTTTGGAGGCTGTTATCTCCTCTACAAAGTACAAAATGCAAACTAGAAGTAGTCACTTCAGTCTCAGGCTTAACCATATGACTAATTGAGTTCAAGGGTCCAATTCAGTTTGTCCTCTATAAGACCCATCTGTAGTTGGGTAAGCACTGAATATAATTGTTCTGAGACAGCACCGAAACCACCCTCTCCGTACGACACCCTGCAGCATATATAAGATAATATCATAACTTACAATAAACACAATTGTCAAAATGAACTACCAATGCTCAATTGGAGCATTTCAAAGTCCTGTGTTCAAACCGAGCATTTTACAGATTAAGCAAGCAGAAGGGTTACGGTCCTGAAAAAGAAATTTTTCTTAAGAACACAGGTCACTGAAAAATTTTCATCACAAGCCAATGAGGAGAATAGTCAAAGATTTAGGTATCATATGAAATCTTCACATGGTCAGAAGATTTAGGTATCATATAAAATGCTCAACTGAAACACAAATTGTACTCTCTAGTTAGGTAATCAGTTCTCTATCTCTGACCAGTTTGTTACTCTATTATATGGATCATAAATTAAAACAAGTTAAATATGATAAGCGACGAATCTTTCTTAGAAAAATGTAATGGTTCAATCATGACAATTGATGCATCTCAGTTCTCAAAAAAGTAAAATTACATACACGACAAAATCACCTATATAGGAATTTCCACTATTAACCAGCAATATGGTCCTTCACTCATGCACCATCCCTAGATGTAAATAGTCATCAGCTGCTCTTATTAGTGAAGATCCGTATAAGAACAAATTCCGTGCTTAATTCATTTCATTTGGTAACCATAGCCCTTCCCCATGCACATTTCTTTAAAACAAATATACTAGTAAAAGTGATAATAAATGGAGAAAGGCGTGATGAAGAGAAACAGGTTCTAATCCATTTGCCAGTTAACATATAGCTTATCAGTTATTACCTTTTACCAAGATAGGTAATGCTGCCCACAGGAGATACAACCACAGCTGTACCCGTACAAAAAACTTCATCAGCATTGAGTAATTCCTCCACATCCACAAGCCGTTCCTCAACCTGCATGTTTAAATGAGCATTGGCAAAACTTTAACTAATTCAAGAATCTACATGCATACTCCAACAATGCAGGCAAATTACATATTTCTAGTACAACATTCCCAGGGTTGGGGGAGGTGTATCATTGACTTCTAAAGAACCAGTTGCTCCAGACACTCAACAAACAACCAAATTATTAACATTACTTTTAATTTTCACATTGGTATTGACCATTCAGCAATACCAAATAATTTGTGTTTGGTGACATTTTAATATGCAGAAAACATGTTTTGTAGTGTTTGTGAACAATAATTCTCTAAAATAAAAAAAATAATAAGAATTTGTTGGATATTATTTTTTTTAAAAAAATAAAAAAGTAGTTGTTTTGAGAAAATAGATGTAATTAATTTTGAAAACACATTTTTTAAAATGGTGAAAAACAACAAACTCTTAATTAAAATTTAGAAACAATGTTTTTTGTTTTTAAAAATGAATGTCATAGAACATGTAACCAAACATGTTTCTTTTGCCATTTTTTTATTTTTAAATAAAAAGCAGTTTTTAAAAATGAAACCATATAGCCTCTGATCTTCTCAATGTCGATGACCGGTAGGCAATCAACTCAGATAAAGAACAATATCAAAGCAAAAGAAAAGATTGAAAATCAGAAGAAACAATATTCCAGTCTGCTAAATTGAGAAGAAGACTTTCAACGGAAGGAAAACGCATTAACTTAAAATGGTCAATCTTATTGTTTTATACATCTGCAACCTCAATTATTGAAAGGGATTGTCACTATGAGAAAAACAGTTAACACCTATTGACCATACATAAGAAGTCAAGTTCTTTTTGTAAATTTCTTAGATCTGAACCTAAGGCCAATACCAGGCCCACCCCACCATATTATTAATTAAAAATCATTCACCATCCAAATTCTCCCAAACTGTCAATAAGAAAAGTTTTCATCTCTTTTATGTCCCAGGCCCAGTCTTATGAAATTTTGTAGGCATTAAGGAGCTTTCACACACACACAAAATAAAAAACTCACTGGAGCAAAGTTCAGAAGATGCCATTTTAAACCAGCATGAAATGCAAAATGAAATTGACCTGTATGTTTATGCACCATGCTCAAAAGCACCAAACTGCATCCCTCAGACTCAAGATTTCTTCATTCATGGAAGAAAAACAAACAGTCAAGAACATATCTCCTTAATAAATCAGTACCTGGAACCCTTGGCTGCGAGCAACATCAATTATGCTCTTTCTTGTAATGCCAGGCAGGATCGTCCCTTTAATTGCTGGAGTTGAGATAACATTATCCTATGAGCAATCAAAATATATCAGCACTAATTGTTTCTGTAGACACAATGCTTTACAAAAGGGCGCTTTTAAGTTACCAAGGGGAAAAAGAATGCTGAACAACATTAATTGACCAGGTAACAAACATGTAAACGGGATTAGAATAGTAGACATATAACCTGCATTCTCTAACACTGAAACTTAACAATATTATGTGACTACAAGTTTAATCTTTTAACAATTATAGAAGCCAATACATGAACATGAGGAAATCATAAGGGCAATTGAGACAAAAAAAAAAATTAGTATAAGCCACAAAAAAGGCATTGGAAGGGATTACCAAATCATACTAATAAATTCCAACCATTTGTTATTGTAGAGAGAAACAGAGAGCATGGACATGCTGCATTCTTGACAGTCTTAAAAAAATATTTCAGAAACTTCAAAAAGGTTTATAGTTGTGAATCAAAGTTCTAATCCGTTCCATTTATACAGCAAGTGTATATAACACAAAAATTTAGTTTTTCAAATGCATACATAAGAAAAAAACATGAAAAATTAAATCATGATATCTAAAAAAAGAAGATTTTGGCCACTAAACCCTTTAATTATATGTAAAAGGTCATCTATATACTGTACAAGCATTAAAGGCAATAACTGCATACAACGAATCAACCAACCCCACAATTCCAAACTTCTCTAACACTCTGATAATTTACCATTCAAAACAAAAGCTTAAGCTCACAGGTAAAGGCGGCCCATTAATGCTATTTGAGCTCTAACAGGTAGAGCATGGTGCTGCCAAAATTGCTGAAGGCAGAAGCATGACTATCACGATCATACTAGTCATGAAATGAAAGGAGGTCATGAAGCAAGACCTGTAAAGTTAATATTCTAAATAGCTCGAGCATGTTGACAAATCATGGCTATATGAGGTCCAGATGTTTATAAGCTTTTACTACTGCCATGCAATTCTGTGTATAACATTCTTTAACAAAACTTAAGGTGGATGCATATTTTAGCGTATAAAATAGTATGATTTCTCTTTCTCCCAAACAAAAGTAGAAAAATTATGAACATAAAATATTAAGTACCTTCACAACAAAAATGTTGCAAGACGAAACCTCCTCCAGGTATCGCTTGTGAACACAATCAAGGTAAAGAACATCAGAATAGCCCTTGGCCTTTGCAGCAGATTGAGCCTTTAGAACCTACATATAAGAATTTGAATTGCCACGTAAAGATGTATAAGCTTCCGAAAGAAAAGATACAGAAACAGAAAATTAAATATATGAACATCATTTCCTTCACCAAAAGGTTAACCCTGTACCATCCTGGCGTCTTCCATCATAATAACATGATTATGCCTTTCCATATATAATGACTAAATAAAAGGTATGAATGTAACCACACTCATCTACTAGGAGCATTACACCATTGAGTACCAAATATACGAAGAAGGCACGTGTTTGTGTGCATGCATGTAAATGCTTCTGTAAGAGAAGCCATATTTTATAAGCCAATAGTAGGAAAAAGTACAACTAATAGAAAAAGAAAAACATAAACAATATCGTTTGAATCAATGAGACAATTCTATTACATAGCAAGCAAAACATGGCAAAATCTCAGAAAAAATATAAATGAAGAAAAGTTTAGAAGACACTACAAAGCTGACTTACCGCAGCATAGTTTCCTATAGTCTTAACACCTCCAGTACCCCCAGGAGTTGCACGGTGTAATTCACGCTCAACTATCAAATTTATTGGTGCTATGCCTTCCTAGATCACATAGATAAAAACAATAATTACACAATTGTGGTAAGACAATGTGCCATTTCCATTCACAAAGAATAATAATAATAAAAAAGAGATTTTGCAGAGTAAAGATGATGCCAAGGACATATCTCATCCTTGAAAAAAAATTTGATAAACACAAAGACACGCAAACATTGCTCCCCAAATGCTTACCTATTCAATGCCACAAGTTGCACTATGAATAATTAGGCAGAGAAGCTAAACAATCACTAGTCACAGGAGCACTTAGAATAATTTATTTTACAGAAGCCTTAGGTACTCATCCCAGGGAAAGGATATTTTCAACAAATAATTGTCAAAGAATTTCTTGTGAACCATTAACAATAACCATAATATCTTTTCTAGAAACTACTGAAGTTGATTAATATGAAGGATTTCAGTATCACCTTCACAATGAAATTCAGCAACAAATATTGCATTCCTCTAGGTATATGAGGGCAGTAACCAATAATAATATATAAATAGAAAAAAGGAAGTGATTTATTAAAACTTTGAGAAGAATAAAAAACTTAAAGTTATGTTATGCATGTATGTAGCATAAGTGTGGTTTTGCATGTTTGTATGTTTATGTGTGGACAATATATCATAGAGCAAGTATGGAAAAGTGACAGAAAGCAAGGAAAAGACACTATGTTACTTCAACGTGCACTGAATTTCAATTGCAAGCAACAGAACATAACAAACCTTAAAGTAGTTCCCAACAGGTGAAACATAAATCAGAAAGGTATACTCAGGAGCAGGCGCAAGACCAAGAACAGCTCCACTTCCCATTAGCAATGGCCTGATATACAAGGAACCTTTACCAGCAGGGGGGATCTGAAATGAGATATTAACAACTGAATAAATTACTAACCACTTCCAATTGCTAGCAATAAATCATAACGAAAACTTAAAAGTATTTCATACCCAACGTTTGTTTGCTAAAACAATTGCCTTAACAGCTTCCACAAAATGTTCAACAGATGGTGATGGCATGCACATCCTTTCTGCACCCATCCTCATCCGCATTGCATTTTCCTCTGGACGAAACAGGAGAATATTACCATCCTGCTTCCTGTAGGCTTTCAGACCCTCAAATAATCCCTAGTCAAAACAAGCAGTAAGAAGGAAAATATATTATGATTAAAGCACTTTAATGACAACCAGAAAAAAATTTCAATCAAGAGTACGGCAACTTCCCCTATTAAATATTTACACCATCTGCTATTTCACACTAGCTTTATTTTCTGTGTTTAGAAAATTCAATATTCAGCACGTCCCAATTATCATTTATTTTACTACTGTCTTACAGCTCAATCTCAGACTACCCTGATATACAATAATTCAAACAACTGTTATCTTGATCAAGTTGTGCAACTCCTGTAATGTCTTTCAACCCTCTATCTAAGATCAGCTTTGATTTTCTCCATAGTAGAAAGTCTATATGCTCAAATGCTAGGATTTCTTCTTTGTTAGTATTGCTCATCCTCAGACAACCTGTTCTAAAATATTGAAAAACAGAAAAATTCAAAACACAATTTCTTTATAAAATAAATAAATAAAGATAAAAAGATGCTATAGTCAGTACTTGCTAAAAAGTTTTCTAACAAAAAGAAAAAATAACCACAAAATAACCAAGTGATTATTCAAGATAAAAGTTGTTTGTACAAACATGCTCTCTGAATTAGCAATTTAAATCTCACTTCTAAAACACAATTAATAATTCCTGCAATTTTATTTAAGAAAAATATCACAAAACAAGAAATCATATAATTTACCACGAAACAAAGACAAAAGTTGAGAAATAGTTTAGGATCCGTCTTAAATGCAGATAGAAATGCAAGATTATTCATATTCTCACAAGTATGCTTGGGCACTCACACACCCAAAGAAGAAAACAACTATACTTAAAAATTTAGTAATCAACAATACAAGTGGTACAAGAAACAAGGAATAAAGAAAAGTGGCTTTCCTTTTGGAGCTTACAGGTTTCTCAACTTTTCCTGTTTTTGAGTATTCTCCTTATTTCCCTACACTTGGGCTTTGCTTCCAAATATGAAGATATGTACAAGTTGTTTTCTAAAGGAAAAAGTTGATGAAGCATACAGAAAGCTTCTAGTGTTTTCTGGACTGAGTGTTGCATCCATTCTGGAGTTTGATGCTCCAGAACTCTTTATTTTTGGCCTACTTATTTCTCTTCTTTGTTTCTACTCTCCAAGCTTTCTGTACCAACTTTTAAGTTGCGCAATGAGATGTATTTCTTAGTTATCTTTTTCTTACATCAGTCTAGTTCTAGTGATTTCTAAAGTTTACTTCCTTTTGACTGAAGAGTAAGAAACAACATCAAAAACTCAACATCTAATTTGATAAAATTCAAGCAAAAATTTATGAAAGTATAAGAATATTTATACAAAGATGTCAGGGTCTAACCTGGCCATAATTTAAGACTCCAGCTGATGGACTCAACTCAATATTACCAAAACGCTGTAATTCACCCTTAGAGAATACTCCATCTCGTAAGCATTTCGCGACATACATATAATCTGTAGGAAGTAACCCAAATCCCAGGTTGTCCCAATCTATGTCGGCTAATTCACTCTTTTCACTGTTGTTTAACACAGACATGTCAAATATTATATAAACAAGAGTGCATCTTGTGGCTTTGAGATAAAATAATTCAGGGTGAGACACAAACAAACAATGAGTCAAAGTCACAACTTATGCTAGCATCTTGTGGCTTTGAGATAAAATTTCTTCGCTGATTAATTCAAATATTCTTCAGATTCTCTCTAGGACAAAAGAATCCTTTCAATCTAAACAAATGGAACCTAAAAGGAAAAACTTCATTTCATTTGAATTTACTTCTGAATATCATTCAGATAATTCTTTTATTGCTTCATCGTCTATTTCTATGTACGTCGGTGGTTTTCTTTTTCTTTTCGCAACAGCAATCATTTGTAATGTTTACAGACCTGAAAGTTTCAGATACCACAGCAGAACGCCTGAAAGGAGAGGCCGATTGGTTCGCATTGCAAGGAGTCAAAGAAAAGTGCTTCTGGAGCTGCAAAAAAGAGAAACATCAAAAAATAAAAATTAATTGAATTGACGAATGAGTGATTAGAGAGAGGAAGAAGGGGATTACCTTGAGAGACGGAGGAGAAAGGAAATGACGGCTTTGCGCG